>JAFIRS010000034.1:1200000-1754941 GCA_018342105.1 Gonioctena quinquepunctata | reverse complement strand
AATATGTAATTAATTATTATCATTGAATGCAGTATTGAAAAGCCTTTCAGATGAGGTTTCACAAAAGACATCTATTCCAATTAAAAAAAAATCCGATTACGTCACCATGTCAAAACCAGTGACATAACCTCTTTAGAATATACATAAAAAATCGGCATTTCAAAATAAAAATAGACCTATTTCAGGATTTTTGTCAAAAGTACATGGCTTGCGAAATATCGAATTTGTTCTATAATTTTGACGCGCACTGTATAGTACATTACACACCTAGGGCAGTAAAGTAAGAAATGTCTCAGATCAAAGGTAATTGTTGGTCGAGGCGATACCATGCACCCCACGCTTTTTTTTAAATAAAATAATTTTTTTTATTTTTTTTAATTTTTTTAGTCTGGTTTTCTATAAAAGCGTGTTCCTCAGTTTTTTTAAACTATTATTCCCAAAACATATCTCCATCAATTTCATCTAGTTCACAATGATAATGTTAAAAACGTTTCAATGGGAATAACTATTTTTTTCCAATGAATTGAGTATAAGTCAAAGTTTTTGGAATCATCGTTAAATTGCCAGTAGAACTTCTCACAACGCTCCTTTGGGAAGTTTTTTGAAAAATTCAGTACACAAGAAAAGACATGCAAGTTTCGTGCCATTTTTTTTTATTCAAAGGAACTAAACTCTCAATTTTTTTGGCATATATTCTCAATCATCTTATATCTAGTAATGCATTTCAGAATTTGGACTTCCAACCTCTGTACACCAAGTGGAAGAACTATGGAGGACATCAAATGACATGGTGGATGGCGTTCATTACCCATAGCCGCTGGTTATGTTGATAATTCAGAAAGTAATGAAGTAAGTGTTGCTTATAGAATACTTGGAGAAGGCATTTCGGCTGCTGGATAAGGTACTTTTGTTGAGATTGTGAAGAAACATTATCAAACATGTTCTGGTAATAATAAAAAACTCTTTGAGTCGCATATAATTCCACATCTGATTTTATGAATACCCTGTTTATATTTTCAAACAAATCAATTCAGATTCTGTAATTAATGTCCATTTCCACTCATTCAATAAATGTTGATGTTTGAACATTGTTTTGAAATGTAGTCTTTATAAAAACATGTTGACCTTTTGATTTAATTTGTATTTGTTTATTTATTGGACCCTACTGCTGATGCTGATATTGACAGAAGACAATGATAGATGAGTTCATTCCACCTTATTACTGGTACTCTAGAGTACCTGCATATGGACTCTAAACAACAGTGTCAAACATCAAGCGTTTATGTATAGTCGAACATGAAGTATATTTTGATTTGATTATTACTAAATTGATACCTATTTGATCAACCAAATTTTCTCAACATCTCTCACGGAAACTCTTCAGTTGATGACTGTATTACAAATGGAAATCGTTGGAATTCGTGAGAAGTAGCAATCAAAGCATTCCCATTATATTCAAATGTGTTTTATATTGAAATGAGGACGGTAGCGTGAATGGAGCAAGTAACGAACCTTGTCATTACAGTTTGCTATTTTTGAAATCATGTTGATTGTTACTGAACAAAACAAATATTCTGATGGGATTTAAAATAGTTTCCGCCTAGAATAGTGAATGGATGAATGAATTTATAGATGGACTATGCTTCTTGGAAAGTTTTTCATTGCAAAAAAAAGGGAAACATTTTTCTGAAAATCTTCACAAGTATATACAGTGTAACGCGTTTTTCAAGGGGCGGAAATTCTACGGCTAAAACGGTCCTTAGAAGGGTACTCATTTACGACGCCAAATTACTATACAGGAAAAATGTTCCTATCTCAACTTTGAATCTCGGGCGCCAGATTTTATAGTGGCTCACTCCATGCACTAGCGTAGCAACAGATGGAGATACAGTATGACCAGGGGTCTCGTATTTTGACACTTTTTGTTCTCTTCAAAAGACTTTTGATTACAATATTTGATACTGGACACCGGTTGCATTTATGTCCACAGAGAGACAGACAGAGCCGTCTTCACACTAGCAGTCAGACAGAGCTGCCGTTACACTACCTTCAAAACTTGGTTTCGTAACTCTTCTGAGTCTATGATTTTTATGCCTGAAACGGGAAGGTACTTTCCACAGTAAATACAGCGTGTAAAAAATGCCAATGTCTCACAATGTTTAATAGATATATTTTTTTGTTTGCAGAACAAAGTTCTCGGTCTGGCAGCCTTACTTTTGTAAGATACCACTATACTCCGGGTAAATCGGTATTACCACTGTACAAGTAGTAGTTTGTTGTTGGACTCTTTATTTTTTTTAATTATCGGAGAATATATATAATTGTATTCTTATATTAGGTACTTAGAAAAATATACACTAAACTTTTTCAATCCCGCCACTGGTCACCAGTGTAAAAGTAGTCAATAATATACCGTACTTTTAAAGAAAAATAAATTATTCATACTTACTATCACTATCTTTCTCTGATGTCCAACCACCAGCGGAATGGCAAAAAAAAGATTTTTCGACACATTCCACAAATTTTTTAAATAATTTAATTCGCCAGATTTTGAAAAATTCTTGTGAGGCACTGAATTATTTTAGTCACCTTCAGGACAATAAATTCGGCCACGGCTTAACATGCGAGGTCTTCTTTTGAACAACTTTTCTTTTCCAATAAATCAAATAGTATTTTTTTCCTCAAATAATTTTTTTATAAATATGAAAAAATATATATACTTTCCATCTCAAATACAATGACTTTCACCTTGAATTCATTTTATCATCTGCTTTACTCTATTTTCGAATAATACACGAAATAACCGAAGCAGCATTATAGTGGGGGAAACTGATACTGCAACTTCGACTCGGTGGTTATCACGTAATCACCACTAAATCTACTACTATGCAGTAAGAATAACTTTAATTTTATATGTGTACGGTTATTGTCACGCAATTCCCATCTATGGTGGCCACTCCACAGTTCTATAACTTATCAGTGTCATTTGAGGTGTCTGGAACATTATGGCCATTGAGCAAATCCCTTTAAAGGTTTTCAAACTTGAAAGTGGAAAATAACCGTTGCGGTAGGCATTCTGTACCACTTAAATATCACTTAGAAGTCACAGTCACTTTCAAGAGAATAAGATAGTTTCGGTGACGTTTTAGTAACTCCATCGAAACCTTCAATGTGGCAGGCACTTGATTGTGATATGTGGTGTTGGTTGCCACGTTCTACAAATTACAATAACCTTCAAAATTCACCATTCCGCGCGATGACAAAAGCTAACCTAAGTTTTCCCAAATTATTTTATTGTGGCTTACAAGAAGTGTGTTTAACCTGTTACGTGAAACATGAATAATTTTATTTAATATGAAATGGATTATTCGTTTTCAATAGACAATTTTCCTTGATTTTGAAGTGACCGTGAAATGGTCCGTGCGATGACGAAAACTAACCAAGTTTTCTCAAATTATTTTATTGTGGCTTACAAAAAGTTCGTTTTATCTGTTACGTGAAATGTGAATGATATTCATTCAATATGAAATGGGTTATGCGTTTTCAATAGACAATTTTCCCTAATTTTGAAGTGACCGTGGATTGGTCAGCGCGATAACAAAAACTAACCTAACTTTTCTCAAACTATTTTATTGTGGCTTACAAAAAGTTTGTTCTACCTATTACGTGAAACGTGAATGATATTCATTCAAAATGAAATGGGTTATGCGTTTTCAATATACAATTTCTCTTGATTTTGTATAAAAAGGTTAATTTAAATAGATTGGATCTTTGACTTGTACTCCTGCTTAATATTTATACTTTAATTGTTAATTCTGTTTGCATAAATGCCATCATTTTAATTACTTGTTGATTGTTACTTGATAATTGTTGATTGGATCCGCATAAATTCAGTATACTTGCTACATGTCCTCTTTTAACAATTAATGAACATCTACCCGCAATTTCGAGGTTAGAACTTTGAAGTGGCAGGTTATGATAGCCCGACGTTGTTCGCCCCTTCCGAAGGTATAAAACCTATTGTAATTTTTAGGTTATAACTTTGAAGTGGTGAGTCATGGGCCTGCGACGTGGGTGCCACTTTCCAGTGGTTGAAAAAATAATAATTTAGTTCTACTAAGCACTTTATGATGGAAGGAGCTTTATAGTGGTATATTAACACTTTCAGCCACTTCAAAGTTATATTCTTCAAAAGCCGCCATATTTACAGTAATATGCTGGGTCGCCATTATAAGAGAAATGATCGAAATATTAAATAAAGATGTATTTGTTATCAGCACTGCATCAAACGTAGTAATTTGTTACGTAAGTATTTGTTTCAACTAACCAAGATTGATAAAACAATGTTTGAGGGATTCAAGTACATAATTTCAGAGGCGAGTTATTTCCAAAATTATAATGTTTTCCTTAAATAAAGTGTATTCAGATGGCGCGTGCTCACAATCGAGCTACAACATCCATATTTCACATAAAACTTTCAATCGTTTTAATTTTATCCCGATCTGAAGTATCCCAATTCAATATACTTACTTACGCGTTTGTATGTTATATATTTTTATAGTTGATCGAGTATTAGAAATGAATCAGGCAAAATGGAAGAATGAGAAACATTCATCACGAAAATATGTTGCTGAACAGAGATCGAGCTACATATCATTTACACAAACGCAGTCAGATGTTCAACGTGTCTAGTGTCGGCCACTACATATCCACGTTTTTGCCAGATGACCACAACGTGGTTGGAATGTGGCTATCTGAGATCCAGGAACGTAGATCGGAACGTAGCAGCCACCAAAAAAGTGTTCCCCATTTTGGGAGCCGCCGCGTGATAGAACCGTGTATATTACGTGGCTGTGGTTGTGGTCAAACACTTCAAAGTTGTCGTGGCCGCTACGTTCCGTCCACTTAAAATGCTACTTGGGAACTTTAATCTATTGAATGAAAGCATAAAGAAAGGAAATATAACATCGTTAAAAAAACATTACAATATAATAAAATGAACAAATAAAATCATATATAGCTTCAACCAAAGACTAAAACCATAAATTCTAGAACATCGATCAAGACCAAATTTATTTCAATAAAAGAGCTCATACTTGTATTTTCAAAAAAGAAATAAAATCCACATTTCTCGTAAAACCCTCATATTTTATGTTTACCGACAATTCCCTGATTTTAATAAAACTTTTGTGCATTGGCGTCAATACAAGAACAGGTAATACACCTGCATAAATACTAACAATGTTTGTACATGTGGTTCACCCCAACAATAAAATTAAAGCAAGCGTCAAACTACTTTTTTCCTAAAAGCTTTGCACTTACCCAGGGGAACAATTGTTGCCTACAATAACCAATTTTTCCAAATAGTTTTCCCAGTTTTCTGTCCCATGTTTCATAGACACTCGTATATATCCCCTTTCGATCCATCGATACACTAGAAAAATCCCATACTCAAATACCACCCATTTTAACACACGAAAGACTCACTCCATCCCAAAATTTCATATAACGCTTCAAAATTTCAGTCAAAGAAAATATTATCTGTTACCAAACATTTTCCACCCTACTACTGCGCCCGAACCTAGCACGCCTGTTCGGGTGAAGCCCGCAGACCGAATTAATAAATTTCATCAATTTTTTTTCCGCTCCAAGTTAGCGTCAAGGCGTCGTCCCATTTTCAAATCCCTATTGGTCTTTCATTTAAGTGGTACTTTTGCATATTCAAATCCTATTGGCTACTAATTATGGTGTGATTTTTCCAGCTGAATCTTTTCCACGAATAATTCTTGTTATTTCAGCACAACGGCGATCATACCATAACACTTAACTTTGTGAAGAAATCTAAACAAACGTCCGAACTTAAATAAACAATTAAACTCTAAACCGATAATAGATTATTTTTCAATCTGCCATCGAAGATTGAGGGTTTCAGTAACCACCACAAAGAGAAATATTTCACTTACAATAAATTCAACAACATTTATGAATATTATTTCAATGAAAGAAAATAAAATTTCTAAACGACTAAGATATGAGCTCTTCCATTATTTCTTACAATAATGAAATTTCAATGTCATAATTTACCAGAAAAATAAATACTTTCATTAATGCCAAAAAAACAATATTAACATAATACCTTACAGGGTGTTACACCACAACCATATCTTTATATTACCAAAAATTAATACTAATATTTTCACTGCTGGTAAATCGGTATTACCACAATAATATTCTGAGATTACCAAAATTAATACTATAACTCCAGTTTTAGGAACAATATATAGGTAGCCCTGTGTTTTTTGGGTTAATTATCGATATCTTTCGAATCATTGAAACGAGATTTGCTATAATAACGTTACGGTAAGGGTTCAGAAAGTGATTTTTCTAGGTTGTGGCAATTAACTTTTTCCTTCCGAATTGAACTCTTCTCACTCTCAAACATATATTTTCCACGTTCCACTCGGTTATTCCCTGAGCTTAACATTCGAACGAACCCCAACTTTGATACTTCACGCAGCCCCTTGTTTTAGGCCCATCTAGTAATAATTAAATTTTCCTAATGATTTCATATTCCTCGGCAGACATCAAAGTTATTTCCGTAAAAATTAAAATATAATACACTTAGTGGAGCAACAAAAAAACGGATATTTACAAAATTCAAACGACCAGAAAATCATGATGATCTTTCATGAAAATATATTATTTTCTGTTAGATTTATCAGTTTGGATTGATAACCAATATCGACAATTTCTTTCTTATACAATAGTTTTTGATGAATTCCTACCTCTTATGGGATCTTGCTGAATTTTGTCTTCGTATCTGAATGAGAAGTTGACTACTGGTAACCATTTCGACTTGAATGGTCCCAGAAAAAAATAACAATGTGGAAGTCATATGTTGTAATATTTCCATTCCAAAAATTCTTATCAAATTTGGATTTCTTCTGAATATTCATTATCTCCGATTCAGTTTTATCATTCATTTTCATCAAAACTTAAAGTGAGGTGTAACAGTTACTCTGAGGTCAATCAGTCTTAGATTCATTTCTTACCATATATTAGTAGACGCAATGAAATTTTTTGTCAGTCTAGAGAAAAAATAAAACAACCAACAGTTGTGACCTCAGACACCATCATATATCGAGTTAACATCGATTCCTACCAATACTGACAAACATTGGCAGTCATGATGGCATTCCCAATTTTGTGCATTTTGATTAAAAAAGATTGAGGAATCTGGGATCATACCAGCCAATAGTGGAAGAAATACATCATATAATACCTCATACTTCAATGTAAAAAAATTCTTCAGGGATGTGGGGCTTGTAGGGTTGCTTAAAACAAAGGGTCCCTGAAAAAGCGGAAGATAGTATTAACAATAGTTTTTCTTATTTTTCTTGTTCAAATATTACGAGCAAGTGGACCAGTAAAACATTTTTAAAATTTTACAATTTTCGCCTTCTTCACTTCTGCAAAATCCGAATTTCATGGAAACACCCCCGTATCTTCCGTAATTATTGGAGTAGAATTCTGAAATTTCCAAGATCGTTACACATACTGAGGATGAGTCTGAATCCCTCGATAGATAGAACGATTTTTGCCAAGAGTAATATTTCACAACGTTTCAAATGCTTGTATCTCCAATCGTCTTCAGGTGAATACTGACAAGCTTAGGTGCTAGTTACTCATTTATATGTCTGTCGGTGCAATGGTGCGTGTGATTTCGCGCGGTGTGGTGGTGCGTGAAGTCAATTAGTGGTTTCCATACGTTCTTGATCTCGAAGCTTGGTTGACTAAAGGCGTTATTGGCTTCGATGTAGGCGATCCCTTTGAACTTTCGATTGAACCAATGCTCCTTTCAGTGTAGAATACTTTCCAAGTAGCATTTTCAGTTGGCGGAACGTAGCTGTCACAATTCTGGAAAACTTTGAGGTGTTTGACCACAACCACTGCCACGTGATATACACGGTTCTATCACGCGGCGGCTACCAAAATAAGGAACACATTTTTGGTGGCTGCTACGTTCCGATCTACGTTTCTGGATGTCAGATAACCACTTTCCAACCACGTTGTGGTCACCTGGCAAAAACGTGGATATGTAGTGGCCGACACTAGACACGTTAAACAGCTGACTGCGTTTGTCTAAATAATATGAAGATCGATCTCTGTTCAGCAACAAATTTTCACGATAAATGTTCCTCATTCTTCCATTTTGCCTGATTCATTTCTAATACTTGATCAACTATAAAAATATTATAATTATCATTTGATTGTGAGCACGCGCCATCTGAATACTCTTTATTTGAGGAAAACATTATAATTTTGGGAATAACTCGCCTCTGAAATTATGTACTCAAATCCCTCGAACATTGTTTGCTTGCTTGCTTGCTTGTTTTTCATGGTTTATCCAAAATACTGGATAATATACCAGTAAACGGGGGCTATAGCCACAAATTCGATCTCCCTTCAGTGGGCAAACGGGATTGTCTCACTCAAAATGATACCACGAATGCCCAAAACTTTCACAACAATAATTAATAACTTTGCGATGCACGTGGAACGGCTGTACAAAAACTAACATTAACCTGACTTTCTGCCCGCGTGGTAGACGTCCATCTCCCACGACACCAGAAAGTCGAATCCCCGAACATTGTTTCCTCAATCTTGGTTAGTTGAAACACATACCTACGTAATAAATTACTACGTTTGATGCAGTGCTGGCGACAAATAAATCTTTAACGAGTATTTCTCTAATAATGGCGACCCAGCATATTCCTGTGAATATGGCGGCTTTTGGAGAATATACCTTTAAATTGTCAGAAAGTATAGATATACCACTTTGAAACTCCTGCCATCATAAAGAGCCCAGTGGAACTGAATTAATAACTTTTCCACCACTGGAAAGTGGCACCAACTTCGCAGGCCTATGACTCACCACTTCAAAGTTATAACCTAAAAATTACAATAGGTCTTATACCCTTGAAAGGGGTGAACACGTCGGGCTATTATAACCTGCCACTTCAAAGTTATAACTTCGGAATTACGGGTACATGTTCATTAATTGTTAAAAAAGGACATGTAGCAAGTATAGTGGATTTATGCAGCTCCAATCAACAATTATCAAGTATCAAGTAACAATTATCAATTAACAAGTAAAGAAAATGATAACATTCATGCAAACAGAATCAACAATTAATGTATAAATATTAAGCAGGAGCACAAGTCAGAGATCCGATCTATTTAAATTAACCTTTTTATACAGATTCGAAAAGAATTGTCTATTAAAAACGCATAACCCATTTTATTTTGAATGAATATCATTCACGTAACAGGTAAAACAAATTTTTTGTGAGCCACAATAAAATAATTTGAGAAAAGTTAGGTTAGTTCTCGTCATCACACAGACCAATCCACGGTTAGTTCAAAATCAAGGAAATTTGTGTATTGAAAATGCATAACCCATTTCACATTGAATAAATATCATTCATGTTTCACGTAACAGGTTAAACTACTTTTTGTATGCCCCAATAAAGGAATTTGAGAAAATTATGGAGATAGCAATAACGTGGCTACCATCACCACATATCACAATCAACTGCCTGTCACATTGAAGGTTTTATGGAAGTTACGTCACCGAAACTATCATACTCTCTAGAAAGTAACTGTGACTTCTAAGTGATATTCAAGTGGTACAGGATGGTTACCGCAACGTTTATTTTCCACTTTTAAGTTTAAAAACCTTTAAAGTGATTTGCTCAGTGGTAAGTTATAGAACTGTGGAGTGGCTACAATAGATGGGAATTACGTGACTACAACCATACAAATATAAAATTTCAGTTATTCTTACTGTATACTGGTAGATTCAGTGGTGATTACGTGATAACCACCGAGTCGAAGTTGCAGTAACAGTTTCCGTGTCTATAGTGCTGCTTGGGTTGCGTCGTCCCATATAATTCGATGGTGTTCAGTCCAGGCATGGTCAGCATATCCCGATTTTGACGTTTCTCCGCGTTGAGTCCATTTCTTGTGCTCATCCAGTCTTACCGATATCGCCTTCTTTGTCTCTCCAATGTAAGGATCTCCGCATTCACATGGAACTTCATGAATACAATCCTCACTGGTTTTGTTTCTGTTGTCAGGTTTGCTCTTGGTAAGGAAACTCCGGAAGTACTGCCGCATTGGAAGCAGCTCTTGATGTTGAACTTGTTTCCGATCCTTCCGATTTCCTCGGAGACACCTCTGATGTACGGAAGGCAGATCACTGTGTTTGTTATTGCTCTTCAGATGTCTTAGATCTAAGGAGTTGTTTGAAAACTTCTCCTAGGAGTTTCTTGGGGAATCCATTCCGGTGAACGTTCTCTCTGATGTGGTTAATTCGGCATCTAGTGGCTCCTCGTCGTTGCATATCTCTTCCTCTTTCTACCAATGTTCTCACGATCCTTTTCTTTGTCGAACTCAGACAAAGCACCTTACAAATCTATTGAGGCGATGGACATCCGAAACGAGAGTAATACATTTTGAGCGTATCTTGCCCCCTAATATTATTTTTCGCTACAATCGTTCTATCCATCGCCCCCGGCGCGCAGTGTAGGTCACTCAGGTTAACCTCAGAAAAGATTTACTGACTCATCTTTGAGATATCTAACGATCGTGAAAGTTTCAGAATTCTACTCCAATAATTACGGAAGATACGGGGGTGTTTCCATAAAAAGTGAGAAAAATTTGTAGTTTTTTAATCTGAAATTTTTTTAGCGAAAATATGGATTGTTACTAAAGTTGATGTCCTGATCACGAATCCATAAGAATTTTGAGCCTATCTTGCCCCCTAATATAATTTTTCGCAAAATCGGTTTATACATCGCCCCTGGCGCGCAGTCTATGTTTGATCAATTCATTCAATTATAACAACCTGTGAAAATATACAAATCCAAATTTAGAAATAAATATTCAGAATTCAACCAAACATTATATTTATATGCAAGAAACATCCTGTATACAAATTTAGAACCAAAAGGAAACATGACGGGCAAATGTCATTTTTTTTTCTAAATGATCAAAATGTTAAAATTTTAGCATAGAGAAATGGAAAATATTTGTAAATAACATAAGTATAATAGGTAAGAAGTGGAAAAATGTGTTTTAAAAAAAGGTGAAAAAAAAAAAAAAATTTTCCAAAGAAAGAAAAATAAAGGGATTCAAGAAATAAAAATTAAAAATAAATAATAGTTTAAAAAAACTAAAAACACGCTTTTATAGAAAACCAGACTAAAAAAATAGAAAATAAGAAAAACCATTATTTTATTAAAAAAAACGTGGGGTGTATGGTATCGCCTCGGCCAACAATTACCTGTGATCTGAGACATTTCTTACTTTACTGCCCTAGGTGTGTAATATACTATTATATAATTATTGATACCATGCACCCCACGCTTTTTTCAAAATATAATATATTTTTTTCTTATTTTCTGTTTTTTCAGTCTGGTTTCCTATAAAAGCGTGTTTCTTAGTTTTTTTAAACTATTATTTATTTTCAACTTTTTAGTTCAGTTTTATATTAACGCGTGTTTTTAGTTTATTATTTATTATTATTATTATTGAATTTTTTTAACTATTATTCTCCAATATTGAATAGAATCGGACCATAATCACAAAACTCGCGGCCATTTTGGAGCGCCGCCATCTTGAATCCTTCAATTTTGACAAAATAATCCTAATCTCCGACCCCAAAAACCCCCACATACCAATTTTGAATAGAATCAGACCATAATTACAAAACTCGGCCGCCATTTTGAAGCCGCCAGTTTTTAATTCTTCAATTTTTACAAGAGAATCATAATATTCGACCCCAAAAACCCCCACATACCAATTTTGAATAGAATCAGACCATAATCACAGAACGTGTCCAGCATTTTGGAGCCGCCATCTTGAATTTTACAATTTTGACAAGAGAATCATAATCTCAGACCACGGAAACCCTCAGATACCAATTTTGAAGCGAATCGGACCATAATCACAAAACTCGTACGCCATATTGGAGCCGCCATTTTGTTTTTTTTTCCACACAAAAATTTATTAATGCATTGTCACCGAAATTATGTACACCTGCCAAATTTCAAATCATTCAGAAGTCTGGAAGTGGGTCGAAATCGCGCCCAAAGGAGTCGGTTACAAACAACAAACGAACAAACAAACATACAAGTGAAGCTAATATAAAGCTTGTAAAAATGAAGCAGAACTGTACATTTTTCTGATCAACTTTGAAGGAAAAATGCTTATAACTGAGGCATTTGAGAGACCAACCATTTACCAAGAATTGGAGCTTAGAGTCTCAACTTTTCATTTCACTAGCAGTAAGGAGGCGGAATTTTACAAGACATCCACTTCAAACGAACCACAGAACATTCCTGGATTCGTGTGAGTGCAAGAAATACTCATAACAGGTATTTTATCTTCATAAACTCAATCAAGTGGGTTTGATTACAAAAAACACATTATTTTTAGTGAAAATATTCTTCTTCTGTTTATCAAAAAGACTGAGAATAACCTGAAAATATTTATTTTGGAATATTTCTATTATTGCGCATGAGCAACCAAGTTTAAAGTTTTCAATTTTGATTGGTTGAAAAGTATTATTAGAATAAGATAGATATCGCAGGCATAGGTTAGTTTTAAATAATATTTCAATAAAAAACAACTTTCTCACTATTTTGGACTCATCATTTATTATTTGATCATTTTACAATCAATCTAAAATAAAGAGTATATTGACATCAAGAAAACAACTCGATTGCGCAGCTGCAATTCTCCTGAGATTGAGAGAATCTACATAGGCGTACCGACTGAGCTGGAATAAAAAAGAAGTGGTAAAGGGTACAGGAAAAAAGGGTTACAAGCATCATAGCCGGAGTTTTCTTTTGTTATGATCAGTATGTCACAAAAATTCAAATAAATAAAAATAATTGTCAGTATCAATTTAAGTAATGATTTTGAAAGTAAATTGTGGTTTTTCATAACAAATCACAAAATTCGTCGAAAAGAGAAGTACGGTTGGAAATAATAAGACCCTATGAAGTTTTTTCTGTTCCGAGTGTTAAGGCTACTCTGGTCCAGCTAAAGTGGGATTTATTTGATCAAAATGTTGCTATAAATATTGTCCAAATTCTTGCAATCGGTCCTCAAGTCGACACTATTATCATTACTTGCAATGTGGGTCATTTCAAGAAGTAATCTTCATCTAAAATTTTCGTGGGATTGAAATAAAATCGGCGGCCAATCTCAAAATTAAGAGAACTCAGTGCTGTTTTATTATTTTTGTTTTTATTTTTCGGAGTATAGGCCACGTTTATACCGTATGTGAATTTGGTAACCTTAACAAGTGTATGTGACCAAATTCAAACCAAATGTTTTAGTAATCGTTTATTTACATCGTGTTTTGTCAAACGATTAATTAACCAACTCAATTTTGTGTATAAATCATTTTTCTGAGCCTTGGTGTAGTATTGTGTTAGTATTAGTTTTCAAACATTTTCTCAGTCTGTCTGAAAGACCTGTTATATTGGGAATCTTGAAAAGTTGTGTTGCCAGGTAAGGTGTTGTCTAATGTAACATTAGACAACACCTTACCTTACTAATGTATTAATCGTTGTAGATTTTCGGCTCAAAATATTGTTTACTAGAGTGATATGATAACGATTTAATAACAATAATTATTTTAGTTTCTTCAGATTTTTTTAGTGAAATTTCTCATGACTAAGTTTATATTATAAATTTTATCTCTGGATTGTTTTATGATGTTGATTTTTTCTATTATTCTATTGCCGCCGGAAAGCGACAAGGATGTCAATATGTGAAAAATCTACCCGAAAAACATATTGTTGGATATTCAACACGGTCCATGGAAGATCGTCCCATGCAAAAGAGACCACCAGCTCTAGCGGAAAGCACTTTAAAACAGTGATGAACATAGAAGCGATAAAAAATAAATTCCAACTAAATTTAAAAATTAGTAACATATAAAAACTCACCATAAACCCAGTCGGCAAATACATGCTTCAATAGGTAGTCCTAATACAAAAAATGCGTTTCCCCAATTTGTGCTGGAATTTGTTTATGATGTGACAATTAGATTATCTTGGGCGGTTGATGGTTCTCAAAAGCGCCGACAAAGGAACTGAATAGTCGAAGCTAACAAGGAATTCGGGTTTATATTTGCCGAAACTGTCGAAATATGATCAATATATATCTGCTGAACCTACCCTTATAGAAGTGTACGATGATATACACAACTTTGTTTTCACCGATGGCTTAAAACAAACAAACAACAGCCCTAAAGTGTTTGTCAAATAAACCGTGTCAAATTGGCTAATTTTATCAAGTACTGTGGCCGTGAATATCGAAATACATTTTTACTACCTTCCAAAAAAAACATCTATACCTATATTAGTTGATTTGATTCTCGTTCCTACAAGGTGTTTTAATCTATCAGTTTGTTATTGTACAATGAGCCTTCGAAATGTCCAGTATTAGATGAGCACGAACCATCGATAAAATACCAGATTTGAGAAACGTTTCATCAAAATAAATACCTATTTCCTGCAATAAATAGGAATTAATGACAAATAAGGATAATGAAGGAGTAGTCGAGCCAGTGGAAGTTTACACTTGTTTTTTTTTGCAATGTTTGTTTTATTCAATTATTCAAAATGAGGAAATTTTATATGAGGTAGGTACACCAGTACTCATTTTGTTTAAAAAAATATACAGTGTCCGTCATAAAGTTGGTTATAGTTTTCCCAATATCAATTGCAGAAGCATAAAAAAGTCTTGCGGCGAAATCCTGTGAGCAGCAGTGGCGGAGATAACTAATTTTATTTAGATATTTTAAGATTTTAAAAATACTTCATGAATTATGAAAAATGAAAAAAAAATAAAAAAAAGCTTTTATTCATACAAATACATTAAGAAAGAAAAATAATTTCTTTAATTGTTTGATGTAGGTTATTATTATATCCTAAAACGTATTTCGATCGGCACACACCAAGACCACAGACGCTATTGGTTTTTAATCTTTCAGCATTGTTGCCAATATTACAAATGCGATTTACCCAACACGCGTCATCAAAATCCCCAATTTTACCCAACAATTTCCAAAAATCCCCAACATTTTACCCAACAACTTCCAAAAATGTCCTACTTTAGAAAAAAGACTAATTATAGTTTGATTTTCAAAAATGAAGAAAATTAATGGATGGTGTTGCGTTCATCTACCTGGCTATAATTGAAACGAAACAAAAATTAACTCGCAGGAGGTCTTGACTTTTACCGATTGAATATTCAGATCAGTTTTTTATATCGTACTCTAATAGGTATATTAATTAAGATCAGATGGTAAGTAAACAATTAAAACTGCAAGTAATTAAAGAAAATGAAAAAATATATATTGGCATAATATTTAATAGTAAAAAATAAAAAAGGGCTGTTTTAATAACAATTATTTTTGTTTCCAAATAACCCCCTTCTTCCTGAATACCTTCTTTCGTGCTCAAAATGGCACTGATTGTTTCGGTCTTCAATTTATTGCGATGTTCCACCTTAATATTTTTTAATGAGCTAAACACCCTTTCAACTGAAGCGTTGGTATAAGCAATAAATTAATTACAATTTTTAAATTTGGAAACAATGGCATATTTACACCATTTTTCAGTTGAAAAACACGTTTCCAGTATTCTTCAGCTGGGATGTTTGTATTATTCAATTCGTATTCAGGGTGGTACTTTGGGGTTCGGTGGTTGGGATTCACAGCCATACAATCGTCAAAGTTCAAGGTAAGAAATTCTCTACTTAATTAAATCCGGTCCATCGATGTACGACAGAGATTAATTAGACAATATCTAAGGTTTTTTAAAATTTGCGAATCACCCGAAATTACCCAAAATTTTTAATTACCCAACAGAATCCCCAACATCATATAAAATACCCAAATTTCGGGTAATTACCAAACCATTGGCAACACTGGCTATTAAAACACAAATATAACGCGTGATTTATGACCTCCCATCGTATAGACACACCCCCAAGCATTGTTGTCCGTTTTGATTGGCCCAGACGAATCGGTGACACAAGTCACTCAAGTCCACGTTGACTATCGGCTCTTTTGATCTTGGTGTTTACGAGTAGTACACATTATTTTTCGTTCTGTTTCTTCGCATATACGCTCGTGTTAGCGAAGTGAGTTTTTATTTGCTCCCTATAGAAACAGCTTCTGCAATTGATATTGGATGGACTATACATAGTGGAAAAAAAATTGGTATTGAAATTCCTGAAAAACTCTAATGGCGAGTCGTTCATGCATGTCTGACTACTAGAAAAATCCGATGCGACTTATATCACGTGACCCCAGATTTGGCGGGAATTTTAAAAATGTGGTGCCGAAAAACGGGTTAAATTGACAAGATATCGAAAAATTTTATCGAGAAAACGTGTTTGGAATCCAACAAGAACCCCATGTACCAATTTTGAACCATATTGAAAAAAAACACAAAAATACCATTTTATTCCTCTACCCTTACTAAGAAACATTATACATTCTTGTTTCATCTGGAAACAGCTAAATCACATAAGTATTTGTGGAATGGACATTTTGCGGAAGATCAATTATGAAAACACGATTTAGTCTTGTCATGCCCTGTAGATTGATGCACATGAGCTTATTCAATATTCTCAACCCGTAAAAAAATTTAAACCAACTAATATTTGTAATTAAAACTCAATTATACATTATTTATCCTTGCTAAATTTAATATTTGTTAGTAAATTTGAACTTCAACAAATATGAATTTCATAAGGAGGCTTTGAAAAAAGATCTACTCTTGCTGTAACAATAACAAATGTCACAATAACTTGTTGACAATTTTGTTGGAGTTGTCGTTCGTTATCAGTTTCGTGTTCTCAATCTATCAATAGAAATGGCTCCAAAACTGAGTATACAAGAAAAAATAGAAATATTATTGCTATATGGCAAAAATTATCATAGTACAAGAGAAGTAGTTGAAATTTTCAATGGAAGGCATCCAGACCAAAATTTTACTACGGTGGCAAAGATATTGCAAAAAATTAAGGAAACTGGTTCGGTTGAAAACGAATATGAAAGTGTTCACGTTAAGCCTGTTGTGAATAATGAAAATAATGTAAAAACTGTTTTACTGACAGTCACTGGAAGACTAAGATATTCGACGAAAATTATGGCAGAAAAAGCAGAAATATGCCAAACTTCTGTTGACGGATTTTTAAGCAAAATCACTTTCACCCATACAAACCAAAATTTGTGCCAGTCCTACAAGATATGCTAGATAACAAAACAATCAAAACGTTATACTTCGCTCTCACTCAAACGCATATTACTTATGGGATACTGACATGGGCATCAGCTGAGAAGACCACTATGAATAAACTGATAGTGGCACAAAAAAGAATCCTTAAAATAATTTTCAAAAAAAAGAGAACTCATCCAACAGATGCTCTCTATCTCGAAACGAATATATTTGATCTCGTACAGCTCTTCTTTTTACATACTAATATCAAATGTTTCAAATCAAAACACAAACATCCTAGAATAGAACACGAGTACAACACTCGAAATAAACAAAATAATTTCAAAATACCTTAAATGAATAAAGCTGTAGGGCAAAAAATCCACAGCTACCTGAGCCTTAAACTATTCAATACTCTACCAAATCAAATAAAAAGTTCAAAAAATCAAAATGAAATCAAAAGAAGATTAAATGACTACATCACTAGCTTGCCACGTACAGAGATACATACATAAATTATTAAATTTCTAATCATCCCAACAGAAACATTTTTCCGTTTTTTATATAAATATCCCCTACGACATAACCTTCCCAAAAATATGTCATTTTATTATATCGTAAATGTAATTTCATCTTTAAGAACCACCTGGTCATATATATATATATATATATATATATATATATATATATATATATATATATATATATATATATATATATTTTTTATTTATGTAAGTGTATAAAATTGTATATCTATGTTTCGCAAACACCTAGTGTTAAATATTAATTTTGTATTTTATTATTTTACTACATGATACATTTTCACTTCCTGTTTGTAATTTTCACAGTCACACACAAACTGGTAACAGTTTATGTGACTTCTCTCGTTTATTAACTTATTCTCTACCTCTGCCTATGTTTTTATATTGTACCTGAAGTTAATAAATTATTACTGTGAGACAGGGATGATGACGCTCGATTTTATTTTTGTGCATGGTTCCAGGGAATGTTAGAAGACAATCGTGATTTCTCAAAAATGTAGATGGTGAGCAGACCATAATCATAATTTTATTATTGAAGCCAAGAACCAATATTGTTTCAAAGTGAAATGGTGTGGAGTTTTAAATGAGCGAATTGTAGGTCCCTTCTTTTTTAGACAAAATTTAAATGGTGAACGGTATTTGAACTTTTTACTGACCGAGATATCTACATTTATCGACAACCTACCATTACAAGAGCGGATTCGTTTATTCTTTCAACAAGATGAGGCTTCTATTCACTCTACGAATGAAGTGCGGGAGTCGTTGAACAATGAATTTGGTGAGCAGTGGATAGGTAAATATTCAGGTAATTTATTTATTTATTTATCTATTTAATACATCCAGCAGGCTCATGCCCATTTACAGGTGTATATGATTATTACACTATTGATAATTTGTAGTAATTGCTAAATATTATGCAAACAAGAAGATAGGAATAAAGTGACCCTAACATTACATAGCTAATTCTGTAAAATATTAACAATTTGATTTTTAAACTCAGATAAGGAGAGAAAGAAGATATCGATACATTGTAATCTGTTATAACTACGGCACATGGTTGTGAGGGGACAATGAAAATGATGTTGAGTGTTGGTTACAGCTATATGAAACGTTATATTAGATCTCGATACAAATCTAGGTACGTTAAAATCAATCAGTGATAGTAAGGAGGACGAATCAATATGATTATGTATAATTTTATATATAAAAGTCAGGTCGATCATCTCACGCTGTTTTTTAAGGGAAACTAAATTGAATTTGAGCAATAATAAGTTATAGTCAAAGTGCCTCTGAGGATAAGTGCCATGTTTTTTATAGAAGGCAAATTTAAGAAACTTCCTTTGTACATTTTCAATAGCATCAATTAATTTTGAATGGCAAGGATTCCACACCACACTGCAATAATTCAATTTACTCTTTACTAACGACACATAGACACAGCGCAAGGCATCAAATGAACTGAATTCCCTGCAAGAACGTATCAAGAATGCTAGGACACCAGTCCTAACGCTGTGTGATTTATTTTTATGGGGTTACCTGAATAGCAATGTTTATAAACAATGCCCATTCGGAAATGTGGAACATTTAAAAATTTGTATAAGGAATTGTGCAGCTCCGATCAACAGAACTATGTTGAAAAATGTTCGCCGCGAAATGTTTTCCAGAACCATTCTATGTATGGAGCGCGAAGGTTCTGGTCATGTAGAATATTGAAAATTTGTACATTTTTCATTTATCGAGTTTTTTTTTTACTTTTCTATCTACCTTAACAATACCTAATTCAATTACGATAAATAATGTATTATTAAGTTTAAATTACAAATATTAGTTGGTTTAAATTTTATTTACGGGTTGAGAATATTGAATAAGCTCATGTGCATCAATATACAGGGCATGACTACACCTAGTGACAAGACTACATCGTGTTTTCATAATTAATCTCCCGCAAAATGCCTATTCTACAAATATTTGATTAGTGTTGACCCAAATTTATGTGATTTAGGTTAATAAAGCTGTTTCCAGATGAAACAAGCATGTATAATGTGGCTTGGAGAAATAAAATTTTTTTTTTTTGTTTTTTTTTCAATCTGATTCAACAGTGGTAGATGGGGTCCTCGTTGTATTCCAAACACATTTTCTCGATAAAATTTTTCGATATCTCGTCAAGAAGTCTCAAGGGATTTTTTTGTTGTCAGACATGCTGAAACGAACCGGCATTAAAGTTTTTCAGAAATTTCAATAACAATTTTTTTTTCCGTATGTAGCCAACTTTATGACGGACACTGTATATAAAACATTTTTTTGATGGTAAAACTCTAAGTTCGAAAATTTATTATGAAGAATGATTTCTGGATCAAGTTTCAAATGTTTCCGTTGATAAATGACGCAAGAATATAATATACAAACATATATACGGTGCTCGTCTGAAGTCCGTTGCCCCCCTACTAATTTTTTAACCACCTGGTATATCGCGACGTAATTTGGAGGGCTCAAATAGGAGATGGAAACCTTATTTTTCATAAAAAAATCACAGCTAAAAGTTTGAAAATGGCGGCTGAGCGCCATCTTCAATAATTTTTTTAAATATAACACCCCCTTATATTATTCCATTTTCGAAATCTGCTCATAATTCTCAATAGTTTTCTCTAATACACTCTACTCCCAAATTCAATTGTTTTCGAAACATTAACGTTTGAAAAGTGTGAAATGAAGTATGGATTTTGGTCACCTCCGGTAAAACATTTTGCTAACTAAATGTTGTTATTAATTTGTAGTTAAATCTCTTAAAGAATTCGACTAATGAAAGGGCGTAAAGAGAGTTTATTAAGGATAAACAGTACCGCTTACCGAAAAATCTCGAAGCCCACGAATGTACTCATGATCTCCTATCACTGTTAATTATTCAAGTGTAACCCTAAGGCTCTTACTCTTTAGACTTCGAATATGTGGGCCTCAGCCATTCACGGTTTGATGAAATTTTGACTGGTCAAGCACTAGAGACCGGTCTCTAATACTTGCCATGAGGGTGTTTCTCGAATAATGACCGAGAGGGAATTTTGATATGAAATTTGGAAAAAGTAATAATTTCTATTGAGGATGCAGCTTCGCTACTCAGTATGGATTAGCAGGTAGCCCATCACTCTAAAGAGTGCCTGGGACGTTTAAAACGCGAGGGGTCGTCTATGGCATAATCAGTGGCTTCCCTGACGAGCGGATTCTCGTGGGCTGTTGCGCAATCAAATACTTTCTGATTGCGTTCTCGAATGATGCTTCTGATGGAAGGCAGATTTAAGTCTTCAAGGAAACGATCGTTCCGCACGTACCACGGAGCGTTCGTTATCATCCGCAGAACTCGCATTTGCGCCCGTTCCAGGACGCCAATGCTAGACCTGCAGATTTGGCCCCAGGCGGCTGAGGCATACAAAATGACAGGCCTGAACATCATCTTGTAAATCATGATTTTGTTTTTTAATGAGAGTTTACTCTTCCTATTGACGAGAGGGTATAGCGCGCAGATTTTGTTAACAATCTTTGTTCTTACAATTTTGACGTGTGGACCCCAGGTGAACCGGCGATCCACAGTGACTCCCAGGTACTTGACCTGCTCTGACCACTCTATCTCCCTTCCTGAGATAGTCACTCCCCTCTCCGGGTTATTTCTCTTACGTCCCATCGAGATTGCTTGTGTTTTATCAGGATTCAGCTTTATTTTCCACTCCAGATACCACTGCTGGAGGTCGATTAATGCATTTTGCAAATAAACGACCCCCATAAAGTGGTCGGCTGCAGAGGAGAGCAAAGCCGTATCATCGGCGAACAGGGAGATCTTCACATGTTCGCTTCTTGGTATATCGGACGTGTAAAGGGCGTATAATACAGGAGACAGCACTGCCCCCTGAGGAACACCAGCCTCAATTTCTCTCGAATCCGAGAGAGAATTGTCGACCCTGACTTGAAATGTCCTACCTAAGAGGAACGATTTCAACCATTTGACCAAACCCAATGGCAAATGAAAATCAATGAGTTTGGCGAGTAGACCTTCGTGCCAAACTCTGTCAAAAGCTTTGCTGATGTCCAGCAAAACTATATGCGCGCTATTATTGGTGTTCAGTGATGTTATTGTGTCCTCCACCAGCCTCATTACCTGAAGCTCGGTGGAGTGAGCACGTCTAAAACCGAATTGTTCATTAGGTAGGACATTTCTATCCTCCACTTCTTCATCAAGCCTTTGCAGGACGATCTTTTCAGCCAACTTAGCTGAACTGCAAAGCAGACTGATCGGTCGATAATTTTGTGGGAAGGTCGGGTTTTGTCCCTGTTTTGGAATCATGACCACAATGGCATGCCTCCATCTACGAGGGAATCTCTTAAGGCGCAGAGAGTTGTTTATGATATTTAATACTGATTGCACCTGGTTTTCCGGAAAAAACTTAATCATTCGATTAGTTATTCCATCATAAACAGGTGCTTTTTTGGGGTTGAGCCCCTTAATATAAGCCTTAAGTAACGTAGCTGGACGAATGTCATCGTGATTGGGTTCCCTGAGGGTGCGGCGAACCCGATCTTCTAACAAAAGATCACGATCCAAATCATCGTCTGGATGCTCGTTCAATCTAAATTGCCTTTCCATCGAGTCTGCAAAAGCTTGAGCTTTGGACTCGGTGTCGTAGCACAGTCCGGCCTCACCATGAATAGGGGGGAGATCGGTCTTTTTGGTTTTTAAATTTTGGTGAATTTTCCAAAGTTGATCATTATTTTCTAAATTTTGAAGGGTTGTGCCAAATCTTTCATTTCGAAATTCCGATATGTTTTCACGAACCTCCCTATTCAGTTCGTTAGCTCGGATTCTGTCCGCAGGGAACAGACTCCTTTGGTACGCTCTTTTGGCGCGGTTTCTTTCACGAATGAGGTTTTTAATTCTCATTGGAAATTCATCATGGAACTTTGGAGCCGGTTCTCTGCGGGAGGAATCCTCCAAAGCATTTTTAATGGTGAGTTCGTAGCGCGCCACGACCTCATCCAACTCGAGTGGAGAATCTATCCACTCAGGAGCGCAGTAAGCTGTCTCCAGAAGCGAACGGAATCTCTCCCAGTTCGCCTTTGTACACATGCGATCTGATTGGGGCGTAGGATCATTCCCCAGTGATAATATCACCGGGTTGTGATCGGAGCTCAACTCGGAGAGGACGTGTATATCCCAGTTCCAGGTGATGTTCCTGGCCAGGGCAATGTCAAGCACGTCGGGCCTATATGGACCAAAGTGCGTCGGCTCATCTGGAGCCAACACTTGATATTCATACCTGTCACTATGTTGTCTCAACCGTCTACCACTAACGTTGGTTACACGACTCCATTGTACGTGCTTAGCGTTCAGATCACCCATGACCAGAACAGGTTGATCTGTTTCCATCAGGAGCACATCAAGTGCCTCAGGAACTATTTGATTTCGCGGAGGGTTGTAAGTACTGATTAAACGCATAGGACCACTCCTCGTGTTGAAAATTATACCTACAGCTTCAATACCATGAGTATCATGATTGGAAATGCCAAACTGAACATGCGAATAACAACGTTTTACCAAAATGGCAACGCCGCCACCCCGACGTCAAATCCGGTCATTTCTGAGCACTTTGTAGTTAGGAAATCTAACAGGTTCCCCATTAAGATGAGTCTCTTGCAGAAAAGCAACGTCTATGTTGTTTCCTACAAAAAACTCTTGAAACTCGAGTCTATTCTGGAGAAGTCCATTACAATTCCAACTCACTGCTTTGATGAAATTCGGAAGCTGCCGTTCACCCATTAATTGGGATTGAAACCAGTTGAAAACTTTGCAGCAGCTTCTGCGAACTGCGCAAACAACATCCTCATTTGATCTAAAGTACTAAGAATGTCTTTAGGCGTGGAAATTGGGGCTGTCTGAGAAGGGGGCCCACGAATGTGTTCTGTAAATTCACAATCAAAACAAATTAGTTAGCTAAAAAATTATAATGTATTTTTGAATGACACTTTTATTTAACACCAACAATTATTTCATCAATTGTTCAATGTGGCCTCCTCCTAAATCTTGACAATAAAGTGCCCTATCATAAATAGCTTCTCTCACGTTGATGAAAGTCTGATCATCTATTTCTTCACATGTATCTATTATCCTGCGTTCCAACTCTTCTATTGTTTGGCATTCAGTGGCGTAGATTTTTGACTTCAGATATCCCCAAAGGAAAAAATCTAGAGACGTAAGATCCGGAGATCTTGGTGGCCATTCTGTACTTCCCCTGCGACCTATCCATCGCGCAGGAAAGTTTGTATCGAGGAACTCTCGAGCCATGCGATCGAAATGGGGAGGTGACCCATAGACAAATTAAAAATAAAGAGACTGTTTGAAACATTGGCGATCTTGACCACCAAGTTTTTGGTACGGCCAGTCGCGCATGGAGGCGCTGCCCGCAATCAACAGACGATTGACATGATAATTTTCCAATTTCGACATTTGTCAGAAAATGACAAACCACGTAATAATTTCAGAATAATTCTACTGTTAATTGTCATCGAAAAATTAATTATTGAAATTATACTATGGACTTGAATTATGAACCCAACGTCGAAAATGGAATGTTTTGTTATTCGAGTTGACGCTGAATTTCCTCGAAATATTCTTTCACAAGGTAAAATATAAGCTGCTTTTCACAAACTGATACTTATTTCCATCCATCAGTTGCAAAATTTTCTTCACAAACTGATCCTTATTTCCGTCCATCAGTTTCCATTTCCTATCATCATTTGAGGAAGTACGAAGATTATCATTAAACTGGAGTATTTGTTAAGTATACCTACTCGTTCTCCTTTGTGCTAATAAATGAACAAAATTATTGAAGGTTTGTTGTGAATGTAATTTGTTTTTATTTTGGTTGATTTGATGAAGACTGAAGAATATTTTTAATTTTGTTGTTTTTCGGAGTTTTATCATTGTTTTGTCTGTAGTTGTTCCTTATCCTAGATACAATAAAATGCGTTTTTATAGTGTTCAACTTATTCTTGTTTTATGAGATCTTTAATTTTGTTCTTGATATCATGAAATAAAGATTTACTTTGAAACTTTATTTAAACCACGAACGAACTAACATATTCTACGAATCGATTACTGTATATATTTTATTAGTGATCGATTTGCCATTCCTGTATTTCATATGATACAACCATTCATATGGAATACAAGAATGGCAAATCGATCACTTATAAAATATATACCATATCAATCATATAAAAGTAACACATTTCAAAAACCCGCCTTATCTCAATCGGTTTTACCAACTGTACTTATTTCGGCCAGTTGCGAGATATGTCGCCACTGTCTAAACGTGGTGCCAACTTTTACTGCAGGTTTGACAACTCTCTTTATTTTTAGTTTCTCTATGAGGTGACCCATCCTGCTGAAATATGATTTCATGATTTCAAACTCTTCCTGACTGTTTAATACAATTTGTCTTATTCGAGGTTCAATTTCAGTTTCCAAAAGATTTCTGTAAAGAACTCCTGTAAGATTGCCTCTGATGAAAATCGGTCCAACAACGCGATTGCCCAAAATCCCCGCCCAAAAATTCACCTTTATGGAAAACTGGGTATGTCCCTCTTTAAAAATATGCGGATTAGTATCGCTCCAGTATCGTACATTCTGTTTGTTGACTTTTCCATTAGGAAAAAACGTGCATTCGTCTGCGAAACATATACGTTTTGGAAAGCCCCGTTCTCCTTCAATTGTTCTTGTTAACCTCTCACAAAATTCAACCCTTCGGTTTGGATCATCCTCCGTGAGAGCATGCAGGATTTTCTTTTTATAGGGATGAAACTTTTCTTTTTGTTAGGACTCTTTGGACACATTTTGAACTTACTCCACAGGATTCAGCAACTGCCGACGTCGACTGAGTCGGATTGATTACCATTTCAGCAACAATTTCTACCTTTTTTCTGAAAGAGGCAGAAATCCTGATCTTGGAGCATCTTTCAACGTGCCAGTTGCTTGGAGCTTATTTAAAAGTTTGCGCAAATATGACCTCGAAATAGGATTCTCGGGAAATATATCATTAAACATACATATATAAATCCTTTATTTATTTCATTTTACTAATTTACATTGTCAAGTCATTGCAATGATTACAATGAGAACGATATATAGCATGCTTTCAGATTAAAATAGACTAAGTTCAAAAAATAAAAATGTATATACAACACATATACACATACATATACACAAATACTACACCTATTTGCACACCATACATCTATACGCTCCTACAAATTCTAAAAAATATTTAATAAATACACAAAATACTTTAAACATACTAAAACATTTGTATATCTGTCGTTACTGAATATTAAATCGAAACAAACAAAATGAGGAAGTGGCTACTAGGTTTTTATTGATTAAGAAAATATGATCTTAACTTTGTCTTGAAGGATGTTAAAGATGTTAAACGTTTGATCTCTTCTGGCATATTATTATAGCTATCAAGTCCCTTGAAAAAAACAGAATTTTGGGTATGTGTTAATGTGACTTGTTGAATATGGAAGTCAGTTCTGAATCTTGTATTGTATCCGTGGATTTGGTCATTGTACATTACTTTTTCTTGTAAATATGTTGGGGAAATTTTGTTTCTTATTTTGAAAATAAGGATTAATGTTTGGTAGAGGAGAAATAAATCAATTGGTAACCATTCTAGTTGCTTTAACATATCTCTTATTGGTGTTAGTCTTTTGCAATTTAGAATTATGCGCATGGCCCTATTTTGGAGTTTCTGTAAACGAGCTAAATCATTTTGTTTCAGTAGATACAGAATTGTAGAACAATATGTAAAATGAGGAAGCACTAATGAATTGTACAGTAAAATTTTTGTCCACCTTGACAAATATGGGGCACAACGAGATAAATAATGTATTTTAAATGCTATCGTCTTTATAATGAAGTTGGCATGTTCTTTAAAATGTAACCCCCTATCCACCTGAACCCCAAGATATTTAAATTGGTTGACCCGTTCCACCTTATCAGGACCTAACATTATCTCAAAATGTTTGTTACAGAAGTTTCTGAATTTTTTTTCTTTACTTATTACCATGTACTTGGTCTTCTCAACATTGATCTTCAAATAATTTGCACAACACCAACTGTAAATCGATTTTAAAGTTTTGTTGATGGTTTCCGTGAGTTTGGTGTGATCATTACATGAGAAATAAATCAGTGTATCATCTGCAAATAAATGAACTGAGCTCTCTCCTACTATCTCCGGACTGCTAGATGATAATTTCTTCCAGCTTCTCCAAATATCAAAACTGCTTCAAATTTATCGTCTAAACTACGAGCCATGATCACACTTTTCATAAAATAATTCAAGCGCTCAACGGACTATTTGACAGTTAGCTGCAGTTCAGTTTGACAATAAACAAGATGTTACCGTGACAACGATTTTTCACATTGCAAACTTGACAGAAAGCAACATTAGTGTTTTTGGTTGGGTTTGAAATGAGCAAAATGTCACTAATATTTTGAAAACAATTGAATTTAGGAGTAAAGTGTATTAGAGAAAACTGAGAGAATTATGAGCAGATTTCGAAAATGGAATAATATACGAAGTGTTCTATTTAAAAAAATTACTGAAGATGGCTCTCAGTCGTCATTTTGAAACTTTCAGCTGTGATTTTTTCATGAAAAACTAAGTTTTTATCTCCTATTGAAGCCCTCCAAATTTCGTTGCGATATACTAGGTGGTTCAAAAATGAGCAGGGGAGGAACGGACTTTAGACGAGCATTATATATATATATATATATATATATATATATATTGTATAAAGTGTTTTTAGATGATTATATCCTTTTTTGGACATAATTTCTTATGTTTTTTGTATGACGAAGTTGGATTAATGGTTTACCTTGAATTATTTGGCCTGTCAGTTTGATATAATATAACAAATCAGGAATAAAATACCTTTCACTGTGGCGGAGGAGTTTAGAAAAAGGATATATAGGCATAGTATTGCTTGGTATGACGATTTCTACCAGTCAATACCTACCGCAAGCCGCCTAAAGGAACTTCGTTCCTGACGGGGGTCTCCCGATGGAACACGTTTTTTTTTTCCGAGTTAGGATCCCTTCAAAATATCAATCAATGACCAGCGTAGCTTCAGCCGGGGAAGTAGGTGTTTTCCGTTCTGTAGATGTTTACAAAAAATAACTTTTAGAAAAGTATTTCTATGCAATATTCAATGGAGTATATTTTCGTTTTCAACAGATATTCCGTCTAGACCTTTGTTAACGTTTTCGCTATTGATTTTTTTTTCTTGACTTGCTACAAACACACAATAATGTAACGTAGTTGAATGAACTTCACTTCACATCCCTGACTGAATAGGTGAACCAATTAGGTACATGAACATTGATTCCCAAAGTATTCAACTTTTTCAAATCTTTTGTATATTCACGGGCCTGTAATATTAGTTATACAGTGCTTCTCGAAAGTCCCCTCGCCCCCTCTTATTTTTGGATTGATTATACATAAACAAGTGGAATTTGGAAACTGAATATTAAAGGTTGATAGATGACGAAATCGTCAAAGATGACGTCACAAGGCCATTGTGACCAATAATTTCAAATGGAACCCTACGGCAAGCGACACCTCTTTTAAAAGGTATCGAAAAAACCTATTCAATGATACTAATTTTGTTTGTGTTCATGACAGTTTTGATGGCTCATTAGTAAACATTAAAATTCAAATTCCATTGATATTTATTACAGAGTTCATTTACTTCCTGACAGTGAAATATCCTATTTTCAAACTCTTCTCGTACTCTTGCAAATGTGTCTGCAGAAACAGCCTCACATTCTGCAACAATACGTTGTTTTAAAACGTTAATATTGTCAGGTTCAGTGGCGTAAACCTTCGATTTAAGGTACCCCCACAGAAAAAAATCCAAAGGTGTGAGGTCCGGTGATCGAGCTGGCCATTCCGTTGAACCTCGTCGTCCAATCCATCTACCACGATACTCCTCATCCAAATACCGTCTTACTGCACCGTAATAGTGTAGAGGAGCACCATCCTGTTGGAATGTTATTTCCAAATTGCCGAATTCATCTGGATTATCTTCCAAAATTTCAAGGATTAACGGTTCTATTTCGTTTTGCAACAGCTCCAGATAAACCTCACCAGTTAAATTAGTATTTAAAAAAAGAGGCCCAACGATGTGGTTTCCCAGGATACCTGCCCAAACATTCACCTTCTGGGGAAATTGGGTATGTGTTTCATGAAACAGATGAGGATTTGCGTCACTCCAATACCTCACATTCTGTGTATTTGCATTTCCATTTAGATAGAAAGTACTTTCGTCACTAAAACAAATTGTTTTGACATAGTCTGGCTGTTGGTTAATTTTAGTTTCCATATTTTCATAAAATTCTAGTCTTCGGTCTGGGTCGTCGTCTGAGAGTTGATGAACCATTTTTAATTTGTATGGATGAAATTCATTTTTTTCAACACCCTGTGTACTGTACTTCGACTGACTTCACAGGTGGATGCAACTATTACTTCCGCCAGTATATCAATTTTTTTCTCATCAGAAATTTGTGGTCTGCCAGATCGTTTCGCATCATTAATACCACCCGTTGTTTCAAACTTACGAAGAAGCTCCCTTAAATGAGTCCTCGAAACGGGGCGATCGGGAAACCTCTCATTAAAAATGCGTTCTGCTGCATGAATATTTTGTCCAGATTCACCAAGAATTAGGATCGCTGCCACTTTATCACCTAAAGCACGTACCATTTCGCTTCTTGAAGCACTCACAACAACAGTTTAACAAATTATTGAAATGTAAAAAATATTAAAAGTACCAAAAGCTGCTAAAACAGTTAACCGTTCGATCAACAATACACAAATTATTAAATGTACAAAAACTTGGACAATTACAAAAACGTCGAATTAGGGAGACTAACAGAAACGTCAGCTTATTTGACAACTATCCAGAGGTGGAGCTTGAATTTGGAATTTTAGTATTAACTGATGTAATTCATCACAGCTTTGCGTTCTTTAAAAGCGAGTTGCCAAAACTGCCATAAATACAAACAAAGTTAGTATAATTGAATAGGTTTTTTCGATACCTTTTAAAAGAGGTGTCGCTTGCCGTAGGGTTCCATTTAAAATTATTGGTCACAATGGCCTTGTGACGTCATCTTTGACGATTCCGTCATCTAGCATCACTAGTAGGGAAGTTTACAACATTTAATATTCAGTTTCCAAATTTCACTTGTTTATGTATAATCGTTCCAAAAATAAGGTGGGGGAGGGGACTTTTGAGAAGCACTGTATGTAAATATACTTGTATACATGCATATGTAGGTAGTTTGGTTTGTAATACTCAAGGTAATAAATATAATTATTCTGAATTCTTATATTCTGTGATAAATCGTTGAGATTTTGAACTTTTTCAGCTTTCAGCATAACAAGCAAAAACCATCGACGATGTGATAGATCTTTCACGCACGGAACTTCACTAACAATGTCCTGAAACCGTTAGTATTATAATTAAATCGAGGCAATTTACCAAATTCAAAACACGTGCTCGAAAAATCCTAGAATAAGCGCAACTAAAGAGATGGAATCGCGGCGATAAGTTTAAATATTAATTCAACTAATTAGTCCAAAAACAAGAAACAGATTACTGTCGTCGGTGCTTCCACAGACAGTCTACTCTGCCGCCAAGAGACAGTCATTTGTTATAGCAAATCGGCCATAGCGTGCGTGGCTATCCTGTCTGCTCAGCTGTTTAGCGATGCTCGTATGTCACTCATTTCCGACATAAGCCTTCTCTGAAGTCCCTGCCATTCTTGTTATTGTTTTTAGCAAGGAAACTTCTAGACAAGATAATTTAGGTGATTAACAGTTCATGTTCAAGCATGGCCAAGGTACCTATTCATGCTAATTTGACATCAAACCAAAAGCACTAAATGGAAAATTCTCTAGTATAAATTATCGTCTTACTAAGAATTAATGAACGTAATTAGGTATTTAATGAAAAACACCGTTAACCTCAATACTATTATGATTAATCGGTTCTATTAGTCAGAATCAATACTAATAATTTGAAGAATGTTGCGGGAATAATTATAATCGAAAAAACAAGCAAATCCAAGCTTCGCATAGTGTGTGCTTTGTCAGTATAAAATATCTAGCTGTACTTTCAGACATTTAAGGCCATTTCTCTGGCTTTTCTTTTGCTCTATTGGTCTATTCACGAAAAAGAGCACCGAATAAAAAAAAATACATAGGAAACGGCTACATCAGTTTCCAAAATTGTAAAGAATAAGCTGATGAGATGACATCACGAACATTGTGCTATATGGACGAAGCAGTGTTGCCCCAAATATTTTCTACCACCAACTCGGCAAAAATTACCACCTATGTACGAAATTATTTCTTTGTTTTCTCGGAATAAGGGTCTTAGTCAGTCTATGTATTTATATTCGATACGACGTTTCGACATTGTCATCTTCAGGTAAATTCTTAAAAATAATGTAAAACATGTAAAGTTAAAAACATAATACGTTACATAACATCAAACAAATACGATTAAAATTCGAAGAAACGTTCAAAACTTGGAATGAACGTTGTTGAATGTCTGAGATTGCTGGTATCGAGGTTGTTTTATCTGTTATCGTTTTTTTTTCCGTTTTTTAAAATACATTGGAGTGTTCGACATATTCATTCATAGTATGTGGGCTCTATTGTTATAATTCATGCAATAGTTTTCCGTGTAAAAATGTAAAGATCAGTTTATTTTTACTTTTATATTTTTTGTTGTGGAGTGAGTTTTTTTTTTTTTAATTTTTTTTTTGGAAATTTGGAAAATTTCTTTTGGATTTTTTTCAACTTTTGAAAATAATTTATTTAAAATTTTTTTTTCATGTTTAGACAACGCTGTGATATCCATTTTTGAGTATTTGTGGGCTTGAATTCGTTTCTGAGAAAACAATGAAAATAAAATGTGGTCAAGAAATTAAGGAAAATATTACCGGCTGGGAACTAGAAACTGCAAAAAAATTTATGGAATTTACAAAAGGATGGCGAATAGAATAGGAAGAAACAACACAAAGTTATTGAAGGATTGTGTACATGAACAGAAAAATTACAACGGAGAAAAATAGAAGAATTTTAGATATAATAAAGATCAGAAATTACCACCGAATTTTTTTTTAAATATTTTTTTCTTCTGAATTTCAAACAAAGAATTTCAAGGGAAGTACCAACATACTTTGAATTTTTTCTACATAAAACTCATTCAAATCTGTAAAGTTGAGTGCTATAAGAAGCTTACGAACGTAAATAAAATCATTGAAAATATAAACTATCACAAAACATAAGTACCGATATACTGAATGAATTCTTAGATAAGCAACATATTAACCATGAACGATATTTCCAATTACTGAAGGAAACAAAAGCAAAACGGTTGAAAACCTCCAACAAAAAATATAGATTAAATCAAAATATGAATTTAAATCAAAATTGGATAGAAAATTTAACAGGAAAAACTATACATAATGAAATATTATATACTTTGAGTCTTGCTCAAAATTTCAACCACGACACCAATGACATTCCTGCGGAATCAACAACATCAACACGAAATAATAAAAGAATAGCTTTTAAATTATATTGTGAGTTTTGAACGTCTCTGTGAATTTTAATCGTATTTGTTTAAAGTAACGTATTATGTTTTTAACTTTAAGAATGTCGAAACGTCGTATCGAATAAAACATACATAGACTGACTAAGGCCCTTATTCCAAAAAACAAAGAAAATAAAAATATGTAATCAAGAAAAAAAAAATATATATATATATATATATATATATATATATATATATATATATATATATATATATATATATATATATATATATATATATATATAGAATGAGCCAGGGTTAAACCGCGAAACGTTTAGGATCGGTTCTTTAGGTAATAAAAACTTTTTAACAAAAAATTTAACCGACGAAATACGGAACTGAAAAGTTAAAAATCAAATAAACCTTCTTAGTCTCAATGACTGAGCTCCTAAACTAATGTAAGTAACTAATTTTGAGTCGGCGCCAAATAAACAAGCAAATGAATTAGATAAGGCGTAAAATGTTGGCATCGAGTTGCGTGGTGACATTCTGATAATTTTTTTGAAGTAATTTAATGATCTTCGTTGATTGTTCGTTTGGCGCTGACTCAAAATTAGTTACTTAGTTAGTTTAGGAGCTTAGTTATTGAGCCTAAGAAGGTTTATTTTATTTTATACTTTTCAGTTCCGTATTTCGTCGGTTTAATGTTTTGTTAAAAAATTAAATAGTAAATAGTTACTAATTACTACCTACTTGTTTTTTTATTACTTCCAAAATACTTACTTCCTTGAATAATATGATTATCTACTTTTACTATTTGTTGTACTATAAATCATTTTTGTTGTTCTGGTTAGTTTATTTCATTACTTTGTATATCATTCCATCCTCTCATATAATATAATGTCATAGAATATGTGTGCCAATGTTCACAAGTGAAAAATCAATTATTCCCTATTTTTCCACCCGTAAGGGTGGATAGTTCCATTCGAAATCTAAATATGATCAACTATGAGGTATACTCTATCTAATAAAAAAAGAATCATCCAAATCGAAGAACCCAGTACAAAGTTATGCCTTTCGGTTAACGGACCAGAATTCAGAGGGTGCGTGATTAATATCCTTCATTTTGCTACTTTTAGGGGTGGATTTGATCTTTTAAATCCAATAGGGACCAACTTCGAAGTACAACCTATCGACTGAAAAAAGAATTATCGGAATCGGACGTTTCAATAAAAAGTTATGCATCATAATACATAAAAAAACATACGCGTCGACTAGAGAACTTCCTCCTTTTTGGTTTCGTCGGTTAAAAATAAGTTTTTGTTTTTCTATAAGAATCTGTTTCAAATTGCTTCATTTTCGAAATACAGGTTGTAATTTTTTTTTGAAAAAAAAAAAATTATTGATAAAATTTTCCTGCCTATTTGTGGTGATAATGTCATGTAATTAGAATGAAATTAATAATCCCAGTGATGTCCCAGATGTTAATCTAATTGATATTTGGATAAATTATTGTAATTGTACGTCACTATTTTTCCTTATTTTAATTTTTTCACATTAATAATTAAAAATGCATTTTTTTGTCTCCTTATTTATTTTATCATACACGCTTCATAAGCTTCACCTGTAGGTATGTATGAATGTAAGTAATGGAATCTTTGAAATTAATTTTCAGCCACACGTCCGAATTATTTGAAATTTGGACACGTATTGAGAACCGATGACAATACAATAATTTCATAGCTATGACTTGGCATTCTCACCAATATCGGAAAAAAAATATTTACATATCAAAGGTATGGGAGTCTGGTCCTGCCTAGAACCTGGACAACCTTTGAAAATTCGCTCCAAATTTAATTTGTGATTTGAAAGCATTATCCAGTCCGAAAGAGGTCTTGTACCCTCGGAGAGTGGATAACGAATCCCATGTGCATACCCAATTGAAGATTGAACCTACAAACAACCTAGTAGAAATCGACAACCCGCTAGAAATTGCAATCTGGCCTGCAAGGAATCGGTGCCTGCAGAGATCGGTTCTCTTTCGAGAGCCGATCTACTGGGCACTTTGCTTGCCTCCATTGGAAATGACCTGATCAAAATCCCAGCTGTAAGTTCCCTATTATCACCTGGAACCAAAGAGAATGTTGTTCCAATACATAAAAAAGGGGATAAATGTGATATTTTAAATTACACAATATGCATGTACTGCATTTGATGAGGAAGCTCAGGTAGATGTGATCTACACGGACTTCTCTAAGGCGTTCGACAAACTTGATCATGTACTCCTGCTCAATAAATTTCACAACCTTCAATTCTCATTTGACCTGCTTGATTTTTCAAATTACTATCTAACAGAACGATCACAGTTCGTTGACTGCAATGGACATAATTCTGTGGAGTTCTCACCTACTCCGGAGTCCCCCAGGGATCCGTGTTGTGACCTTTATTTTTCAACATATTCTCAATGATATTATATCTGATATTAACCATGACTGCCTAATATACTCTAATGATCTGAAGATATTAGCTCGAATTACAGAACGTAATGACGCCTTTTCCTTCAAGAAGACCTCATAAAAATTCACGACTGGTGCTTATCTAACGGCCTTCTACTGAATGCTATTAAATGCAATATGGTATCATTTTTCCTGAAACGAGCCATTTTGTATTTTGACTACATCATTGACAATATCAAATTGCCGAGAACGTCTACCATACGCGACCTTGGCGTCACATTTGACCAAAAACTGTCTTTTTTAAGAATATGTCCAAAAAATCACAAACGAATCATTCAAAGCCCTTGGTTTTGTTATCCGGAATTCCTTCCCGTTCAAAGACATATAAACACCTTTTTTTCTATCACAAGCAGACAAAATATCATACTCCACCTACCCACTCCCCGCTTAAATATAATGAAATTCTCACCACTACACACCATGTGGGAGACACTAACGTACACGTATCGCATCGAATAGACGCATTCTCCTGCAATGTGGGATCCATAAAAAAGCTGACCTTTTCATAACATAACATTTTCCTTTTTTCTTACCTCATACATACTTATATCTGCCTCAGTTATTAGAACATTATTACCTCTGTACATATGCTTGTCACCCCTACTCTGTGACTGGATGTAATCTGTTGAGTAGTGTAATAAAAAAAAAAATAATGATGGCTCCAGCTACATGGGAGAAAAAGGAGATATTTCCTACACTCCCAGTGCCTAAAGATAACTTAAACCCAGCTATACCTCCTACCGCATTTCGTAGAAGTTGTAGAATCGTAGTACCTAATGCCTCAGCTTGAAGAAATACCCAAAATATCAAAATTTCGAACAAATTTGAACAACTGTCATCCATGTCAGAAGGTGAATTGCTCGCAATTTTGCTTCAGTTCAGGAGCGGAATCAGTTCTGTTGCGTCATTTGAATGTCGGCCCTGAAATTCTAGTAATAGTCATAGGAGACCCCGAGTGAAAGATATTGGGAACGCACTGATCGTTCTCAGAATCATTTACATTTGAAATATATGGCGGATGCACTGGTCATTCACAGCCCATTCTCCACAATTTTGTTATAACTTCCATCTCATGTGGATGAATTAATCGAGTTTTTCTCCCTTAGTCTTTTTAAGTCTTTTATAACAATATGGACTAAAAAGTTCAATATAAAATTATAGTTTGAAAAAACTAAAAGAACACGCTTATATAGCAATGAGGACTCAAAAGTTGAAAATAATAAAAATAAAGTCATTGACCAAAAAAAAATTATTATGTGAAAAACGCGTGGGGGCTGATATCTTAGTATCATTAGGAAAAGTTTTTGGTCTATGACTTTATTCTCATTATTTTCAACTTTTGAACGTGTTCTTTCAGTTTTCTTAAACTATAGTTTTTCGTCCAGACCGTGTTCACATATCGATGCTTTTCAGGCAATTTTTCCATGAACCCGATGTTGTTGGTGATGAAAAGCGTACATTTTTGTCCATTATTATTGCAATAGCACCTCTTGAGAAGAGCATGCCTCTCGGCCAAGAGCAGTACGTTATTATTAAAAAACTAGATTTTTCCTACAACTGCTATGAAAAGTAGCGTATTCCTCATAGCTTACTTAATTTCAAAACCATCTATTGCTTATACTGTGAGAAATATTCCTTCTCACGGCACTTTGCTTACACCACATACATTCATATGGAGAATCAACAAAAATCGATAAAATCTTAGTTGGCTGCTGTTCAGCTTCAAATAGTGATAAATGTCAGATTATAGAAGTTTTTTTAATTCTTAAGGTAGTTTTCATTCGTGCTTTGATAAAAATCGCAATTTCTATTGAATATTATTTTAAGAAGACATATATACCTATTTATAATAAATAATATGGATACTGACGATTTTGATATTGGAAAAAGCTGCAAAAGTAACGTTAGATTTGTTGCCGGAAATTTCAAGAAAAAAGTATGGCATACAAAAAATTTATGGAATGGAGAAGAAATACACAAATATAATCTTTTTTGGAAAGTGTACTTTTGGTATACTCTGAAGAGATTTCGAAAACTTTAAAGGCGTCTACACTTTGGTCACAATATTCAATGTTGCGAAGTACTATCAGTATAAAAAATAATATCGATATATTCACGTATCAAAAATTACGTTCATTTTTGAAAGGAAAGTCCGACAATTACCTCTCCCCAAAAAATCAAACATATTGACCAATTGCAGATATTTTTAGACGAAGCTCCAGACAAGAAATATTTACTAATAAAGGTAAGTTTATTTAGAAGGAACTATTTTTAGAAGTTTTTCGCTTTTTTCCTCGAATTAACATAGCTTTTTGTAATTAGTGTATGTACTTTAAAACAATACTTTTAAAATAAGGCCCAGTGGTGCACTGGATAGTGTATCCGCTTCTCACACAGACAACCCGGATTCGAAACCAGGGCTGGACTGTTTTTTTTTAAATAAAATTTTACATCCTGTATTTTTATTTGTAGGTTGCAGTGGCTATTGTCGTAGTAGAGGCATGTCGTAGAGAAGAATTATGGAAATTAAAAACCGATAATTTAGAGGATGAAATTAGATAACTCCAAAACAAAAAAGCCAAGAACGTTTACTGTAACAGGAGAATTTTATAATATATATAAAAATATGCTGCTCTTCGACCGATTCATTTGCCAGAAAAACGTTTCTTTTTAAATTACCAGCAAGGAAAATGTACTAGACAGGTAGTCGGAATTAACAAATTTGTTAGTATGGCTAAGACAATTGCAATTTTTTTAAAATTGGATAAATCCCCATCTATATACAGGTCACTGCTTCAGACGTTCTTCGGCAATAATTTTAGAAAATGCAGGAAGGGAACCTTAAAGCGCCATGGAGGGATGGCAATTGACAAAACATCTATAAGTATAAATATCTACAATCAAAAAATTTTAAATTGTCAAGGAATTCAAATATTTGGGGTTCAAAACTGAATATGAAAATACATTAAATTTATTCGCAATAAAAATGCTAAAATATTATTTTTCTTTGGCCGTGTAAACAGTTGCTTACCGTTTCAGACTTCCATTAAGTTTTCAAATCAACATTCAACCCATGATTTTTTAAATTTGAAATTAAAATGCAAATTATTTAAATTACTGTGCTACTTCACTATCACAACTTGATGCAAATTGTTTGTCTGCATTGCAAAAATTACAGAACAGAGGCATGCGCCTAATTTTGAGATGTAATAGATATACGCCAACTACAACAATGTTGGAAGTTCTGGATTGGCTTTCTGTGAGAGACCGTCTGTTCTATCTTACCATGGCATTAATCTTCAAAATACTGTCTGGTAATGCACCCTCATATTTTATTGTTTTCCAGCACCAAATTCGTAATTACCCCACCAGGGGGAATACTAATTTATATGTACCACGTTTGAACTATACACGATCCATGAACTCCTTATTCCATAAAGGACTATTGGACTACAATAACCTCCCGCTTGAGATAAAACAAAGTGAATCTATTATGACATTCAAAAAAGGACTTACTAGTCATTTGAAGATACAACATCCATATTAACATTGATATTATAATATCATATATATCTAGTATTTGTAATTAATATTGTTATTTTTTCTATTCTCTGAATGCTTGGATAATTCCGAGCATACCCATTTTATTGCTATGAAGTTGGACTGTGACTAGGTCCATCCAATTTTAAAAATGTTTTTGTATATTAGGATGCCTATTTGAAATAAAGATTATAATCCAATACCGTGGCAGTAGGATACATCGGTGAGTTTATTAAAAATAAAATTTACGTTGCTAATAAAATCGCCAACTCTATTGAACAACCACTCGAACTCTTTACTGAAATGGAGACAGAAAATGCACCGTATATGAATGATCAACCCTCAACGCTCAATTAATATAACAGAAAATTTACTGAGAAGAAATGACATTCCGGGTTTGACCATACAAAATTTTACTATTAACTATAATTTTAAATAAATTATTTAACTGTTAAGAGGTAGGATACTTTAATGTTATTTTAGTTTTGCTAACCATAAAAATAAATATTATGGTACAACATTACTTGTATTCTTCAAATTTGTGCAGTTGTAGGAAAAGTATAGTGTGCAACATGTGGGGAAAGTACTTTCTCTCACACGTGTGTTTGCGGTATTCGTCCTTCAGGCTCGTACCACAAACTTCCACACTCGTGAGAAAAGTTGAACTTTCCCCACTTGTTGCACAATTTATGCTATTGTCGTCTATTGATTCGGATATAAAACGTACTAGTTGAAATTGATTTAGAACAGATAGTGTGTTGTAGTTGAATAGGTTGAAATGAACAAGAAATAACGAAATGATCTGCTGTATAGTTGTCATGAACGACAGCATCCATAGTATCCGAATTTGAGAAAAGTAGATCAATGAGTGTCATATTAGTGTTGGACACTCGGGTAGGATTTTTTATAATTATTTTATATTGAAGGTTTCTGTGATGGCTCTAATGGAAGATCACTGATAATTGGAGTCGATGTCGAGTAAATTAACATTGAACTAGAGAATATATAATTTTTTCAGAAAATGCTACATTATCTAAATTTGTTGGTTCTATTTACTTCTATGATGCCAGATATCGTCAAGAACCCAAAAAGTATGAGAATCAATAGGATTTTCTTTCCCTTGTGGTATATGCTTCTCTGTATTTTTAACCGACGAAATCAAAAAGGAGGAGGTTCTCTAGTCGACGCGTATATATTTTTTTAATTTATGATCACGCATAACTTTTCACAGAGCAGTTCGATTCCGATGATTCTTTTTTCATCAGATAGGGTGTACTTCGATGTTGGTCTTATTGCAATTCGAACAAAAAAATCCATCCCTAAGGGTAGAAAAATGGAGGATATTGATCGTTCACCCTCTGAATTTTGGTCCGTTAACCGATTCTATCAGGCATAACTTTGTAGTGGGTTTTCCGAATTGGATGATAATTTTTTTCATCAGATAGGGTATACCTCATAGTTGATGATATTTCAATTTGGAATGAAATGATCCACCCCTATGGGTAGAAAATGGGGATGATTGATTTTTCACTTGTGAAAATTGGCACCATATGTAGTTGACATTGACAGATCCTCCTACATCCGTCACAATAATTACATTCTATGAAAGGATGGAATTATACAGTGCGCGTCAAAATTATGGAACAAATTCGATATTTCGCAAGCCATGTACTTTTGACAAAAATCCTGAAATAAGTCGATTTTTATTTTAAAATGCCGATTTTTTTATGTATATTCTAAAGAGGTTATGTCACTGGTTTTGACATGGTGACGTAATCGGTAATTTTTTTAAATTGGAATAGATGTCTTGTGATACCTCATCTGAAAGGCCTTTCAATACTGCAGTCAATGATAATAATTAATTAGATATTTTTTTACAGGGTGAACAAAAATTAATATTTTATTTCAATAAGAGAATAACTTTATATCCAACAAAATAGAACAGTCAAATATGATGTTCGGAATGCCATCCACCAGTCTCTTGACAATAAGCAAATCTACGGACACATTCCTCTTGCACATTGCGAATAACTTCCGGAGTAATTCTGTTAATTTCGATCCTAATTCGATTTTTCAACTCTTGTAGATTTTGCGGCCCATCTACATAGACCTTCGATTTCAAATAACCCCACAAGAAAAAATCCAGGGGCGTAAGATCTGGAGATCTTGGGGGCCACTCTATCGGTCCGCGTCTACCAATCCACCTCCTAGGAAAATAGTTATTCAAAAATTCGCGAACATCACGTGCATAGTGCGGGGGTGCACCATCTTGTTGCAACCAAATACTTTCATCTGGTGAGTTAGGATTGTTGGCGTTTGGAAAAATATCGGCAAGGCTAGGTATGAGTTCATTTCTTGAAAATTCCAAATAACGCTCCCCTGTGAAATTTCCTTCGAAAAAATACGGGCCAATAATCCTGTCGTTTGTTATCCCTTGCCCAAACATTGACTTTCTGAGGGTATTGAGTATGCCCGTCCATCATCCAGTGAGGATTATCCCTACTCCAATATCTGCAATTCTGACCATTTACTGAACCATTTAGGCAAAACGTAGCCTCATCGGAAAACAGAATTTGTTTTATAAAACGTGGATTGCGGTTACACAAATCCTGCATTATTTCACAGAACTCCACACGGCGATCGAGATCATCATCATTGAGTTGTTGATGTAGCTGTACTTTGTATGGATGGTACTTTTCTGCTTTTAGAATACGTGATACAGAACTTTGGGAAGGTCAAGGTCTGCTGCAATTTGTCGTGAAGTATTGTGAGGATTATTCTCTACACCCAATAGAACATCAAGTTTTCGTTTTCTTCTATTTTAGGACGTCCAGCATTCGGAATAGGTTTGACATGACCGGTTTCTCTAAATTTTTTATCAGTCTTACTGACTGTTGAACGACTGATAGGTCTATTTGAATACTTCGCATTGAACAAGTCGCATACCTCTTGATGAGTTCTGGTTCTATCTCCGCATCCAATGAAAATTAAAATTTCTATGCGTTGGGTTTCACTTAAAGTAGCCATAGTTTACTTTCAGAACATTTTCACTTAGAATTTGTGGAGAATATTTGTTGATATTTCAACTGACATTTATTTGACACTAACTTGCCTATGATGGCATTAATTTGTGATTGTCTTTTGTTTCCATTTTAGACTAGGAAATTGCCAACTATTAATATTTGGAAAGGATCCATTGGTGTAGTAGAGCACTGACTCACTTGTCTGCCAGGGCAGTCTAAGGGATTAGAGCCTTGGCTCAAAAAAGTAAAATTTTGCATTTTTTAACACGCTTTTATTATATTTACTTGTAACTAAATAACTCACAATGTAATAAAATCTTGGAAGTAAATATTCACCCACTTCCAGTCTTCCGAATAATCTGAAATTTGTCACACATATCAAGGACCGATGACAATACAAGAATTTCATAATCGTTAAGTTATAATAATAAAAATATATTTTTCCAAACGCCAACAATCCTAACTCACCAAATGAAAGTATCTGGTTGCAACAAGATGGTGCACCCCCGCACTATGCACGTGATGTTCGCGAGTTTTTGAATAACTATTTTCCTAGGAGGTGGATTGGTAGAGGCGGACCGATAGAGTGGCCCCTAAGATCTCCAGATCTTACGCCCCTGGATTTTTTTTTGTGGGGTTATTTGAAATCGAAGGTCTATGTAGATAGGCCGCAAAATCTACAAGAGTTGAAAAATCGAATTAGGATCGAAATTAACAGAATTACTCCGGAAGTTATTCGCAATGTGCAAGAGGAATGTGTCCGTAGATTTGCTTATTGTCAAGAGACTGGTGGATGGCATTTCGAACATCTTATTTTGTTGGATATAAAGTTATTCTTTTATTGAAATAAAATATTAATTTTTGTTCACCCTGTAAAAAAATATCTAATTAATTATTATCATTGAATGCAGTATTGAAAGGCCTTCCAGATGAGGTATCACAAGACATCTATTCCGATTTAAAAAAATTACCGATTGCGTCACCATGTCAAAACCAGTAACATAACCTCTTAGAATATACATAAAAAAATCGGCATTTTAAAATAAAAATCGACCTATTTATTAGGATTTCTGTCAATAGTACATGGCTTGCGAAATATCGAATTTGTTCCATAATTTTGACGCGCACTGTATATAAAGTGATGAAATCAACCAACCAGATTTTTCAAAAATAATTTATATTATATAACAATAAATAGATGAAGTGGATAATCATATTATTCAACAGATAATAGTTGAAATAAGTTGGTAAGTATTTTGGAAGAAATAAAAAATAAGTAGGTAGTGATTAGTAGATATCAGCAACAAAAAATTGAAATATAAAAACTTTTTAACAAAAAATGGACCCGACGAAAAAATTAACTGAAGAGCAAAAAATAAAATAAACCGTCTTAGTCTTAATGATAATTGAGCTCCAAAACTAATGTGAGTAACTAATTTTGAGTCGGCGCCAAACAAACTAGCAATTGAATTAGGTAAAGAGTAAAATGATGGGCAGCGAGATGCACAGCGTCGTTTTGATTACTTCTTCAAAGTAATGAAAAGTAATGAACTTCGATAATTGTTTGTTTGGCGCTTACTCAAAATTAGTTACTTACATTAGTTTTGGAGCTCAATTATTATTAAGACTAAGAAGGTTTATTATATTCTTGCTTTTCAATTGATTTTTTCGTCGGTTTAATTTTTGTTAAAAAGTTTTTATTGTTTTCGATATACATTCCATCGCATTTTCAATTAATCTGAGTGATGATTCAAATAATCATGTATATCATGATTTCAATTATTGGAATATATAATCATGGAAACCATAAAATCAATAAAGATTGATGAGAGAAGCTTCACTTGAAGAGTCGAATGAAAATCATATCAGTGTAATTTATAGATGTGCTTCTGCTGCACTAATGAATTGAATTAAGAAGAAACCAACCCATCTTGAAATTTATATTTGTTCTACTGGTTAAATGTTGACATATTTCAAAATTTAAGTATATCCGGCGATGCCGACAGAAAGATCAACCAGTTCTGCTTTTCATTTAAATGCTAATTTATTTGTCGCCTGATCATTCATATCCCAGGAATATGATTTTCTTCGGTTTGCGGTTTGGAATTCTCCGAGTTTAGTTTTTCAACAAGCTTTTATGATTATTGTCAAAAAATCTCTAATATTTTTTCATCGAAAAACTCTTTGATATATGGATCCATATATTCTTGTCAGTTTCTAATTGATAATAATTAAAATAATAGGAAGCGGCGACTTTAAGATGTCTATCGTCATTGGGTACACCAATTCTTCTTATTGGAAAAGTTACATTGCATATTCGAATATTCGTATCAAAATACGCATTTTTCTGAAGTAATCCAAGAGATGTGAACTTTGTCCACAAAACTTTTTGATGAACATTTCTAGAAAAATGCTGTAATCAGTTGTAATATCACTAGAGTGTGAGAATAAAGTGAAAATAATTCGACAGATTTCCGAAAACTTGTTGCCAGGATAGACACGAGAGCCCAAGGCTCGGCTCAAATAACAAGTTTGAAATAATCTGGAGAGTATTTCTACTTTATCGAACTCTCGTGTGGTATTCTGTGAATTATTTTCTGATGTTACGATCATAAACACATTTCCTCGCAAAATCATATAATTTACTAGACCGGTTTTGATTCAAATCTCACTTTTCATGCGAATTGATGACAGACGTCAAATTAAAAATATACATTGTCAGACAATAAAAACAAAATACCTCAAATTCCCGCGGCAATTTTCTAGGTAGATTCCCACTATAATAATGTTTTGATTTGGCCGAAACGTACATGAATGATTTTCTTTTTAGAAAATGAAACAAAAGAAATAGAATGTGAAAGCGAAACACTGGATTGTGAAGAGGTATTCGATGGAATATTAGAACCAGGCCGATCACAAATAAGTGGAATGAAATAAATGATGTGAATTAATATTTTAACCTATTACAATATACATTATATAAAGAAATTAAAAAATAAATATGTAAAGAAATTCAAATAAACCTAATATTAAAATTCGATATTCTTTAAAAAAATTGTATTACATGTTTTTCCAAATCATTTCTAGTTTTAAACCCCTCAGTCGTTCTTGAACATTCTTCCTGTCAAATCCCCCCTGTAAATCACTCCACAGTTCTCCCGAATTCACCCCTTTATTATATTTGCCTATCTTCAACCCTATTCTGGCCCCCGTTCATCGTGCTTCAATTTTTCATCCCTGCCAGGGAACTTTCATATTACAACAAATTCCTTCGGAAATCATCTCTCTGCTCCTCGTTTACCTTTCCGCTGTTCTTGTTCCTTACCTCAGTCTCATTGTATGTGAAGAATTCTCGTATCTACTGTGCGAAAACTATTGTAGATGAAAAAAAAGTTTGGAACAAATTTGTAACAATTTCCGCTATAGAACTTTAATTCCACTATTTTCACGTAGGATAATTGTTTTGAGTCATCGCATACGTTCCTACACTGACTCGAAAACTCGCATAAATATGAATTCAACAGAAAAAATTATTCAAACATAATTGAAGAACATTTGATTATCTAAAAAAAGATATGTTGTATTTCGCGGCCGACAAACCGTTTAAGAGATATATGACAAAACGCGTTTTCCAAGATGGCCACTGACGCACCCTCCCCCCCTTCCCGTGCCGCGCCAACTCAGTTATACTTAGCACCTACCTCTCTATCATGTGGAAAAAACGCTACTGTAACCTCATGCAGAATAAAAAGCCCTGCTGTTGAAAATGAAACTATTTCCCTGGCTAATGCCTCGACGGATGTCATTCAACGTCCGTCGAGGGAAGTTGATTGTTTTTGTATGGATATGCGACCAACATACACCAATTGAATAGGTTTTTGTAATCAGCTGTCTTCAGGAATAAGACATTTTTCCTTTTTTTTTATTACGCGCTTTATATTAGCTTCACTTGTATGTTTGTTTGTTTGTAACCGTCTCCTTTGGGCGCGATTTTGACCCACTTCCAGACGTCCGAATGATTTGAAATTCGACAGGTGTACATAATTCCGGTGACAATGCATTAAGAAATTTTTGTGTGAAAAAACAAAACAAAATGGCGGCTCCAATATGACGTACAAGTTTTGTGATTATGGTCCGATTCGCTTCAAAATTGGTATCTGAGGGTTTTCGTGGTCGGAGATTATGATTATTTTGTCAAAATTGAAAAATTCAAGATGGCGTCTCCAAAATGGTGGACGAGTTTTGTGATTATGGTCTGATTCATCAAAATTGGTATGTGGGGGTTTTTGGGGTCGAATATTATGATTCTTCTGTAAAATTGAAACATTCAAGATGGCGGCTTCAAAATGGCTGCCGAGTTTTGTGATTATGGTCTGATTCCATTCAAAATTGGTATGTGGGGGTTTTTGGGGTTGGAGATCATGATTATTTTGTCAAAATTGAAGGATCAAGATGGCGGCTCCAAAATGGCCGCGAGTTTTTTTATTATGGTCCGATTCTATTCAATATTGAAGAATAATAGTTAAAAAATAATAATAATAATAATAGTTTGAAAAACTAAAAACACGCGTTAATAGAAAACTAAACTAAAAAGTTGAAAATAAATAATAGTTTGAAAAACTAAAAAACACGCTTTCACAGAAAACCAGACTAAAAAAATAGAAAATAAAAAAAAATAAAAATTTATTTAAAAGAAAGCGTGGGGTGCATGGTATCAATAATTATATAGTACATTACACACCTAGGGCAGTAAAGTAAGAAATGTCTCAGATCACAGGTAATTGTTGGGCGAGGCGATACCATGCAACCCACGCTTTTTTTTAAATAAAATAAAATTTTTTTCTCATTTTTTATTTTTTTAGTCTGGTTTTCTATGAAAGCGTGTTTTTTAGTTTTTTTAAACTATTATTTATTAATGTAACAGATGAAAGGTAACATATAAATGACCTCATAGGTCAAGGTACGGAGATGCTGAAGAACCATATCTACCCTCCTATAGTATACAATTTTGTTTATTAGATGATTTTACACAAAAAAATTCAATGAGTTGTCATTTGATATTGGTCCCGACAAAAGTTTCGAAGCGTAAGGTGAAAATTCTTGGGATTTTCGAAGCATCAAAGTCACATTACTCTTAGCAGGTCGACATAGCTACGTGTAACATACGACAACTTTTAATTATCCATCGCATAGTTAGAAAAGTTGTGTAGCTGATATATTTCAAGCAATCCAATTGGGGTCAACCACCTGTATACCGGTTTCGGGGTTTTTGCCCCTCATCAGTACAGGGTAGGTCATGCAGACAACAATTGATGCCTGCGAACCCGAATGGATTGATCCAAATATATCTACTTCACGGTGTTACTAGTGTTTTCTGATTGGTTGGTGAATGAAAGGTCCTAATTAGCAACCACCCAACCAGAAAACAGTACGCGATGTGCTGGAAAGTTAATTTGAACATTATTGCCTTTGTCTTTTGCTGGCTCTTAACACTAAACACCGAGCTGTTCCGTGCGTATTTTGAAGAGTAGAAGCCAAGATGAATCACTAGTCGCATTTATGAATGAAGTAGTAAATTTCAATTCTAGGTAGACTCTGGAGTCGCCAATCACTGTGCGGGCGTTTTTGTACTAGATATATTAATATAATATAAATTATTTTTTGATAGAATAACAAATTTTTTGAAAGACAAAGACAATAATATAATATTGAGGAGGTTGGTTATGATTTTGATCAATTTTGTTGAAGGAAAAACTATTATTTCCTTGCCAACGTTTCGAATTTTAATAAATTCATCTTCAGGGCTCTGTAACAATGAGTTTTTGTAACTTAAAGGGATTAAAAAATGGTAAAAATAAAGAAACATTTGACCACAAGAATTGGAACATTTCACAGTAAAATAGATTATTGAAAAAGGAAAGACTCACCAAAAATTAGTTTTTCCGAGGTGGATGTAAATAAAAATAATACATGAACAGACATTCTAGATACCAAAGAAAAACACTTTCACGGGACAACAGGTTTAACATCAAGTGCGAGACAAAATTAAAAAAATATCCGTGAACCATATAGAACTTTTATTGATGGAGAAAAACAATTGTGGTAAAAAACGATAACAAATCATTTAGGAATCTGACTTATCAAGTTGAAATAGGTTCAATCCTTCTATGTCTCTCCTGGTATTGACTGTGCCTTGGTGGACATTTTCAATCATTTCGCTTGGAAGTGATTTTGACTGGAAAGGTTTCTTATCAAGGATGATGGGGTTTTCGAAACCGAAAGAACACTAGAGCAGTGAGATTTTGGGCATTAAGTTTTTTTGTGTCTCTAAAAACAATTACCATCCATCACTGATAAAAAAAAATCTCCAGAAGAACAAACCTTTTAACAAAACCAATAATTTGACTATAAAATATTACAAAATACCGTATGTGAAAAATATTTCTGAAAAACTTGCAAAAATGTTGAACGAATAAAATTCCAAGATCGCATTTTCAAATGACAACACTGTTGGCTAAAAGTTTTATTCACGTCAAAAAACGAAAATCCCTACCAATCTACAATCAAACGTCGTTTATAAAATCAACTGTTATAATTGTACAAAATGCTACGTTGGTCAAACAGGACGATATTAAAAAAAAAACGCATATCTGAACACGATAGGGACACAAAAAACTTAATGCCCAGAATCCCACTGCTCTAGTAGAACATACTAGAGAAAATGATTTCGAAAACCCCATCATCCTTGATAAAAACCTTTCTTGTCAAAAAGTCTTCTAAACGAAATGATCGAAATTGTCCACCAAGACACCGTTAATACCAGGAGAGACATAGAAGGATTAAACGCGTCCTATTTCAACTTGATAAGTCAGATTCCTAAATGATTTGTTATCTTTTTTTACTACAATTGTCTTTCTCCATCAATAAAAGAACTATGTATGTTTCACGGATATTTTTTTAATGTTATCTCAGTATTCGTTTATCTCGCACTTGATGTTAAACCTGTTGTCCCGTGAAAGTGTTTTTCTTTTGTATCTAGAATGTCTGTTTATGTAGTATTTTTATTTACATCCAACTCGGAAAAACTAATTTTTGGTGAGCCTTTCCTTTTTTAATAATCTATTTTGCTGTGAAATGTTCCAATTCTTGCGGTCAAATGTTTCTTCATTTTAACTATTTCTCAACCCCTTCAACTTACAAAAACGCATTGTTACAGAGCCCTGAAGATTAATTTATTGAAATTCGAAACGTTGGCAAGGAAACAATAGTTTTTTTTCAACAAAATTGATCCAAATCCCAACAAACCTCCTCAATATATGTTTAATTGGATCACTAAACTTACTAAGAAATACAATAATGTTCAAATTAATTCTCGTGCACATCGCGTACTGTTTTCTGATTAGTTGTTAATTAAGATCTTAAGACTGTGATAATTATGAGAAGTGCCTCAAAGCAGAATATGAAGTCAACTAGTTCTGACTTCATCACCAGTTTGGCTATAACAAGGTTAGTTGATTTGTTCACTGTAAATTGAATATCTATCTCAGGCAGCCTGCAATGTGCGCATTTACCACACAATCAGTTCAACATTCTACCTTATTCAAATGTCGAGTTAAATGTTTATTGCAGTCGGCAATTGCCGAAGTTTTGCTCTGAGCAGGTCACCTGAAATTAGGCGGGAGGCGCTACCCAAAATTTTGTCGAATTTCACAGAGAACAAAACATGTTTTAATTTTTTTTTCCAAATTTTCAACCACTGTAATTCGTTATAAAATGGCATTATACACTCGTCATTCAAGGGTGTGCAAGAGGTTAGATTACACCCTGTATATTTTACATTACTTGCCCTAATATGGAGATAAAAACCAGAACTTTCAGAAATCGTTAGTAATATAATTGTAAAAATGGTAGTAATACTCAGCTACAGATTCATATTCAGGTACCAACTCCCAGAAGTTAGAGCGATACGCACCTTTACCCGTAACTGGTAAATTTTCTCACCATCTGCCGAAGATCTTGTAAACATGCCCATTCATAATTTCTATTTAAAAATTTTCGAACAATCACCATCGTTTGTGCAACACGGTAGCGACTCAATACAGGAATGCTTTAAAAAAGGTGTTTTCTGATCTAATTCACACCTTTTCGACGGTACTTTTGTAGTTTGTTGGCGAAGTTCAAACTCGAGTTAATTATATTGACTGACAAGTTAGCATGTAAATACAAACTTTATTACCACTTTTTCAGGTTTTATAAACACTTAAGGAGTAATTGAAATTCACCCTGGCATCTGTCTCTGTTTATTCACTGAATAAAGGAATTCCATGGAATTTAAATATATCCTTCCCCAGTCCACACAAGTGACTGGCTTATGGCGGTGGCTACATCCGCGACGATTTCGAGAAGGCTCCTATTTAACATACTTTATATTAGCTTCACTTGCATCTGTATATACAGGGTGTAAGTGAATAAGTGCGACAAACTTCAGATGATTCTGCATGGAAAAATAATGACAGTTTGCTATATAACTTTTGTCCGCAAATGCTTTGTTTTCCAAGATACGGGGTGTGGAAGTTTTTCTTAAAAACTGACTATTTATTTATTGCTCTGAAACCGTCGAAATATGCAAATGAAATTTGGTGAGTTTTAAGAGGTAGTTAATGCACATTTTTGACATGCCATTAAGAATTTTATGTTCATCATTGGCGCGCGTAATGATCTCAATTTTTTTTAAGAAAAAAATGGTACGCCATTTTGATATTTCGAATTAAAAATCATTTTTCGTTCAATTTGTGACAAAAAATCTCTCTTGCCTTTTTTCCGTATGGGGCGCCGTTTTTATGCAAAAAAATAAAACATCTTAACGCGTATTTGTCATTACTTCAATACATTATCTGGTAGCGATGCTAGTAGGCTACTGTCAACATTCTGTTAAATACGAATATTTCAGCAAAATGTCAAATTAGAGTTTTTTCATTTTTATGCTTTTAGTTTGGTATAACATTAATGATAATAAGTAATTAATTTTTCTTTTATCGGAAAGAATGGAAAATTATACAAATGCGGAAATGACAGACATGCATTTTGTCTATGGTCGAAGTAATGGAAATGGTAGGCAAGATCGACGATTGTTTGCTGAGTTGTATCCAGGACGTAGGATACTCCATAACACAATATTTGCTCGTCTTCACCAACGTTTGCGCCAAAATGGTACATTTAAGAAACAAACGGCCAAACGGTACTTTGGTACCTAGGATATGCTCGTCATCAAGAAACAATAAGGTAGCCTAGCCATGAACTATTAAACAATGTTTTAGATTGCGCAAATAGACCAATAAATAACAATATTGATAATATTATTTGAATTCAGGTTTTGTTTATTGTTTGTTTTTTGAGAGTTCAATTATGTGAATTTTTATTTATGTTGTTTATAACTAATTAGTTTCGATTTCGTTTTAGAGTTCACTACTGAAATACACTAAAAGATTTTCACTACTTAAGGGTTTACTAAAGCACGACGCGTGTTTCGCTATACAATAGCTTCATCAGGTTCATTTCGATTTATAATTTCTATAATATTAATTGACTTTTTATGTTAGAAGTCGTTATTTATAATTCGATTTTTTTTTAGTCTATATTGTTGAATTCCAAATTAATGTTGAGTGTGGTTTGTGTTGTTTATAGTATCAAATAATTGAGTACGAAAAACTTTATAATAGAATTAAATGAGTGGAAAGGTTCCATAAAATTTTGTTAAATCTATAGGTAACCCCATATATCGATACCGTAAACTTCAAAAATGCATATCTTATAAACGCAACATACAAAGTTGATAAAACTATCGTATATGATAGCCAACATTGTGACAAAATATTGTGAGTAAAATATGGTCCAAATTAACACAACAGTTTTCTAGCTATTCAATAAAAACATTGTAAATGACCTAAAAATGATGTTACGCACCCTTTATAAATGAAAAATAAAATTGAACAATTGAGTCCATCAAAATGTTACCCTATCTTTTATTCAATAGGCAGTAGCAATTAATTCTATTTTTGTAATAAAAAAACGATCTGTCAATTGTTTTCAGTATAGGGGAATACTCGAAAATTTAAAAAAATATATATTTCAAACATAGAGAATCATCAAGAAACAAAACACGTTTTTCCGCCTACAATAGACTGCAACTATGATATCTTAACAAAATATAACGTGTTGGTTTCAAAATAGTGCTGGAAAAAAAATCCGGAAAAATGTTTTTTTTTACTATGCCCCGTATACACCCTAATGTACTATCATCAATAAAATTATAATTGAACATGTTTATGAGTTCCGATCAATACATTTCCATCCTTACTTTGTCTTATTTCGACTAAAAAAACAGTGTTTTTTGTCAATCCTACCCCAATACGACGTTCTTACGAACTTTGGCCGCTTATATCTCAGAAACTAAACATACAAAATCATTTGGACTCGCACTTTCTTCTAATGACCCAACCAACTATAACATAATAATTTCAGCCAATTCGACCGAAAGCCAATTTCCGATATGTTTTCATGCGGGATTCTTTTAAAAACACCTTTTGTATTGTTGCCCAGCGTGAACCAATTTGACGCAACTTGTGATATATTTTTGGAATCAGCCCAGCAGGGTAACTCCGGAAATTAAAAAAAATGGGGCGTTCCATTAAAAAAAAACGATGCTCACGTCATTACTCGAAAATAGGTCACCCTGTATATTGAATTATCCTTTTTTTTAAAACAGTAAATTAAAATAAAAAATCGACCTCTTTCTGGAATTTCTAATAATCATGTTTATTTAGCTAATAAGAATGTATGCGTTACTTTATGGACGCACTGTATAACTATTGAATAATAAATTTGATGCGTATTTGTGAAATTTGTTATGGAATGAATGCTTCCTCGCATGAATCTCATTTCGAATGATATACGGAGTTATCATTCGAAATGAGATTCATCGGAGGAAGCATTCATTCCATAACAAATTTCACAAATACTGAAATGAGGTAGTTAAACGTCCCGCTCGCGGCAGGTTTTCTATTTTATAGCATTTTCGGCAAACAAATTACAGGGCCTTTGTATCAACTGGTAATTTGAGTAAAGGCTACTCATCTTGAAATGCTTCTTAACGCCCTTTCTTCAGTGGGATCTCTTCCAATAACCCTCTGCCGTGATACAGCTAATTTTAATTGCAAGGTTGCTTCTTTAATTCTATAATTGTCCAGATCGTTATCCGACTGGTACTTTTAATAGGTTAGTTATGGAGTTGATGATCAGATATACCCGATCGATTTTATGAAAGTAACTGCTGATTATGGCTCATTAGGTGTCAGGAGTCGGAAACTACACTTCAGGTAACATTTGTTCATTATATTGAAAATGTAGAAACTATTGGGGGGTTTTGGCCTTCGCGGCTTAGCTCACGATATTCAGAAGATATCTCATTTCATCTGCACTTTCAATTTGTTGAATTGGGTTCCGTTCAATTATGGTTCTTAGTGGTGTCTTCTTTTGCCTTATATGGATAACCCTATACAAAACGTATTCTCTTTGATTTGGTAATCCTCAAAATATTTTCATTCCCCAGTACCTCTTTCTATTCCATTTTTTCAGGCCCATTATTGTTCTTAATAGATTTCTTTCAATCATTTACATTTTTTCCAACTTCATTCATTCATGTCTGTTGGCCTCACTGATGTCATGCTAATTCTCAATTTGTTTTCGTACAATTTCTCATCCTAGTATATTTGCTTGTTGTGGGAAAATGATCTGTATTTTTTTTGTTTTATCCCATTTATATCTCGCTTGATTTTCATGATTACTATTTATCAATATTTCTGGGCACTTCAAAGTTTCCACTTCCATAAACACGTATTTTCGGCTTTTATAATTATTAATCATTGCATTATACCCACCATTTCGAAAATGGCAGTTGTGATTTCTCTTGCAAAAATACATAAAAACTTAAAAAAAAAAGATTAAACCGACGAAAAAAGACACTGAAAAGCAAAAAATTAAATTAAACTTTTTAGTCTTGATACTAAGCTCCTGAACTAATGTAAGTAACTAGTTTTGAGTCTGCGCCAAACACACAAACAAGCAATGATGGTAGCTGGGTGTGCGGCGGCGGCGCGTCCTTCGCCGAAAATTGCCGAGCGACCTAAAGTCAATACCAGCGAGACAGCTACCCGAACGGATACACGCATTTTTGGAATGTTATTGTTCATCGCTGGAGATTTCACGTTGCATTTTCATGTTATTTTGTTTTGATCATTTCTTCAAAGTAATTTGATGATCTTCAATTTCTTTTTTCGTCGGTTTAATGTTGTGTTAAAAAGTGTTTATGTTTTTATTTTTTGTGGCTGAAATCTACTAATTTCTACCTACTTAATTTGGATTACTCTCAAAATACTTACTAACCTTACTTCAACTACTAACTGTTATATACTATAGATACTGGTGTACATTTCTAGCATGTCATGTTGCATTTGGATTATATCCAACCTCAGAGAAAATACAGAAGTATCTATTAGATATAAATGTAAAACATAAACTTGACGAATATTTTTAAAATTTGAACAGTCATATATGTTATTCTATCTACTAATTGGTACCTACTTAATTTGGATTACTTTCAAAATATTTACTAATCTTACTTCAACTATTAACTGTTATATACTATACAGTGCTTCTCAAAAGTCCCCTCCCCCCCTCTTATTTTTGGAACGATTATACATAAACAAGTGAAATTTGGAAACTGAATATCAAAGGTTGTAAACTTCCCTACTAGTGATGATAGATGACGACATCGTCAAAGGTGACGTCACAAGGCCATTGTGACCAATAATTTTAAATGGAACCCTACGGCAAGCGACACATCTTTTGAAAGGTATCGAAAAAACCTATTCAATGATACTAATTTTGTTTGTGTTTATGGCAGTTTTAATGTCTCATTAGTAAACATTAAAATTTAAATTCCATTCAGTATAATATTCAAAGTTCTTGAACACATTGAAAGAAGGTGACGAATATAAACAATTAGATTACAGCTATTGGGCCAAAGGAAATTTTTTAAATGATAGAAATTTCCTAAAAAAAATTTTGTTCACTGATGAGGCTATGTTCACTACCAATGGAATAGTATCTGCTCAAAATTGCAGATACTGGTCTACCGAATATCCCCACTGGGTTATAAACTGTAAGGACCAATACTCTCAAAAAGTTAATGTATGGTGTGGTATTTTAGGCGACAGAATAATTGGACCGATTTTATTCAATATTACCATTAATGCTGAACGATTGATTATGAATTATGTTAAATCATTGAAAATCTACCCCTCAATGTGCGACAAGAAATGTACGTTCAGCTAGACGGAGCTTCTGTTCATAATTCTTGGATGGTTCGAGAGTGGTTAAACGAACATTTTCCATTACGTTGGATTGGTAGAAATAACCCATATGAACAATGGCCATCCTCGCTCTCCTGACATAACACCAATGGATATTTACTTCTGGGGAACTGTCAAGAATAAGGTTTACAAGTCTAGGCCACGAAATCGACAAGAACTTTGTGAGAGAATAAGGCAAGCCTGCCGTGAAATAAGTATTCCAGAAAAAAAGATTTGAAAAATGTATCAGAATTGAGGGCGGACCAGTTGAGAAAGACAATATTTGAAACTGACTTCCAATATCAGTGTTTATTTCATTTCCTGTTCGAATTCGGTTCAATAAATAGTTTTTCATTAATTGTCATTTAAATTTGACCGATTTTATCGTCTCTGTGGATTTTTAGTAACAACTAATAATCAAAATTAGAATTTTTTCATAATGAATATTAGGGTTATCAGTCTTATTCCTACATTATGATGAATTTATTGTTTTCGTAGGTTCTTATTCAGATCCATTAATTAAAAATCGGACGTGAATATGAAAATTACAAAAAAATCAAAATTAGAATTTTGCGTTGAAATTCGGTATGTAGGGTCAAAATCGATTTCTAAGCAACTTTTTCAAATAATATCTACAACGCGAAGCAAAATATCGAGAATTTGCCCTTTTCGCGGGATCGCAGTAGGCTGGGTTTAAGACTGTCACTCGGGCTGAGTATTGCGAAAAGTGCGGTCCAGGAAGGTCTACGTCTGTACCAAAAATAAAATCTCTGCTTCCAAAAATGACTAAAATACAGGGGTGTCGTCATCTTAAGTGTGTCACACTGTATGAATTTTGCGAACATTGTCTTAGCGTGACGAATATTGGCGGTGGCGGATTTACAGATTTGCCGCCCGTAGGCTATTCAATTTTTGCCGCCTCTAAATTTTGATATCTTAGTCCAGAATCATATCAATTTTCTATCAATAAAATTTCAACTTTATAATTTGTGCTCCATCATCCTCGTTACATCAACTTTTCCCGTATGGTTAGTATCATTGAGAACTATATGGTACCGTGTTAGATCCTTGATTATTTTTACAGCAAAGAATTATCAAAAAACATTATTTTGAGTTTTAAGCAAAAAATATCTCAATCATGTACTACTTTTGAAGTAAGGTAAGGTATGTCTTAAAACTATACAATACTTACATAATACCCCACAAGAGGTTATCTTGACGATGGAAGATAGTGATTCAAGTTCATCTTTCAGTCGCAGATGATTCCACATCTGATTTTATAAACATCCTGTTTATATTTTCAACAAATCAATGAATGAAGCTCACATAAAAATATACATTTGGCGAACGTTTATAAATATTTATCATTACACTCACTGTTTAAAAACAATACAATAAATATATCTTTTCTTAATTATTTGTTAGTATTATAATTTAAGTTAAATTATAAAAGCACTACAATACTTTTTTGCGAGACTTTGAATTCGCAAAATCATTTATTATATCGTCGTACGAAATCTTGTTCATTAGCTCTGACTCTATGCACAAGAGAGCTAAAGCGCTTAGCTTTTCTTGACTTAAAGTCGATCGTAGGTAGTTCTTTACTCTCTTCAAGCAAGAGGAGCTTCTTTCACCTGAACAATTTGTCGCTGGTGTACAAAGAGCCATACGAAGTACTATATCCAAGTTTGGATAAATGATTCCTAGATTCTGTTCTCGCAGGAATGAAGACATACTCTTTAATGATCCAGAAATTGGTTTTATTGAAATTATTTTAGACGAAAGGTAGCTTTGAAAGTGTACGCATTCCTGAACTAAGTCTGTTTCTAAATCATTAGAATCCATTTTTTCAAAAAAAACTGGCTTTTTCCGTCAGAACTAATGGTAACAACTCACTCATTTTGGTAAGAAATGAAAATTTCTCGTTAAATCTGTGATAAGCCTCTTGCCGTTTTACTAACTCGAATATGAGTCTATCTATGAGAAACGTGTTAACCCTGAAGTAATCACTCGCAGCTATTCCAATATCTTCATTGGGTGTTTCAACAAATCTTTTTTTCTTTTTGGTTGTCTTTTTTCATCTCCCTTGTATATTCTTTCGATACGCTTAACTCGATCGCCTTTTCTTCGAAGTACTTGAAATTCTCTCGTTTAATATACTCATTTGACTGGAGAGAAGCCGTTGAATATTAAAAACTTTTTAACAAAAAATTAAACCGACGATATACGGAACTGAAAAGTAAAAAATAAAATAAACCTTCCTAGTCTCAGTAACTGAGCTCCTAAACTAATGTAAGTAACTAATTTTGAGTCGGCGCCAAACAAACAAGCAAATGAATTAGGTAAGGCGTGAAATGATGGCATCGAGTTGCGCGGTGACATTCTGATAATTTTTTTGAAGTAATTTATTGATGAAAGATAAGTGCCATGTGAAGTGGAATGAATAGACAAATCGAATTAAACGGTTTTCTTCACATAAAGGATTCAATATAAAATTGAACCAGAAAATGGTAGATCTCAGGTGAAAAACAACTACTTTCCTGGCAAATACCACGCAGAACATTGAATGATATTCACCTGAAAATCTATGCTATTCCATATAATAAAGATTAACAAATTTTCTTTTACCACGCAGAACATTGAATGATATTCACCTGAAACAAAAACTCTGGCTGAAGTGAGACACAACGTAAACAAACCATCATCGATCTTGTAACACCTATAGGTACGCCGGAAAAGATAAACTTTAACTGGCGGTACCTAGTGACAGAAAGAAACACTCCGAAAATCTCCCACCTCGATAGGTTTCTAAATAAAAGATTCCTTCTCAGTAGGAGTGGCAAGCCCGTCTAGCATATAGTGGAAGATAAGTGCCATGTGAAGTGGAATGAATAGACAAATCGAATTAAACGGTTTTCTTCACATAAAGGATTCAATATAAAATTGAACCAGAAAATGGTAGATCTCAGGTGAAAAACAACTACTTTCCTGGCAAATACCACGCAGAACATTGAATGATATTCACCTGAAAATCATTTTCTGGTTCAATTTTATATTAAATCCTTTATGTGAAGAAAACCGTTTAATTCGATTTGTCTAATTTAGTGATGTTCGTTGATTGTTTGTTTGGCGCCGACTCAAAATTAGTTACTTACATTAGTTTAGGAGCTTAGTTACTGAGACTAGGAAGATTCATTTTATTTTTTACTTTTCAGTTCCGTATTTCGTCGGTTTAATTTTTTGTTAAAAAGTTTTTATTTTTCAATTTTTTATGGCTAAAATATACTAATTACTACCTACTTGTTTTTTTATTACTTCCAAAATACTTACTTACCCACCTTACTTCAACTATTACCAGTTAAATAATATGATTATCTACTTTTACTATTTGTTGTATTATAAATTATTTTTGTTGTTCTGGTTAGTTTATTTCATTTCTTTGTATATCATTCCATCCTCTCATAGAATATAATGATTTTGACGGATGTGGAACAGAAATAATGTCAGTAGCGATCTGTCATTATCAACTAAGTATGTGTGTGCCAATGTTCATAAGTGAAAAATCAATTATCCCCTATTTTTCTACCCGTAAGGATATATAATTCGAAATCTAAATATAAGGTATACCCTATCTATTAAAAAAATAATCATCCAAATCGAAGAACCCAGTACAAAGATATGCCTGATAGAATCGGTTAACGGACCAGAATTCAGAGGGTGAGTGATCAATATCCTTCATTTTGCTACCCTTAGGGGTGGATTTCATCTTTTAAATTCAAATGGGACCACCTTCGGAGTACACCCTATCCACTGAAAAAAGAATTATCGGAATCGGACGCCTCAGTAAAAAGTTATGCGTGATCATACATAAAAAAAATGATGGGAAAAAAAAATATACGGGTCGACTAGAGAACCTCCTCCTCTTTGGTTTCGTCGGTTAAAAAATTGCTGCTTAGTATTGTTTTATCTTATTATAATTAATGCATTCCCATTGGCATTTTCAGAAAAAGTTGGCTTGGTGAAAAAGTTAACAAATGTACTAATGTAAACATTCAATTTAAATAATTCGTGTACGACATGAGCGCTTAAGGCATGCTCATTTGGATTTTCCAAACTTTTTCTTACTACAAATAAAATAATTAACTAATGAAATGTATCAATTTTCTAATCAGCAGATTGTCTAACATCATATTTTGTGGAGGGAATTTTTTATTGTCAAGTCGCAGTCGTTCAAATATCAGTTATTCGATTAATTTAAACCAGAAGACTATGTCTCTATAAGATATTGAACTAGTTTTGTATTTAATAAAAATTGGTCAATTTTAGTCAGTATTTTTTACGCATAAAGAAATAACTTTCTGAAATTGAATGTGACAATTTGCAAACTTGCTGCAGCAATCATGATTAGACCATCGATATTATATCAAGATTGAATTGTGTAAGGAGATCTCATAATTATTAGGTACACGGAGAAAAAATTATAGCAGTTGTCAGAGAAGAAAATATGTAAAAATAATAGTTTAAAAAAACTAAAAAACACGCTTTTATAGAAAACCAGACTAAAATAATATAAAATAAGAAAAAAAAATATTTTATTTGAAAAAAAGCGTGGGGTGCTTGGTATCGCCTCGGCCAACAATTACCTGTGATGTGAGACATTTCTTACTTTACTGCCCTTGGTGTGTAATGTACTATACACTGTGTCCGTAAAGTATGGAACAAATTCATTTTTAGCTAAGCAGGTCATTTTAAGTAATTATCCATTTTGTCTCAATTTTTGGATTACTCTAGCTGAGCTGATTCCAAAAATGTATCACATGTTGATTCCAATTGGTACAGGGTGGACAAAAATACAATAGTTTTGTGTGTGCTCATAAAGTAACGCGTAACATTCTTTATTAGGTAAATTAACAATATTATCAAAAATACTTATTGTCTAGCGGCAATTGATTTAAATGTAACACCCCGTAGTTTGCTACATGTTTAGGGTAATAAAAATGAGCTGTTTCCAAACATGTTTGGTACTAGCAGACAGAATATGACAAAAAATATTTCTTATCTATTTATAAAAAACATAGTCGTCTACTTTTTTGGGAAATGTCATTATTTGTTTAGTAATTCATTGATGTTCAGTGACAGTTTAGTACTACAATATTTTTGGTATTCGTGAATATTCGAATGATTGCTTAGATTTAATTGGAAGTAGAAATGGAGTTAAGTGTAAAACAAAGAATTGAAATACTTATGATGATTGGGTATGGAGACAGATCGCGAACTCAGATGGAAGTGTGCAATTTGTTTAATGATAAATATCCAGAAAGACCTATAACGCGTTCAACAGTCAGTAAGATTGAAACGAAATTTCGAGAAATTGGTAATGTTGAAAATGTACGCAAATCAGGTCGTCCCCCTGCAAATGCTGATACAGCATTAGATGTTTTACTGAGTTTTGAAGAAGATGCGCACACTTCTGTTCGTAAAGTTAGTCGCTATATTGGTGTTAGCAAAACAACGGTACACAAACTATTGAAGCTTGAAAAATGGCATCCTTATAAAATCAAACTTGTGCAAGAATTAAACGAAGATGATCCCGATAGAAGACTCCAATTTTGCGAAGAAATGATGGATAAATGTCACCGAGACCCTCTCTTGATAGAAAACATTATTTTTTCTGATGAGTCCACTTTCATGTTAAATGGTGAGGTTAACCGTCAGAATTGTAGATACTAGGCAAAAGAAAACCCCCACTGGATGCGTGAGCATCATACACAATACCCTCAAAAGGTAAATGTATGGGCTGGAATTGTACGAAATCGAATCATCGGACCCTACTTTTTCGAAGGTAATTTAAACGGGGCAACGTACCTTGAGTTTTTAAAGGGGTATCTCGTACCTACTTTACGTAATTTGTTTCCCAGCAGACGTAATCCTGGAGGTTTTGATGAAAGTTTATGGTTTCAACAGGATGGTGCACCTGCACATTATGCTGTAGATGTTAGAAGGTACCTAGATGAAATTTTTCCGAACAGGTGGATTGGTAGACGTGGACCCACTGAATGGCCAGCGAGGTCACCAGATTCAAATCCTTTGGATTATTTTCTGTGGGGCCATCTGAAGAATGTTATTTATAAAACGAAACCAGCAAATATTGCAGATGTACAAGAGAAAATTCGAACAGAAATAAACAATATTACGCAAGAAACCATACACAAGGTTCAACAAGAATTTGTACACCGTTTGGGTTACTGTCACATACAGCAAGGGCTACAGTTCGAACATTTATAAAGTCATGTATTCCAGCATATTCTGTCCGCTAGACAATAAGTATTTTTGATAATATTGTTAATTTACCTAATAAAGAATGTTACGCGTTACTTTATGAGCACACACAAAACTATTGTATTTTTGTCCACCCTGTACCAATTGGAATCAACATGTGATACATTTTTGGAATCAGCTCAGCTAGAGTAATCCAAAAATTGAGACAAAATGGGGGTGTTCCATTTAAAAAAAATGACGGTGACGTCATTACTCGAACGTAATTCACCCTGTATATTAGATTATTATTTTAAAATACGGTAAATTAACATAAAAAATCGACGTGTTTCAGGATTATTTCTTAAAATGACCTGTTTAGCTAAAAATGAATTTGTTCCATACTTTACGGACACAGTGTATAATTATTGATACCATGCACCCCACGCTTTTTTTTAAATAAAATACATTTTTTTTTATTTTTTATTTTTTTAGTCTGGTTTTTCTATAAAAGCGTGTTTTTTTGTTTTTTTAAATTATTATTTATTTCCTACTTTTCAGTGTGGTTTATTGATAAAAGCGTGTTTTTTTTTAAACTATTATTTTTATAATTTTTTTGAAAATAAAACAATGGAATAAACTTATCATATAAGGTATTTATAATCTCCCCCCCCAATTCCAATTCTGAATAGAATCAGACCATAATCACAAAACTCGGCCGCCATTTTAAAGCCGCCATCTTGAATTTTTCATTTTCATAAAAGAATCATAATATTCGACCCCAAAAACCCCCACATACCAATTTTGAATAGAATCAGATCATAATCACAAAACTCGGCCGCCATTTCAAAGCCGCCATTTTGCATTTTCCAATTTTCAAAGGAGAATCATAATATTCGACCCCGAAAACCCTCACATACCGATTTTGAATAGAATCAGACCATAATCACAAAACTCGGCCGCCATTTTAAATCCGCCATCTTGAATTTTTCAATTTTCACAGGAGAATCATAATATTCGACCCCAAAAACCCCTACACACCAATTTTGAATAGAATCAGACCATAATCACAAAACTCGTCCACCATTTTGGAGCCGCCATTTCGAATTTTTCAATTTTGACGGAAGAATCATAATCTCCGACCACTAAAACCCTCAGATACCAATTTTGAAGCGAATCGGACCATAATCACAAAACTCGTTCGCCATATTGGAGCCGCCATTTTGTTTTTTTTTTCCACACAAAAATTTCTTAATGCATTGTCACCGGAATTATGTACACCTGCCAAATTTCAAATCACTCGGAGGTCTGGAAGTGGGTCAAAATCGCGCCCAAAGGAGTCGGTTACAAACAAACAAACAAACATACATAAAGCGTGTAAAAATAACTAAAATTTTGATTTCTGTTAAATATTTTAATTTCTCTCCAATTTTCGAAATTCGTATTTTGTGTGTGTATAATATTATTTTTTTGTAAATCGAAATAAAAAATTTATTAACTAAATTTGCCGTCTTAGGCTCCAGCCTACTCAGCCTGCTGGTAAATCCGCCACTGAATATTGGGACATTTACCATAATCGTCTTCGTATCTCATATAGTTTAGAATATGGCCGGTAAAATAAACGGACTGTTTACAACACCGCGTAAAAAAGTGTAATGCTTTTAGAAGTCAACTGTAATTTGTCGTTCGTAGCATCTCGATATCAATCTTATATTTCTAATAATTGATAATATTTTTATAAGTGGCTAATAATGAGAGGGGAGAGAGGAATACCTAGTTGTTAGTGCGTGGCGGGCTTTAGTTCGGATAATCGTCAATAAATCCAACATCTTCGACCTGGGCTGGTCGGCCCGTTTGTGGCGCGCTGGGCCGAGGGGGGGCGGGGTGCAGGCTCGCGCGGCGGCTCCTTTGTGTTGCCTTATACGGTAAGTAATTACCGCGGATACCGCCAACCGATACAATAAGGCGATCGACCGCCGTGTCGCGGTGCTTGCCTTGCTCACAACTTATTCCGTATAGGCAACCATGTAAACTTTCGTCATGGGCGGGTAAGGTCGCCAGAGGTCCGTTTTCCGTGTTCCTTTTCATTGATCCACGTTGACCAAGGGTCAATCCTCGAAGAGGATGAATAAAGTGAAAGGCGAATCATGGTAATTCCGAGCCACAACTGCAACGTGATGGTTATTATTGAATTTTTATGCTAATTCATCGACGCCTGAGACACATCTTATTTTAATAATTGATAATTTTCATTCACCCTTTTCCTAGCGACGTATCTGGTGATATACATCTCTCAAATATACCTTTACGTCCAGATGTCTGCAATCCTCGTTACTGTTTAATAGAAACATGTTTGTGGGCTACCACATTTCCCGTGTAGATGGCACCGCAGTCACCATCAAATTCCGATACTGTCATTTGAAATTCATTGTGTTCAAGATGGTTGTGTTCGATCCAATGGTAAGTTTGTTTGAAGGTTGTAGACGATGTGGTAACTTGATTACTCTCGTTTCGGACGTCCATCGTCTTAATGGATCTAAAAGGTTTTCACGACGTTTCGAATGCTTGTATCTGCAATCGTCTTCAGGTGAATACTGACAAGTTTAGGTGCTACTTACCAATTTATATGACTGCCGGTGCAATGATGCGTGTAATCCCGCCATGTGCAGCGGTGCGTAATTTCTCCAACCATCCGAGTTTGACAAAGAGAGGGATCGTGAGAACATTGGTAGAGAGAGCGACGCACATATGCAACGACGAGGAGTCACTAGATGACGAATTAAACCACATCAGAGACGATCTCCACCGGAATGGATATCCCAAGAAACTCCTAGAAGAAGTATTGAAACAACTCCGGAGAACGAAGACATCTGAAGAGCAACAACAAAGCACAGTGATCTGCCTTCCGTACATCAGAGGTGTCTCCGAGAAGATCAGAAGAATCGGAAACAAGTTCAACATCAAGAGCTGCTTTCAATCCGGCAGTACTTTACGGAGTTTCCTCACCAAGACCAAACCTGACAACAAAAATGAAATCAGTAAGAATTGCATTTATGAAGTTTTATGTGAATGCGGAGATTCCTACATTGGAGAGACAAAGTGACCGTTATCGGTAAGATTGGATGAGCACAAGAAATGGACTCAACGTGGAGAAACGTCATAATCGGGGATTGCTGACCACGCTTGGACTGAGCACCATCGAATTCTATGGGACGACGAAAGTGTTCTACATAGAGAGGAGCATTGGCTCAAACGAAAGTTCAAAGAGACCGCCTACATCGAAGCCAATAACGCCTTCAGTCAACCAAGCGTTGAGATCAAGAACGTATGAAAACCACTGATTGCTCTTTCTGGCGGGCTGCAGAGGCGCGAAACTTCGCGCACCACCACACCGCGCGAAATTACACGCACCACTGCACATGGCATGGAATCACACGCATCATTGCACCAGCAGTCATATAAATTAGTAAGTAGCACCTAAACTTGTCAGTGATTACAGATACAAGCATTCTAAACGTCGTGAAAACCTTTTGAATCCATTGAGACGATGGACGTCCGAAACGAGAGTAATCAAGTAAGCACATCGTCTACAACCTTCAAACAAACAGACATAATAGTCAGTACAATTACTAGGTAGGTGAGAAATCATACAGTCTAACTCCACCAAAAAATAATTTTAATACCAATGTGGCACGAAGATTCACATCAGGTACTGGACATGTTTCGAAGGAATAATCCTTCATCGTCATGGAAGGGGTTACAAGCAGATCTAAAGGGGAAGTAAAATGTTACAATTACAAGGGGAAAAAGTTAAGAGAAAAATAACCTACCATTGTATGTTGGACAAAATTATGAAGAACGACACTGAAAACAACTACAATAACGTAACATTATTGTGTCCGCATCTAGTGCGTGTTCACTAATGTTAGGGACCGTGGTTAGTCCTAACAAACAACATTTTGATATAGTGGCAAAGGATTTTAAAAATTATGTTATTATCAAATACACATGGAGGCGAGGGTAAAATAAAATAGGTTAATGGTTGAAGTATGACAAATGGAACGTCAAGTTTCAAAGTGGCAGAGAAATGTCTGTGACTGTGACATGGAAAAAGAAGTAGCTAAGTGTGGTGTAGAGATGTGTGATGAAATTCGATCTAGAAATGGGAAATCAAAATAGTAAGGAGTTAAAAAGTTTGAGGCTATCGAAATGAATTTGTTCATTGATACAATGTAAATTGGAACTTTTGATTGCCTTGTTAATTTCAAGGGTTTCAAGGAGATTGAGTTTTTACCATTATCGCAAATATGTAAAATTTCTAGGTCAGAATTGGGATCCAAATTATGCTTTTCGTTTATAATATGGTTGGAAAAAACAGAATTAGAGTGAATAAGTTCTTTTTCAGAGTTAGAATCTATTAATCGAACGTGTTCAGCTAGCCGTGTTCTGATCTTGCGGTCTATTTGACCAATATAACAGTCTATTCGACCAATATAACATGTTTCACAAGTAGGGATAGAACAATTCAGTTTATGAACACCAGATTTATCCAACATTGGAATTTTATCTTTAGAATTTACCAAAAATTTTTTTAGGTTGTTAGAGATAGAGATAGAAGAATCTGAATCAATATTGGCATTGAGTTTATTAATCAAAATATTCTCAAGTTTAAGAGATAGAAGACCAAAATAGGACAAAGAAAAATGCTTATTTGGTGAATTAGTTTGTGTTAATCTTAAGTTGGAAAATTTATTGACATATCTGTTGTAACGAAGCATTTTTTTAGAGCTCCGTTACTAAGAACGGCTAAAGAATATTTAACCTAACTTTGGTACGTCCCTGCCTATTGGGGGTTTCTATTGGTTCCGGTCTGGCAAAATATTTCATTCCCCTGTTCGAAAATTAATGTACATACCCAAGGCTACTGGAATTCACGTCAACATCATGCATAAAATATTTTTTGTAAAAGACGGGAAAGAAACCAAAATCGCGATTGGAAAAACCACGTAATTTTTTGCGGCGGAATCCTTTGAGCAGCAGAGGCGGAGATAACTAATTTTATTTAGATATTTAAATATTTTGAAAATTCGTTAAAATAAAAAAATATGCCATAAACGAGGAAGTATATATTAAAAGGCAATTGGATCATCATGATTTCATTTTTCCATGGTCGAAAGAAAGACATATTTTCCATCCCAAGCAGCATTATAGGGACGAAAACTGATACTGCAACTTCGACTAGGTGGTTATCACGTAATCACCACTAAATCTAACACTATACAGTGAGAATAACAAAAAATTTATATTTGTATAGTTGTAGTCAGGTAATTCCCATCTTTGATAGCCACTCCACAGTTCTATAACTTATTAGTGTCATTTGAGGTGTCTGAAACAGTATGACCACTGAGCATATCACTTTAAAGGTTTTTAAACTTAAAAAAAAAATATACATATTTAAATTCTTAAATAATCAATGTGGCAGGCAGTTGATTGTGATATGTGGTGATGGTTGCCACGTTCTTGCTATCTCCATAATTAATAGCCACAGTACGCATTTAATAAAAGTCACTACAAATTACAATAACCTTCAAAATTCACCATTCTGCGCGGTGACAAAAGCTAACCTAAGTTTTTTCAAATTATTTTATTGTTGCTTACAAAAAGTTAGTTTAAACCTGTTACGTGAAACATAAATGATATTTACTCAATATGAAATGGGTTATGCGTTTTCAATAGACAATTTTCCTTGATTTTGAAGTGACCGTGGATTGGTCCGTGCGATAACAAAAACTAAAATTTTATTGTGGCTTACAAAAATTGTTTTACCTATTACGTGAATGATATTCATTCAAAATGGGTTATGCGTTTTCAATAGACAATTTTCCTTGATTTTGTATAAAAAGGTTGATTTAAATAGATCGAATCACTGACTTGTGCTCCTGCTTAATATTTATACCTCAATAATTGTTAATTCTGTTTGTATAAATGCCATCATTTTCATTACTTGTTAATTGATAATTGTTACTCGATACTTTATAATTGTTGATTGGAGCTGCATAAATCCACTATACTTGCTGCATGTCCTTTTTTAACAATTAAATTTGAGGATATAACTTTGAAGTGGCAGGTTATAATAGCCCCTTTCAAAGGTATAAGACCCATTGTAATTTTCAGGTTATAACTTTGAAGTGATGAGTCATGGGCCTGCGACGTGGGTGCCACTTTCCAGTGGTAGAAAAGATAATAATTCAGTTCCACTGGGTACTCTATGATGGCAGGAGCTTTAGAAAGGTATATTCACAATTTCTGAAGTTTATAGTTATATTCTCCAAAAGCCGACATATTTACAGGAATATGCTGGGTCGCCATTATTAGACAAATGATCGAAATATTCAATAGAGATTTAATTGTCCTCAGCACTGCATCAAACGTAGTAATTTGTTTCAACTAACCAAGATTGATGAAACAATGTTTGAGGGATTGAAGTACCTGATTTTAGAGGCGAGTTATTTCCAAAATTATAATGTTTTCCTTAAATAAAGAGAATTCAGATGACGCGTGCTCACAATTGAGCTACAACACCCATATTTCACATAAAACTTTCAAGAGTTTTAATTTTATCCCATTCAAAAGTATCCAAATTCAATATACTTACTTGTATGTTCATATGTTATATATTTTTATAGTTGATCGAGTATCAGAAATGATTCAGGCAAAATGGAAGAATGAGGAACATTTACCATAAAAATATGTTGCTGAACAGAGATCGAGCTACATATTATTTACACAAACGCAGTCAGTTGTTTAACGTGTCTAGTGTCGGCCACTACCTATCCACGTTTTTGCCAGGTGACCACAACCTGGTTAGAATGTGGCTATCTGAGATCCAGGAACGAAGATTGGAACGTAGCAGCCACCAAAAAAGTGTTTCCCATTTTGGTAGCCGCCACGTGTATATTACGTGGCAGTGGTTGTGGTCAAACACCTCGAAGTTTTCCGGAATTGTGGCCGCTACGTTTCGTCCATTAAAAATGCTACTTGGGTTCAAAACACAACACAGCTGTAGAATATTTTAAAACCTATTTCGATCCCAGATCAGAGGCCCTACTGGCTTTCATTTACTCAGATCTCCTGAAACTGGTTATTTATTAGGCTCAACTTATAGACCCACCTACAAACATTATCATTGGCAGCTGTCACTCAAACCCACGGTGACTACCGGCTCTTTTGATCTTGAGTAGTACACTTTATTTTTCGTTCGTTTCTTCGCATATACGCTCGTGTTGGCGAAGTGAGTTTTTGATTTGCTCCCTATAGAAACAGCTTCTGCAATTTAAAATGGTTAAACTATACTTCATGATCATTTTTCGCAAACATTCTCAATGTCAAACAATAGATATCCATAATATTCACGTCGCCAAATCAAATCATTTTTTAGTAGGTACTTTCATTGTTGTCCTCCATTATTTGTATCTCTTCGAAAGCCAACAAGCACTCTTCTAGAACAAATCAAGGAGGATTTTTATCGTTATCACTTCATAGAAATAGTTCATGATTATTTTTAAAAATTATTTTCAGTTTGAAATCAAATACATATTCATAATATTTTTTCAATCCACGCCCAAACTATTTTTCGGATACACACAGTATATCTGTGACACACCTTCAATGTTTTTACATCTTTATCCTTTTAGTTGCACACACCTTAGAAATATTTATGCATGCTAATTGACTTATTGCTATCAAACGCATGATTATAACTTATAGAAACGTCGGTGACAATATAATTTGTTATAAAAATTGTTAGTGTTCAAAGTTATTGTTCGGATAATTAGCATTCTAATTGGGATTCATGCATAAAAACGATAAAGATATATTCATCTAGCGGAGGTTCAGTATTCAACACTCGTTAAATAATTGATGTTTGCCTAATTACAAGTTGGGTATGATATCGCTTATAATTTACAGGTAAATGAATGATTGTACTTGCTGTCCATTTTATTCAGATAATTGTCATGATAAAATGTTGAATGGCTCCAAAAGGTCTACAGCACTGTATTATCGTCCACAACAGTCAAACGGAAAGAAAAATGAACAAACGCCAAGGTTTGGGTAGAATCTGTTTGAAACATCATAAGCGGTAGATCAAATCTGTGAGTGATTTTTAACCGACGAAACCAAAAAGGAGGACGTTCTCTAGTCGACGCGTATATTTTTTTTTTTATGTATGACCACACATAACTTTTTACTGAGACGTCCGATTCCGATAATTATTTTTTCAGTGGATAGGGTGTACTCAGAAGTTGGTCCCATTTGAATTTCAAAGATCAAATCCACCCCTGAGGGTAGCAAAATGAAGGATATTGATCACTCACCCTCTGAATTCTGGTCCGTTAACCGATTCTATCAGGCATAACTTTGTACTGGGTTCTTCGATTTGGATGATTATTTTTTTATTAGATAGGGTAAACCTCATATTTGGATTTCGAATGAAATCATCCACCCTTACGGGTAGAAAAATAGGAGATTGATTTTTCACTTGTGAACATTGGCACACATATGTAGTTGACGATCTCATTCTCTATATTCAAAGGGTTCAGAATGTTCATGTTATCTGCTATGCAGATGACACGAATATTTTGGTTGTTGACAAGGATCTCAATAAGCTGAAAACTACTGCTGAAGCGCTATTTGCCAATATTGTAAAATGGTCCAACAATAATAACCTACAACTGAATCATCGTAAAACAATAACTGTTCTTTTTGGTAATGGCAGGACTGATGAAATCAAACTTTTTGAAGGTTCCAATGATGAAATAGTAAGTAGTAAATCAGTGAAACTATTGGGGGTTACCTATGATAGGAAACTTCACTGGAATTGTCATATTGATTGTTTGTGTAAAAAATTACAGAGTAGCTGTTATAGTCTGAAATTTATGAAGAACCACTGTAGTGAGTACACACTACTGTCATTGTACTATGCAAATTTTCATTCCCATATAAAGTATGGAGTTTTTATTTGGGGAAATTGTGCACATGTGAATAGAGTATTGGTACATCAGAAATATGCGATTAGAATTCTTGCTAGTATAGATGAGTACTTAGTATAATTTGTGTTATGTTCGCGATATATGCAATTGATTTTATTTGTATTCAATATAGCATACTTATAATTGTCTCTCTTGTTGTCTCTTGTGCATTCACGTCTTCTACCTTTTTATGTATATTCCAAAATTCCAAAAATTTCAATTTTTTTCTTTTAATCTAATGGTATGTATTTTATTTTATTTTGTTTTGATGTTTAATTTATTTTGTTTTGATGTTTATTTGTGACTTGTTATAAACATGCATCTGTCTTTGGTCCTTGTGATTGAATTTATATGTATATTTTATGATGAATAAATTGATTGATTGATTGATTGAATGACAGATCGCTATTGTCATTATTTTTGTTCTCCTACATCCGTCACAATCTTTATAATCTACGAGAGGATGGAATGATATACAAAGTTATGAAATGAACTAACCAGAGCAACAAAAATAATTTATATTACAACAAATAGTAAAAGTATTAATATTATCATATTATTTAACTGGTAATAGTTGAAGTAAGGTGGGTTAGTAAGTATTTTGGAAGTAATCAAAAAACAAGTAGGCAGTAATTATCAGATTTCAGCCACAAAAAATTGAAAAATTAAAACTTTTTAACAAAAAATTAAACCGACGAACTACGGAACTGAAAAGTAAAAAATAAAATAAACCTTCTTAGTCTCAATAAGTAATCTCCTAAACTAATGTGAGTAACTAATTTTGAGTCGGTGCCAAACGAACAATCAACGAAGATCATTAAATTACTTAAAAAAAAATATCAGACTTTGCTCGATTTTTTGGCGCCGACTCAAAATTATATTACATTAGTATAGGAGCTTAGTTATTGAGGCTGAGAAGGTTTATTTTATTTTTTACTTTTCAGTTCTGTATTTCGTCTGTTTTATTTTTTGTTATGTTATATTATAGATATTATTCTGAAAACGCATAAACAATGAGAAAATATACCTTTTAATTGCAATTTTATAGTCGATATTTTAACTTGTCGAGAAGGGTGATAGTAAACTCAGCCGCTTAACAAACTCTGCCTGCTAGAAATTGTCTGCCGCAATCTTCATAGTTAAACTCTGCCTGTAGGGACCTACGCCCATCTACGTGCCATTTTGGCCCTATTTGGCCCATTAGAAATCAGCAACCGGCTTTCTAAAATGATTAGTATTGAACACTTTTGGTTGTTTTGCATTATGAAGGGGTGACGTATAGCTTTCTCTCTTTTTTTCAAACAAGTTTACCTAACTAATTATCATTTATAAAACTGCAGTTGAAGTTTCATTACGTACATAGTGTTAAAATAATAGTTAGTCAACGAGGAAAAGTTATGCTCTTGGTAGATATGTTTTATTTTAAAGAAATCAAAAGTGAGAAAAAGTGGAGGTGCAATACTGCCAAGTATCGAGCAAATATTTATACAGTGGGTCCAGAGAACACAATATCGAAATTGAATTAAATTCATAACCATTCGGCATGTGACATTCGCAACATTTAAAGACAAGTGCAGCAACACGTAAAGCTGTGGAGGATATTGGCAGTCAACCAAGTAAAATTTTGCGTCGCTTTATTGCCACATGAAACGAATTTTTGGTTCCATACTTTCAATGTAAAATTGAATAATTTTTTCGTCGATTTCTACAAAAAATGACATTTTACGTACTAATTTGCGAATGAAAAATCGACTATTTTTGAGGGCAAGTATTTTTCGTCCGCAGACACTTTTCGACCGCAAACTCTTTTCGTCCGCTGTGGTCACTTTCGTAAATCCACGATTTAATAAAAACATATGCGCAATAACTGTCATTTGCTGTTGTCAAATTAATTATATACGAAATCCGCTAGATTTTACGTGTGAATAAGACCGTGGTGTGAATATTAGTGTTCATAATAATCGAGAATGGATAGTGATAGCGATATGGATATCAGTAAGACTCTTCCGGGGCTGCGGGAATTGGCAACTACGGCGGAAAAGGTAAAGAATATGAGATCACCCAGTATCTTCACGAAATTTTTACAGGTGCTTCAAAACATGGTAAAAACAGAATAGCAATCGAAAATTAGGAGATATGGGCCCCCGAAGGTCCATAAAGAGAGGTTATAGGATATCACTTTTGGAAATTATAAACTGATATAAACAATTTATATTTACACTAAAATAGTAACTGCACACACGTTTTACCTTTTAGTAATATTAAAATCACATAATTTTCGATAAAGACATAAAAAACCTCCGATTACTTTTAATATAATTTTACAGAAAAAATGTCAAAAATCAAATGTTATGATTATCCGAATCTTGAAGTTTATTGATATGCGACGTTGCCTATGTCTCCAAAAGGGGAAAAGAGAATACTGAAATTAAATGCGTCATACATATTGAGCATATAAATGATAAGTATTACAGCATGAAATAACGATCTGATATCTGTGTTTAAAATGCAAAGTATATTTCACCACGCTTCTTGATAGTGATTATAATTTTGAAAATTAAGCATGAAGTTGATGTGCCGCATTTAGAAAGTTACCAAACATATAAAATAATGTGACTTCAGATTATTTTGTTTCAAGTAATTTTAAACTGAACCAAGAAATGCATTTGGATTGGATGTTTCCTTGTATGCCTGGCCGAGACACGCCGAAGGCATACAAGAAAACATCCAATTAATTTCTTACGTAAAAAGAAGGAACACAACCTAACCTAACTTTGCTAACCTTGTTACCCAAGTTGAATGCAAGCTAATCAACCTCACAAGGCGACGCTCCGCATGTCCATAAAACGCCAAGATCAATGCACAAATTGCACAATGCAACCACCAATATTTGATTTTTTACAGTTCATGTGAAAAATTTAATGAAACATAATCGGAGTTTTTTCATGTCTTTATTGATCATTAAGTGATTTTAATATAACTTAAACGTTTAATGAGTGTACAGTTAATAGTTTAGTGCAAAAAGCTATTCTTTATATCAGTTTGCAGTTTCCAAAAGTGATATTCCATAAGCTCTATTTATGGACCTTCTGGGGCCTATATCTCCTAAAATGATCTTTTCCGCTCTAAATTTTCGATTGCTATACTGTTTTTATCGTCTTCTTAAGCTCCTGTGAAAATTACGTGAAGATACTGGGTGATCTCATATTCTTAACCTTTACCACTACGGCCACGTTGGATTTACTCCCCCAGAAATCACGAATTTTATACGAAAAACAATACAAGACATTCAAGAACTGGCGTCAGGAACATAATGTCGAGAATCTCCCAGAAAATGTTCTTCTGGCCTATTTTTCTAGTAAAGCTGGCAATAATTATAAGTCATCAACGCTATGGTCAATATACTCTATGCTAAAATCCACATTAGCCATCAAGGAAAACGTTAACATATCCAAATTTCCGAAATGTATTGCATCTTTGAAAAAACGAAGCGTTGGGTACAAAGCGAAAAAATCTAGAGTATTTAGTCGAGATGAAATAAACTGATTTCGTCGTGATGCCCCAGATGAAACTTATCTTTTGCACAAGGTAAAATGTTTTAATGTATTTTGCCTGATGTATTTATTGTTATATTATCACAGCTCTGTTTGATTATTGGAATTGCTGGGGCTCGTCGAAGAGACGAACTACGTAAAATAACGACCAGAGATATTGTTGATCAAGGCGACATGCTGGTAATAACCATTCCATACTCAAAAAATTTCAAAAGGCGAGTTTTTACAGTTACAGACAAACTTTGCGACGGAGTGAATCCTTTAGAAATATTTCGACGATACGCAAACTAAGACCGAAGCATTGTAATCATAATATATTTTTCGTCAATTATAAATTGGGAAAGTGTACAGTGCAAGTGATTTGTGTGCATACATTTGCGAAGATGCCTAGCTTGATCGCAAAATACTTAAAATTGCCAAACGAACTAGAGTACACCGGGCATTGTTATCTGCAACACTTTTGGTCAATACTGGCGCAGATATTTTGTCATTAAAACAGCACGGAGGATGGAAATCCTCAACAGTCGCCGAGGGATACATTGAGGATTCCATTCCCAATAAAATAAACGTATCAAAAAGCATTTTAACAGGCGAAGCACTCCAAGAGAGGAGTTTTGGAAAAAGTGCTGGTGGAGCACCTGCATCTGAAGTTGCATCAACAAGTACACAAAATCAAAACTTGTCCTTGCATCTTCTTCGACAGCAGGAATTAATATCAATAATTGCACAAACTGTACGTTCAAAATTCATCTTCGAGATTGATTTAATTTTGAAGTATAATCGAAATAGAGAGTTGTTACACTTCAAATCAGAATACATTTTGTTAAAATTCATCGAAATTATGATCGAGTCTGCAGTTCGAAGAGTGGTACGTAGCCGAGGCCAGAGTGCTTACTTTCATAAAGGTATGTAGAGGTCGACGAAAAAATGTAATATGCACCTCGGCATGGGTCGGAGTGGGTCGGAAATTTGAAAATAAGATCTTTCAACCTTTCCCAGAGGTAAAAGTCCATAGGAGTTAGATCCGGTGATCTGGCCGGCCAACGGTTGGGTCCTTGGTTGGCTATCCAAAATTTGCAGCCAAAAAACTGTTGACCATTGCAGTGTTGTGAGGCAAAGCCCCGTCTTGCTGAAAATCTATTTTCCTGAGCTCCACTAGCGGCAATTCATCAACAAGGGGTTCAATTTGTTGCCTTAAAATTTCTAAATACCTCCGAGATGTGAGAGTGCCAATATAAATAAACGGGCCGATAATTCTACCCCTAAAAACACCTGCCCATACACTAAATCCAAATCTTCCTTGACTTCTCTGCTCTTGATAGAATGAGGATTTTGTTGTGCCTGAGTATAAGAATTGTAGCGGTTGGAAATGCCAGCACTGCTTACATAAGCTTCGTCTGTCCAAATACAATTTAATGAAAAATCAAGCACTTGATTATAATTTTCCAGGAACCTCTGGCAAAAATCCATGCGGCGTTCAAAATCTCCTGGTCTGAGTTTATGAACTCTTCTGGTCCTGTGTGCCTTGAATTTGTGCTTTTTCAAAATCCGCCTAACGTTAGTTCTTGGTAGGCCTGTTGATATTTTTAAATTTCGCGCAAAACGACTACTTCTTCCAACTCCCTAGCCCTATTTGTTGCATATAATTTTGGCCTTTTTTTTCCAAATTGACCACCATCAATTAGGATGTGTCACAATCTTGCGAAAATATCTCTAAAAGGTTGTCTTCTCTCTGGATAACTCTTGAGGTACAAATTGCTTGCTGCCTCTGCATTGTCCCCGGTTTGTATAAAACAGACTATCATATTGTCAAGTATGAAAAATATTACCCATTTCTTTTTCAAAATTCAGAATTAATTTATTAGACCTGAAGATAAAAATTTAAACATAATTAATCCCAGAGTTGAAAAATCCATAGTTCATTTATTCATTAGTTATTCATCATTCAGTATCACATTTATTGAAATACAGTGTTTTCCTGCATATTCAAAGTTCATCACCGTCCATTAACCAGGTGTCGGATTCCAATTCAATTCCTGAGTACTGAATGGCAAGAACACTGATTCAGCAATAGGTAGCGCAATAAATCATGACTCAACGATATTTTTAATATAAATTGAAATGATTGTTTTTGGCTCGGCTCTTTTTATTGTGCCTGTTTATGCTGCCAGTCCATGACGACACATCTCGTTCCCTGGGTATTTATTATAATGTAAGTGTTACTTTTATTTACTTCTTTTGGTCATTGTTCAATTCACTATTTTTGTATTCACCATTGTGTTATTCATTGCCTTTTTATAATTTTCAATAAACCATAATAGTTTTCACTGCCCTTTTTTATTTCACTATACCAGGGTGGTCAAAATCACAGAAGTAAAATGTTTCACCCTCTCGCAAGCCAAGTAAGATAATTAGTGGGCACCCTAAATAGTTAGGGGGCCAGCGTTTCACAGGGTCTCCCAAAGTAGGCCGTGACAATATCCCATTTTTCATCATTCTCATACTTCATTGCAAATGTGTATTAAAAAATGAACAAAAACCACGAATTGAGGAGCGTCTTTACTGCTTGAATCAAAATTTGATAGCTAGTAGTGAACACTTGCTTTCTGTTTTATCGCCGCGTCGTCCTAAGCCTACTTGTTCAAAGTGTGCGTTTCAAAGTCTACATGAAAAAACCTAAAAGCTATGCAATTCAAAGGTGACTCTAGCAAAACATCAAGTGTGCTACATTTTTGGAATCGTTATTCCAAGTTCTATAGAAATATGCAGAAATATACAGGTTGTCTCATTTAAAAAAAAATTTTTTTCCATTAATAACTATTGATATTTGATTTGGAAAAATAAATTACTTCAAACCATTGAATTCTACCTACGTAGTTACAAAGAATTTTTGGAAAAGGTGGCGAAAATGGGGACAACGAGTATATCGATGAAACTTTCACAGATGCTTTGAAACATGATGAAATCATATCAGCTATGAAAAATTTGGCGCGGAAAGCCATTTTTTTTTTTCGATATAATGTCATAGGTAGAACTTACCCAATGAGGGCATACAATCCTTTAGTTACGGCATTTTGCGTATCAATCCGATTCAAATGTAATGTTTTCAAATGTAAACACTGGAAATTATATATTTGTCACACTTCATTCACTGAAATTATGTCAATAAGTATTTTTTCAAACCAAATAAAAAAGCATAAATTTCAAACTAGATAATCACTACTGAACTGACAGAATAAATAACAAGTTTGACAAATGACAGCCTACTTGAACTGACAAATACTTTGGAAGCAGATGATGCGACGTTGCCAATTTGTTTCTAGAATAAGCAGATTTACTTTAACTGTTTACAAAGTAAGGCCCTAATAATTTATTTTTTCATTTTCCTGTATGTCTGGCCCAGACACGCCTTCGGAACATCCAATTAATTTCTTACGTAAAAAGAAGGAACATAACCTAACCTAACTTGGCTAACCTTGTTATAGTTTCCCAATATCAATTGCAGAAACATAAAAAAGTCTTGCGGCGAAATCCTGTGAGCAGCAGTGGCGGAGATAACTAATTTTATTTAGATATTTTAAGATTTTAAAAATACTTCATATATAATGAAAAATGAAAAAAAATTAAAGACAAGCTTTTATTTATACAAATACATTGAGAAAGAAAAATAATTTCTTTCATTGTTTGATGTAGGTTATTATTATATCCTAAAACGTATTTCGATCGGCACACACCAAGACCATAGACGCTACTGGTTTTTAATCTTTCAGAACTATTAAAACACAAATATAACGCGTGATTTATGACCTCCCATCGTAGAGACACACCTGCCAGCAATGCCAGCATTGATGTCCGACTTCATTGGCCCAGACGAATCGGTTGTACAACAGACAGCCGTCATTCGAGTCCACGTTGACTATCGGCTCTTTTGATCTACCGTTTGATGACGGAAAATGTTTACGAGTAGTACAGATTATTTTTCGTTCCTTTTCTTCGCATATACGCTCGTGTTAGCGAAGTGAGTTTTCATTTGCTCCCTATAGAAACAGCTTCTGCAATTGATATTGGATGGACTATAACCAAGTTGAATTCAAGCTAATCAACCTTACAAGGCGCGCTTCGCTCCGCTCGCGAACATTTCGATCAAATTAATTTCTAACGTAAAAAGAAGGAACACAACCTAACCTAACTTGGCTAACCTTGCTATCCAAGTTGAATGCAAGCTAATCAACCTTATAAATCGACGCTTCGGTCCGCTCGCGAAAATTTCGATCCAATTAATTGCGAAAATCCGGATTGGCTAAATTCACTTGAATAGTTGGCAACGGGGCATGTCCATAAAACGCCAAGATCAATGCACAATGCAACTTTCTGCCCTTTTCGTGAAATACTGAAATCGCCTTTTATTCTGGCGAAGAAGTTATATGCGCAGTGACAGTGACAGTGGCGAGTAGTATCTTAGTTTGCACTGTACTTTGGTGTTGAAATGACATGCACGCCCCTGGCCACAACGGAGCACCAATGGAATGAACCGGAGCGTTTGACAAGTTGCGCAGACTTTCGCCAGAATAAAAGGCAAACCAAAGTCAACTCATGTGGCAACTCTGTAACTAACAGAGCTCCACGGGAGTCAATGTTACTAGTTTTTTATTCGTTTTCGTTGAAAGATATATAGATGGAGCCAAAAGTAATTAAATTGACGTTTGGAGTGTATGAAAACTTTTTCAAAGCTAGAAAGTGTAATGGTGTTTATATCAATGCATTTGCGAGAAGAAAAATAAGATAATTGAGTGAATTAGTGGACAGTTATTGTGTTGCTGGGAAATCAAACAAGTAAGAGTCTCCAGGATCGTCTATAAATAGTGACGTTTTAATTGTCAATTTTTTTAACTTTAGAGGTCCATATTTCCCAAAGTTGCTTTTTCCGCGCCAAATTTTTGATAGATGCGGTGATTTTATCATGTTTTGAAGCATCTGTGAAAGTTTCATCAAAATACCAGTTATCCCCATTTTCGCTACCTTTACTGAATTTTTGACAGGAAAAAAGGATCAGCAACTTTTCGAAAATGCACATTTTCACAAACATGCTGTAACTCAGAAACGATGATAGATACCGATATGCAGTTCTCACCATTGAGTTTGTCATAAAAATTGACCCTCAGACAGACCCATCAGTTTTCATCTCTCCAGTTTGAAAACAGGACTTTCCCTTTAGAAGTATCCAATTTGGCCCACTCGGTACATGAATAACTATTTTATCAGTTTTCTCAACTTCTGCTGCTAATTCCGCTCCAATATACGTGTAGTACTTATTGCATGTTTCGGCAATCGTAGCACCACTTTGAATTGCAGCTCCATGTACTTTCATTAACTTTACGTTCTCAGAAGAACTATTCAGCTTGAATGTTCGTTTATTCAATTGAGGAGCAGCTGAGCAAAACGCATTGAGTCCGTTTTTAACATATTTCAAGTGAATACTACTGGAGTAAATTATTTTGGTCAATACACCACCCACTGTTTTCAACTCAGCAATCCGCTTTGAATCCGTTGAGAATTGCCATATCAAAAATTCAGAACCAAGCAAAATGATATAAATTCGCTGTTTGACTGAACGAACCGGCATAAATCCACCGAGTGGTTGGTCACTGCAATAAATCCACAAGAAAGATTTTTGTTAATTATTTCGTGTAGTTGAGCAAATCATCAAGGGATGGCCATCTTGATGAAGGAAGATTTTGAATTATTATTTCGTAACCAAAATTCAAATACATTTTGTTCATTTGATCACACTGCATTAAATACAAAAACAGGTTGAGCAAAACGAAATAATTCCTTATGTATTGATTCAACTAGTTTTTCGTCATTTACTCGAAATCACATATTATGGACCAGGGTCGATAATTTTTGAAACCAAAAAAAAATAATAGTAGGATGAAACCCATTGGAAGAGGAAGAAAATATAACAAAAATGAAGGGAAAAATAATTTACGGGCGATCTGAGTTCGGGAAGTGGAAGGGGGTGAGTTTTTATGGGTAAAAAACGGTTTATCTTGATTTCCGGCAAAACTACAAGTCCTATAGAAAAAAGTTGAATGACAGTTGTAGGTAATAAAAATATCTACAACTTTGGTATTCACACTTTTTTCGCATAATCTCAAAATTTATGTGAAAAATTCAAATAACCAAGTTTTTGGTTTTTTATTATTATCTTTTACAAAAAAACAATCACGAAATTTGGTGAAAACCTACCTTTTTATGTCCCAAACACACTGTAATTTTTTTGATTTAAAATATTTATTTTTCCACCTTATTTTGACTTAATATCGAAAAAGCACCCTAATTTTCAATCAGAAATTCACCCGTCAAAATATCAGCTTTTTAAAAAAAGTCGGTGGGCTTTTTGTTCGTTGAATACCTTCTGATGGTGTAAAAAAAATATACATTACTATGGTAAACGTTCTCAGAAAATGCAAAGAAATAACAGGTAGTAAAGCCCAGACCCTCCTAGCCCCTTCCCCACTTCTCTATGAAATACCTTTTGATGGGCTAAAATTTTCCGTAGGTCACTCAGGTATATGAGTTATCTTAAAATAGTAATAAATAGGCATCTACACATATAATTTAAAGAAGATTCTACAACTTTCTCAAAATATTGTAGATGTCTTATTAAATTCGGATTCGAGTTGTTTTCGTTTCTTTGCCTTTTCTGCCATAGTAATATACTTTTTTTTATACCATCAGAAAGTAGAGATTTCAACGAACAAAAAGCCAACCGATGTTTCTAAAAAAGCTGATATTTTGATGGGAGAATTTTCGATTGATAAAAACTTTTTAACAAAAAATTAAACCGACGAAAAAATCAACTGAAAAGCAAAAAATAAAATAAACCTTCTTAGTCTTAAAGATAATTGAGCTCCTAAACTAATGTAAGTAACTGATTTTGAGTCGGCGCCAAACAAACAATGAAGAATATCACCAACTTTTGTTTTTTACCTTACAATAATACTCTATTATAAATGAGAAAATACCGTGAAAATATTTTTTTGATACATCTTATAGTTTCCGAGATATTTAATTGTTTAGCAGGCGTGCGACGACGCAGAATCATCGGCCGCTGTGACGTCACTTTACAACGGTCGGTCAGTGCGTGCTCTGCTTCCGAGCTGTGTGTATGAAACTAGAAAATAGTGTATTGTGCCAAAGTGTTTAAATAAAACTACTAATGCACCCGAAAAGTTGTTTTTTATTGTTGCTTTCGAACCTAAAAGTCGAAAGAAATGGATGCAAATCATGATGTTCTGGGGTGATTCGGCATTTCACTGTACAAATATCTCTTTTAACTTTTGCATATCCAATAGCGTCGTCGCCGAAGCTGTTTCTAGCCGATCTAAAATAAAATAAACGTAAGTTGATCTAATATATAAAAAATAAAATACATAAAAATGCACTTATCCACGATCACATGAAAGAGGAAATTAATATGAGAGGTTTTTCATCTTAGCTTAATAATATTTAGTAGGTGTAGTCGCGTGCATCCTAATAATAACCTACTTATGAAAAAAATATTTCATGGGTTCAAATTTTAAAAAGTTTTGTAGGTTGGCCAAATTTCATGGGTTCAAATGTTCATAGTATCAATATGACGTATGACGTACATTTATAAAACACTGGTAATGAGAAATATGTACTTATAGGCATCAAAAGATTTATGACAAAATGTAAAATGTTATCAAGTAATACTTACTTTTGCATTTTTACTCCTCGCATCTCGGCGGCCAAGAAATCGGAGTTATTTGAAAAATTGTGGGTAACCATTAACCCGTCTATTTCAGGCAAGTTATCAGATTGTCCTTTTTCAAAACCGTCATCCATATCTAATATTATACTTATAACACTATTGTAACACTGATTCACATAAAAACTTTTGTTAAAAACGTTATTGTGGTCGAACATCCGATACCAAAGCAATGATTGAGTGTACGGTGAGAACGTTGCGTTGTAAAATGACGTCACGCGAGCATGGCGCGCTCGCCCGAAATATTTGAATAGAACGGAAACTAAAATTGTCATAACTTCAACACTACTCGCTTGATTGAAATGAAACAAAAACAGGTGTATTTCTATACACTTAGGCTACACGGTCATGAAGTTTCAAGTCATTTGACAGACCCAGTGACATTCTTCATTATCGAAGATCATTATCTATGAAAGAAGTCATCAAAACGCAGCCGTGCATCTCGCTGCCATCATTTTACGCTTCACCTAATTCAATTATTAGTTTGTTTGGCGCCGACTCAAAATCAGTTACTTAGATTAGTTTAGGAGCTCAACTATCATTTAGATTAAGGAGGTTTATTTTAGTTTTTGCTTTTCACTTGATTTTTTCGTCGGTTTAATTTTTTGTTAAAAAGTTTTTATTTTTTACTTTTCAGTTCCGTATTCCGTCGGTTTAATTTTTTGTTAAAAAGTTTTTATTTTTCAATTTTTTGTGGCTAAAATCTACCAATTACTACCTACTTGTTTTTTGATTACTTCCAAAATACTTACTTACTTTTACTACTTTTACTATTTGTTGTAATATAAATTATTTTCGTTGTTCTGGTTAGTTTATTCCATTACTTTGTATATCATTCCATCCTCTCATAAAATATACTGATTTTGACGGATGTGAAACAAGAATAATGTCAGTAGCGATCTGTCATTGTCAACTACGTATGTGTGTGCCAGTGTTCACTAGTGAAAAATCAATAATCCCCTATTTTTCTACCCGTAAGGGTGGCTACTTCCTTCCAAAATCCAAATATAAGGTATACCCTATCTATTAAAAAAAGAGTCATCCAAATCGAAGAACCCAGTACAAAGTTATGCCTGATAGAATCGGTTAACGGACCAGAATTCAGAGGGTGAGTGATCAATATCCTTCATTTCGCTACCCTTACGGGTGGATTTCATCTTTTAAATTCAAATGGGACCAAATTCGAAGTACACCCTATCCACTGAAAAATTAATTATCGGAATCGGACGCCTCAGTAAAAAGTTATGCGTGATCATACATGAAAAAATATGATGGAAAAACATAAAATATACGGCTCGAATAGAGAACCTCCTCCTTTTTGGTTTCGTCGGTTAAAAATCAGGGTGCTTTTTCGATATTAAGTCAAAATAAGGTGAAAAAAATATATTTTAAAACTAAAAAATTACAGTGTGTTTGGAACATAAAAAAAAAAATTCACGAAATTTCGAGAAAAAAATATTCTTTTGTAAAATAATATAAAAATAAAAAACCAAAAACTTGGTTATTTGAATTTTTACATACATTTTGAGGTTATGTGAAAAAAGTGTGGATACAAAAGTTGTAGATCTTTTCAATACCTTTAACTTTGCCATTTTTTTCCATAGGACTCGTAGTTTTTTCGGAAATCGAGATAAACAGTTTTTTACCCTTGAAAACCCACCCCCTTCCACTTCCCGACCTCAGATCGCCCGTAAATTTTTTTTCCTTTCATTTTTGTTATATTCTCTTCCTTTTCCAATGGGTTTCATCCTACTATTGTTTTTTTTCACTTTTTACCATTTTCAAAGGCTTCAGCCCTGGTCTATAATGCGTTTTGCTCAGTTGCTCCTCAATTAATCCCTGCATTTCAAGCGAGTCCGATCCTGCCGCCGAAACTCCCAAATCCGAACCAAGGACGTAAAGCTAGTCGATAGACGATAATGAGTTCCCACAAGGATTCATCTCTGTCGATTACTTGTGAAAAAGCCAGTTCGTTTACAAGGTGTCGGCATTTGTTTCAAGCCGAGCGAGTCACTTATTGGGTGGGCAGAGGGCAGCCTCGTCCATGAAAAACACCATCTAGAACACCTGAATGGCGTTGCCATGTAGGAAGCCATGCTAAGTGTGATTCTTTTGTTTCTGGGTGGTAGAACGGGAAAGAGTTATCGACTATTCTGGTGGGCGAGAAGAAGACGGCGCAGTGGCGTGGGAGTTTGACGTGTTTAATTAGGAATTTGATTGAGTGTTTCGGAACTTGATATATTGCTCAAGAGTCGTTGTTGAATTTTTTCACCCTGGGTAGTTATTCGTCAACAGAAAACGTTCTCCCCATGACGAAAGGAATTAGGATCATTTTTTAAATTGGGACCGTTTCGATCCTGATGGCTTTGATCGAGATGAAACAATTTCTATTAAAAATATGAACCAATTTTATAAAAAATCCCATGAGCTTTAGGGGTTGCAGCTATTACATTTCTAAAATAGGTATTTACTGAACCGAAAATATCATCCATTTGAAAATCTACAATATTATCCCAAATCTCCCAAAATGTTCGTTTTGCAACTAGTTTTAAATTGTTTCATGGACGGGTACTTTATTTCCGTTCGTTTTCTATCGTTTAGGAACTGACTACAACCTGCACATTTTACAAATAATAATAATAATGAATAGTACAAATATTTTTTCCAGTAAGTTTATTGTTACATGTTTAAAACGACGAAAAAATAAAATGAAAAGCAAAAAATATTTCAGACCTTAACTCTTATCTAAGTGGAGTATTATGAATTTGAGGTTGGGTTTGTTTGTCAGTTGATCTGTCAAAACAATCATATGCAAGAAAGTATGGTAACATATCAGTGAATCCGCGACATTGATTCGATCAAATAATATGATGAATGAAAAAGTGGACTTATCGGTCTCATTCTGACTCACCCGTACTATGTTTCCGATTCTCCCAACATTAAAAAATGTTCAGGAGGTTGACACATATTCCGAAATGTTGTAAGAAATTAGCATTATGCGAGCACTGCACATAGGAAATTATGTCTCTACTAAGGACATATCTTCAGTTTTTCTCAATTATCTCAGAAACCTCCACTTTCAGGCACATGGAATGTTATGACTTTCAGGTTGAGTATCGTTGAGCCGAACTGATGTCAAACGCTCATTTGTCCATTCACTTGTCCCAAGAAAATATGAAGGAACATATGACCGCATACCATCGTAACTACGCCACTGTTTTACGAAAATAAAAAATTATTACTTCAAATTAGCACGTAGATAAACCTTGATTAGTGTTTCAAATTTTTTCTTTCAGGAATGTTGGAAAAAACAAATTGAATCTTAATTTTTTTTCGTACATACCTTGATGGCAACTTTTCACCTCGAAATGAGGTGAGGAATCTGTAGTCGGAGTTTGTCGGTCTTATTCTGACTCACCCTGTATATGGTGAGAATATTGAGTCGGTTCTTCAAACAGGAAACTATAATCTGCTACAGTAAGATGCAACACACACTATAGGAAGAAAAATCTACAATACAGAAACCAGGCAAGTCACTGAGACCGATCATCAACTCCCAGAAATCATCAACTAACCTACAGCCTATCGAAATATCTCCTACCAATATTGCAACCCTCACAAGGAGTTGGTACGTCAAGAATTCTAAGCACTTCATGGACACCATCAAAAACGTTCAATTGGAGCTTCACGAAAGGACTTATTTTCTCGTCCAAGCCATACTGCAATTACAACAACCCTACTGCCTACACAACTCATTTCCAAGAAATGGACCGGTTCTTCTCCCAAGAAGATGGAAGGATCTTCTGTATCTCCAATAATAGCCAACATATACATATATATATATATATATATATATATATATATATATATATATATATATATGTTTATTTCCTTAACCACTGTATATGTTTTTTTTTTTCCTTTCTTGGACATAAGGTTCATTTAAAAAGCAGAGGTTGTAATAAATAACATGAAATAACAACCTCTGCTTTTTGTATGAACCTTATGTCCAAGAGAGAATATATATATATATATATATATATATATATATATATATATATATATATATATATATATATATATATATATATATATATATATATATATATATATATATATATATATATATATATATATGGAGTGGTTCGAAAAATTGGCTATAGAACGAACATCATTAAATTACTTCAAAAAAAGTATCAGCGCAACTCGATGCCATCATTTTACGCCTTACCTAATTCATTTGCTTGTTTGTTTGGCGCCGACTCAAAATTAGTACTTACATTAGTTTAGGAGCTAAGTTACTGAGACTAAGAATATTTATTTTATTTTTTACTTTTCAGTTCCGTATTTCGTCGATTTAATTGTTTGTCAAAAAGTTTTTATTTATTACAAGTGATTCTGGTATCTCAAATCAAGCAAATACTCTTCAAAAGGTTTCAACTGATACAAATGTTTTCTTAACTTATCACAGTGGAATTTTCAAATGAATTGCAATTTTTTTTAATGCAAGTAATTTTGATAACTCAAATCAAGCAAATGATAAGTCTTCTTATTCAGCAATATGGTAGTTTCAACAGAAACAAATGTTTCATTACCCCATCACGGTGAGGTTCTCAAATGAAGAGGGCTGTATCTCATTTCAATAATATGATTTTATTCGGCCAATCTTACCAATATTTTTATATGAAATAAGCTATAGCTGATAATAAGAATTTGTGCAGTTTGATTCAAGAGAAGTACTTTCCAAATAAAGATTATGATTGTCTTGATTACCTAAGTAACATGTGTTTCTTATTTGGGGTAAAGTTGGTTTACTCATACAAATAATACATAGGTATTTGTTATAATTCAAGTAATCTATACTGGATTGGAAATTAAAAATTCTTAGATCGAGCATTCGTTGATTCTACTATACAGGGTATTTTTTGAGTACGTGTAGAAAATCCAGGAGCATGTTGCTGACGTCAAAATAAGAAGAAAAGTTTTCATAAACATATGTCCGCAAGATATTCGTTTCTGAGATGCAGGGTGTCAAAATTGAATTCTTATTTTAATTTATTGTGAATACATTTTAAAATAATTGTGATATTCGGGTGAAGTTTTGTATCTGGGAGTATTTTTCAATGACAAAATCAAATTTGATGTTAGTTCGTCTCTTTCGTGGGGGTGGCGCACCCACATGTCTTTTCAGTCATTTGAAATGTCATAACTTTTTTGTACGTACCTCTATCACGTTTTCTAGTGGAAAAATCGATTATTCTGACATTTTTGTGTAAAAAATATATTCTTGGTAGAGGTCGCTGCGAGCAACTGGTTTCGAGTTATTGGGATTTGAAATAATCGATGCATCTGAATTATTTCCGTTGGGCTCCATGTAGTAAAATTGGGAAAGATACGCCAATGCATTTGTCTTATTCCATTCAACGGTCTTCTACAGTCAACACTTGAATGTAGTCAAAAAATGATTCTTGTTTTTTGTTACATAGTTTTTTTGGACTCTTTTCTGATTTAAATAAATAACATTCAGGTGAGTACTTATCATGTCATTTCAATCCGTTCTTGTGACAGTGAAGTTGTTTTCTGTATTTGTGTTTCAATCTTTTTCAAATGGCAGCATATACGAATAGCTAAATGGCTAATATGATTTACGTATACGGTTTTGCCGATGGCATTTGCTACGAGGCTAGGCGTATTTATAATGAAAGATTCCCTAATCATCGAGCGCCGACATTCAGAAACCTTTTTCAGCGGCTTATAGAATCTGGATCCTTTAAAAAAGCTCCAGTGGCAGGCAGACCGTTGACTACAAGGACACCAAAAGTTGAAGAAGCACGAGAAAAATGCGGAAAATCTGAACGTACAGTTGTGTGCATAAAAAAGTCGCACAGCAGTTATAGGCTATTGTGAGTCAGGCTTGTCAATCCTAATTAAACTTCTTATCGACTTTGACAAGTAGTGTCAAAATTGGAACTATTTTTGCCAAATGTGTACGTGTACTACTTTTTTATGAAATCTGGAACATTATAGGCAGGTTTACACCATACAAACCTTGTACGACTTTTTATGCACACAACTGTACATCGCAAATTAGTTTGGTTAATTCTCAAACAAAATCAGTTGTATCCTTATCACATACAGCGTGTCCAAGCATTGTTGCCCCGAGATTTCCTCTCCCGTGTAAAATTTTGCCAATGGATACTGCAAAAAATTGCACAAAACCCTCAATTTACTGCAGAGATATTATTCACTGACGAGGCATATTTTTCAAAGAACGCCATAATGAACTTATAATAATAATGTGTGGTGTGACGAAAACCCTCACGCAATAGTTTAGTCCAGGTTTCAACACCAGTTTTCATTGAATGTGTGGATCGGTATTGTTGGGGATTATTTGATTGGTCCCCACTTTTTCCCAGAGACTTTCAATGGAAATTCTCATAATTGATTTCCTTGAAAATATTTTGCCTGAATTACTTGAAGACATTCCACTTTTACTGAGACAAATGATATGGTTTATGCATGATGGAGCGCCAGCGCATTTTACATTAAGAGTTCGTGAATTTTCAAATCAGCGATTTAGAAACAGATGGATTGGTAGAGGCGCTGAAGTTCCAAATCAATTCTGGCCTCCGAGGTCTCCGGGTTTAAATCCAATCGATTTTTTGTGGGGTAACTTGAAGGCCCTAGTTAATACGGTGCCAATAGAAACCAAAGAACAACTTCGTCAACGAATCATTGCTGGATGTGACCTTTCCGAAATAAATCAGGTATGATCCCAAGTAGCATTTTTAGTGGACGGAACGTAGCGGTCACAATTCTGGAAAACTTTGAGGTGTTTGACCACAACCACTGCCACGTTATATACACGGTTCTATAACGCGGCGGCTACCAAAATGGGGAACACTTTTTTGGTGGCCGCTACGTTCCGATCTACGTTCCTGGATCTCAGATAGCCACATTCCAACCACGTTGTGGTCACCTGGCAAAAACGTGGATATGTAGGGGCCACCACTGGACACGTTAAACAACTGACTGCGTTTGTGTAAATATGTAGCTCGATCTCTGTTTAGCAACATATTTTTGTGATAAATGTTCTTCATTCTTTCATTTTGCCTGATTCATTTCCAACACTCGATCAACTATAAAAATATATAACATATAAACATACAAACGCGTAAGTAAGTATTGAATTTGGATACTTCTGATCGGGATAAAATTAAAATGATTGAAAGTTTTATGTGAAATATGTGTGTTGTAGCTCGATTGTGAGCATGCGCCATCTGAATACACTTTATTTGAGGAAAACATTATAATTTCGGAATAACTCGCCTCTGAAATTATGTACTTAAATCCCTCAAACATTGTTTAATCAATCTTGGTTGGTTGAAACAAATACTAACGTAACAAATTACTACGTTTGATGCAGTGCTGTTGACAAATAAATCTTTATTGAATATTTCGATCATTTCTCTAATGATGGCGACCCAGCATATTCCTGTAAATATGGCGGCTTTTGGAGAATATTTTAAAGTGGCGGAAAGTATAAATACACCACTCTGAAGCTCCTCCCATCATAAAGTGCCCAGTGGAACTAAATTATTAACTTTTCCACCACTGGAAAGTGGCACCCACGTTGCAGGCCATGACTCACCACTTCAAAGTTATATTATACCTTGGAAGGGGTGAAGACGTCGGGCTATTATAATCTGCCACTCCAAAGTTATAACCTCGAAATTGCGGGTACATGTTCATTAATTGTTAAAAAAGGACATGTAACAAGTATAGTGGATTTATGCAGTTCCAATCAACAATTCTCAAGTATCAAGTAACAATTATCAATTAGTAATGCATATGATGGCATTCATGCAAACAGAATTACCAATTAATGTATAAATATTGAGCAGGAGCACAAGTCAGAGATCCGATCTATTTAAATTAACCTTCTTATACCAAATCAAGAAAAACTGCCAATTGAAAATGCATAACCCATTTTATTTTGAATGAATATCATTCACGTTTACGTAATAGGTAAAACGAACTTTTTCTAAGGCACAATAAAATAATTTGAGAAAAGTTAGGTTAGTTTTCGTTATCGCACTAACCAATCCATGGTCACTTCAATATTAAGGAAAATTGTCTATTGAAAACGCATAACCCATTTCATATTAATTGAATATCATTCACATTTCACGTAACAGATAAAACGAACTTTTTGTTAGCCACAATAAAATAATTTGAGAGAAGTTAGGTTAGTTTTCGTCATCGCACGGACCAATCCACGGTCACTTCAAAATCAAGGAAAATTGTCTATTGAAAACGCATAACCCATTTCATATTGAATAAAATCATTCAGTTTCACGTAACAGGTAAACAAACTTTTTGTAAGCCACAATAAAATAATTTGAGAAAACTTAGGTTAGCTTTCGTCATCGAGCGGAATGGTGACTTTTATTAGATGCGAACTGTGGTTATCACTTATGGATATGGCAAGAACGTGGCAACCATCACCACATATCACAATCAAGTGCCTGCCACATTGAAGGTTTTTTGGAAGTAACCAAAACGTTACCGAAACTATAATACTCTCTTGAAACTGACTGTGACTTCTAAGTGATATTTAAGTGGTTCAGGATGGTTACCGCTTTCCACTTTTAAGTTTTAAAACTTTCAAAGTGATTTGCTCAGTGGCCATAATGTTTCAGGCACCTCAAATGACACTAATAAGTTATAGAACTGTGGAGTGGCTACCATAGATGGAATTACGTGACTACAACCATACACATATAAAATTATTCTTACTGTATAGTGGTAGATTTAGTGGTGATTACGTGATAACCACCGAGAAGTTGCAGTATCAGTTTCCGTCACTATAATGCTGCTTGGGATGGAACGTGTACGTGGGTCCATGAGACGACGAGCCGACGCTTGCATAATTGTGCAAGGTGGCAATTTTGAACAATTACTTTAATTATTACCCTCAACTAACTGTTTTAGTATTAAATTGGGTTACTATTATTATTATTATTAGTATGAAATTGTAATAACTCCCGATTCCTATTTAAAATAAAATTGAAGAAAAATAATGTCATCAACTAAATTAATTTTGAATTTAAAAATCTTGTCATTCAAAATAACTTGCATCGATTATTTCAAATCCCAATAACTCGAAAACAGTTGCTCGCAGCGACCTCTACCAAGAATACATTTTTTACACAAAATTCGATTTTATGAAGTTATGACATTTCAAATGACCAAAAAGACATGTAGGTGGCGCCACCCCCACGAGAGAAACAAACTAACATCAAATTTGATTTTGTCATTGGAAAATACCCCAGATATCAAACTTCACTCGAAAATATATATTTTGAAATTTATTCACAAAAATAAAAATAAGAATTCAACTTTGACAACCTGCATCTCAGAAACGAATAACTTGCGGACACGTTTATCGGAACTGTTCTTTTTATTTTGACGTCAGCAACATGCTCCCAAATTTTCTACACGTACATGAGAAACACCCTGTATATAAACAAGCCATACTCTTGATTCATAGCATATTTCATTAGTGGAAGAAATCCTTTTTATGTGTGTCTACCACCTAATAATTTCAGTTTTTTGTAGCTTAACCTAGCATCCCTACCTCCAACGTGTGAGGCAATGTCACTTACTTCGAACCTTCCATCAAATTCAATCAAGGTACCGCAGATAAAAAACATGCAGAAGAATTATGATGTGGTCGAGCACATGGATATGTGAAGGTGGGTTCAAACTCCTCAATAACATCTTGTGAAGGTGAATCGTAAACAAATGGAACAGAAGTACTTTCAGACATACCAGACACTAGATTCTGGTATATTGGGGATATCACATTAAATAATTACGCCTACTACTTAACTTTCATAGTAGTGTCTGAAAGTTTGAAAAAAATGGATTTATTTAAAAATTAATAAAAGTTTCTTAAACTGCTAAAAATATTGTTTTTTATTCTCTTTTATGTCAGAAACTATCCATATTAGGTATACTTTTTTATTTTCACTATTTTTAACGTATTTCGCACTGAAAACGAGATATTCCCGTGATTTTGCTTGTGGTTTTTCAGAAAAGCGACCGAAAAGACAGAATATATGCCAAACTTGGAAATCATGCAAAGTATAAACTCTTCTTGATCGTTTGCAAGGTGAAACTGGCCCATTGGTTGAACAAAACAGAATTTACTTGCAGAGTATATTAATCAGAAAAAAATTACGATGCTTTCCACCGACTGGGAATTTAAATTATAGTAAATCGCTAATAAAGGGTATTTGCTGTATACCAAATCGAACTAGATGGTGTTTTTTACACGAAAGATAGTAAATATTCTAATATGATATACCCCTCTTCAGTTGGCAACAAAAGGGTTGACGTACTCCTAATTTTGAACCACCTCTTACTTCTGAATTAGAAATACGGTAGTTCAACCAGAGGTTTGAGGTTAAGAGGATTAAAAAATATTAGGATGTTTTTTTTGCCACCTGTTTATGATGTACAGAACTGAGATAGTTGTTTATAATATTTGATTTAAAATAATTGAACTTTCATTGAAAAATTATAAGAAAAAACAATCTGTACGATATTTCCTATCATTGAGAAAATTATGATACGAGATCATCAATCTTCTATTTCAACATCAGAGATTGACACCTGCCTTTTGAAAAGATCTCTATCATGTTCTAGTCTTCACCATTCTCTGTACATGTGTATTATATAGGTCCCAAAAACTAATCGAGCGATTTTGTAACCATTTTGTGGGGGAAGTCAGACAACACAACATAAAAATTAAGAAATTTAAATCGAAGGCTCCTTTCCAAAATTCCTTCCTTTGGCATAGAGGAACCAGTTGAAATTTTCATTTGAGTGATGTTATAAGCCGATGTTCGACGTGTGATATTGATTTTTCAAATAGAAAGTTCCATTCCTCGATAAACCTATATATTTTTGCACCATTCAAAGCGGTGAAAATACATACCAATCAATTCGTGAATCATATTTCAATTTTTATTATTTTCACGTCCTCGAAAAAAATCCCGTATATCTTTGCCGATTATGGTCTTCAAAACCCAAATATACATATACATACATATACATACATATACATACATATACATACATATACATACATATACATACATATACATACATATACATACATATACATACATATACATACATATACATACATATACATACATATATATATATATATATATATATATATATAATATATATATATATATATATATCATACATATACATACATATAATACATATACATACATATACATACATATACATACATATACATACATATACATACATATACATACATATACATACATATACATACATATACATACATATACATACATATACATACATATACATACATATACATACATATACATACATATACATACATATACATACATATACATACATATACATACATATACATACATATACATACATATACATACATATACATACATATACATACATATACATACATATACATACATATACATACATATACATACATATACATACATATACATACATATACATACATATACATACATATACATACATATACATACATATACATACATATACATACATATACATACATATACATACATATATACATAACATACATATACATACATATACATACATATACATACATATACATACATATACATACATATACATATATACATAATATACATACATATACATACATATACATACATATACATACATATACATACATATACATACATATACATACATATACATACATATACATACATATACATCATATACATACATATACATACATATACATACATATACATACATATACATACATATACATACATATACATACATATACATACATATACATACATATACATACATATACATACATATACATACATATACATACATATACATACATATACATACATATACATACATATACATACATATACATACATATACATACATATACATACATATACATACATATACATACATATACATACATACAATATACACAATACATTTTCCAATCGAATGGAATGATATATGGGACGAAAATATCTCGGTTGAATATGAAGATGAAATCGGTTGCGTGGTTTCAAATTGGTGCCTACTGTGACATAAAAAAAAAAATAATTTCAATATTGGTGAAATATATGTGATTTGATATATGAACATCATACATTTATAATAATTTTTAAATATATACAATACACAACCCTATGCAAATACAAAAAATAGATCAGATAAAAAAACGGTAAACCAACACGTTTTGAAATTTGAGAACTTTCTCGATCCTGCAAAATACAATAATGTGCTAAACATGATTGAGCTTCTATAAGCCTAAAGCTTTCAGTGATATTTGCTTGTACCCCTATCTCTGAATCCATTATGTCACTGAACGTATTGAAGCACTTGATTCCAATGTACCTCGGTGAATGTTGACCCATGTCTAGCCTTGAAAACGGTTGACGAATATTTGTTTCATGTCTTGTGGTTATTATGTATGTCTCAATTTTCGTTAAAAGCATGCTAATTTTCTATTATAAAAAGATTAATTGCATCATAAAAAGACTAGGTAATGTCAGAATCTCGACCGACATGATGTTGTTACTGATGAAAGAACATACATGACTCTTATAAAAAAAACTGAGCTGTAAAACCTCTATAAGAGATAAGTGATGCACCAAGTAATAATAAACCAATTCATAATATAAAGAAGCTTTAATATATGAACAGATATACCTTAGTTTGCAGGTTATTTATATCAGTTTCCCATGTGAGCTGGGGATCTGATATTCCTGACAACTTCATAATTTCAACACTCACAATACCTTTCTCATTTATATGTGAATATAGTTAATTTTTTGGTAGAAAACGAATGACACGAGTTTTTGTCACATCTAATACCAGACCATTCTCCTTATAATATTAACTCATGTGATGACTTATTGTTCCTTCAAATAATGAACATAAGAATATCGGTATCATCAGCATATTGAATAATTTCATTTGGGGTCGAACAAAATTCAGTCTTATCAATAACAAATATGATAAAGACTATGGGGTCGAATATCGAGACCTGTGGCTCCCCCGTTGCATGTTGAAGAGGATCATAGCAAACATCATTGGTGACTCTGCCCGATCATAGAGCTTTCATGTATTCCCATTTCATTCGTTTTCTGCAACAAAAGATTATGATCTACTGTATCAAATGCACGACTAAAATCATAAAAATGTCGTAGAATATTCTGTTTATGATAAGGAATAGAGAATTATTCTCTTAACATCTTCGTTCCATACTCTTGATATTTTTCATTTAATTCATAGTTATTATCGACTTGCGTATGAGGGTTCATTCGTTTCTGTTGATTAAAATGCAATTTGAAAATAGCTCTCTTTTCTTTCTAGAATGGACTATGATGAAAAGTAGCTGAATTTGTGACAAACGCAGAAGCCACATATGTCAGGTATGAACTTCATCCATTTGTTAGCAATAGTTCGGGAAATCTATATATAAATGGACGCGCTGTAGCATGTAAATTTTTTTTACTATAGGTTCTTTTTTCATTTTTATTCGGAAATTGCAATAATTCCACCGAAACTTAATCTGGGAATTATCAAAATTAAGTTGGACAAGCAAAGTAAGCCATCTCAGGATACATCGACTTGTGTCGATGGATCATTTCTTCGCAAATTATTTGGTGCTCACCCATAGGATATTTCATTAGTGGTCCGCTCATTCTTGAATTTGGTATTTTCCGAAATTGTCTAGTTTAGTTTTCATTCATTTTAGGAAGTGAATACGTTACTAATTTGTCTTCGGCTGTCTTCGTGAAATCCCACCGTTGTTTATTCTCAAGGAAGTAATTTCTTCCAATGAGCGACTTTCGATTTGGGTCCCGTGATAAAGGCTTCCTGTTCGCTATGAGGATGGAAATGAAGGAGAATCCAAGGTGATGTGACGGCTAAAGTTTCTGTTATTTGGAAAACCAGGGGTCCTCACAATTTCTATTCGGGATTCCGGATTTGAAGGTGGAGAGAAGTGTGATACTGCTGCCATTTTTCGTCGTGGTTAGATACCGTAATGGCCGACATTTTCGTAGAATCGACCTGAGCCCTTCATCAAAGATAAGCCGTTGGCAAATTTTTGTTTAACGAGATAAATTGTTATAGGGTTCTGAGGAATGCCTTACCTTGTTTTAAGGAGGATATTTTTCTACGGAGGACCTTATTTTCAAGGATGACCTTGTTTTGTGGATAATTTTCCAATGGAGAATATTTTTGGTAGTCTGAAATATTCTCGTTTCCGATATTGATTTGGGAATACTATGGTTTTGGACATCTGATACGAGAGGAATCAAATTGGATAGTCGTCCTGTTTTTTTTTCAACGTTTCTGTGATTGTCTACTTTACAGTCATGTTCCGGTATTTGAAAGGCGCTTTTCATACGTGCCATCTTGCGCAATAGAAGATCGCAAGAGGAGTGAGTACATAGGCAAATTCATAATTTTTACATTTCTTTTAACCTTACATTTTATTTGTTTTCATGAATTTGATTTTGGTATATACTAAATTGAATAATTATCGGTTTTTCATAATAACAGTGGGTGTAAAGTGGACACATAGTACTATGGGGAAGCGTAATCATATTTCAACATTATTTATGATTTTATTAAGGTCACCAACACATGAGATTTATTTATCTCTGAAACAGTATTCGAACTCACAAACTGTCTAATATTATCATACGTTTTTACCATCAAGTTGAACGGTAACAAAAATTTATGAAATATTGTCTGTTTATTTGAGAGTAATGAACGGTAGTTTGATTTCCCATTTTCATTCCACACCTGTTGCAGAAACTGCCAAATAATAACTTTTTAGAAAAATAAGATTTGTTCACATTCTTCCATATGATTTTGGCTTTACATAAAAAGGTAGGATATTGGGAATTCAAAATAACGGATGCTCTCTCTGGTGTCGATTTTTAAAACTATACATTAGTACATTGTTTACTTTTCGAAACATTAATGTTTATTTGATTTTAGTCATTGTATACCTAAAACTTGTCGAATCTCTTGTGATTGTTGACATTTAATAAAATTCTTGTTTACCTGGTGAATGTTCTGTTGACTATTGTACGTCCTGGACTGAAAAAAATTGTGATTCAAGTTCAAATCATTATTGTTGTGTACCTCAATGTGACTCTTGAGCAAAACGATCTCGTTGTACTAAAATAAGTTTTCATCATTTTCCGTGAGAAAATGATCGTAACGTTCTGGTGCGGACTAATCTAGTATTGAGCGAGTCTATAGACAGACGATGGGCTCTTGAAGAAGAATACAGTCCCTTTCCAAAATCTTTCTGTATCGTCTGTGGCCAAGAAAAAAAGTGAAAAAGAACCTTAAAATAGAGTTGATAGGAAAAGAAAGAGAGTTAAGAAGAGAAAAAAGAAATATATTATTCAACATACCGAAAATTATCCATACAGTATTGAAAAAGAATGACTATATATGTATATCTAGATGATAAGGACACATTGTTTACTTTTCGAAACATTAATGTTTATATGATTTCAGCCATTGTACACTTAGAACTTGTCGAATCTCTTGTGATTGTTGACATTCAATGAAATTCTGGTTTACCTGGTAAATATTCTGTTGACTATTGTACGTCCTCGAGTGAAAAAATTTGTGATTCTAGTTCAAATCATTATTGTTGTGTCCTCAATGTGACTCTTGGGCAAAACGATTCCGTTGTACTGGAATAAATGTTTATCATTTTCCGTGAGAAAATGAATCTAACATACTGGTGCAGACTATTTCAAGAACTGGGCGAGTCTATAGACAGACGACGGGTCTTGATATGTTGAAGAGGAATACAGTTCATTCCCAAAATATTTCTGTATCGTGTGTGGCCAAGAAAAATAGTGAAAAAGAGTCCATTCAAAGAGAGTTGAGAAGGAAAACAAAGAGTTAAGAAGAGAAAAAAAAGATATTATTCAACATACCGAAGATTATTCATACAGTATGGAAAAAGAGTGACTATATATGTATATCTAGGTGGTAAGGACACACATTTCCTCAACATCTTGTTTGTTTTAGATGAATAAAAGAAACTGTTTTTGTTAGTTTTATTTTCAATTCGAACATTCACAAATAATGTGTAACATTTCTTCATAATTAATAATTCCCGATGACTTCACTAAGCTGTCCAGAAACTTTTATGCAAGCAAATTAGAACAAACTTTGTTCCTTCAAAGTGAGTTTTCGCAAATGATATTGTCTTGATTTGTTGAAAATATAAACAGGATGTTCATAAAATCAGATGTGGAATCATCTGCGACTGAAAGATAAACTTTAGTCACTATCTTCCACCGTCAAGATAACCTCTTGTGGGGTATTCATGTTGAAAAGGGAAACATTCTCAATCGAATATTGATAGAAAGATTTTTCTGTGAATTGAAAAATCCACGATTAAAATGAAGTTATTTTTTGTGAATGTCTAACAGAAAACAACTACTTCCCCGGCTAAAGCCACGCTGGACATTGAACTACATCTGATAGATATTCTGAAAAGGCCCTAACTCGAAAGAAAAAATCCGAAATTGAAAATTTGCATTTTCATTCAGATAGTTATTTGATTTTCTATTCCAGTCTTAATTAAGAACTCATAAGATGAATGAGGCAAAGAAGAATGTTTTCCAAAAGAGGGTACTCACCAGAAATCATTCGTAACATTGACGCAGGAGAGACATCGCATTCACTAGGTCTTCAATACATTTTTGTCGACGAAAATTTATTTCACGCTTCCACGATCATCAGGAAGACCGGAAGAAATGGAAAACACATTTTCAAGAAGCAATCTCACTTTGCAAAGATGGAAAAAGTTAGAATCATTTCTTTTGGAGAAACACTTTGAAATTAGTGTTTTCTGACATTAAAACCTGTCATGGGGTATGATAGATTGATTTGTTGAAAATATAAACAGGATGTTCATAAAATCAGATGTGGAATCATCTGCGACTGAAAGATAAACTTTAGTCACTATCTTCCATCGTCAAGATAACCTCTTGTGGGTATTCATGTTGAAAAGGGAAACATTCTCAATCGAATATTGATAGAAAGATTTTTCTGTGAATTGAAAAATCCACGATTAAAATGAAGTTATTTTTTGTGAATGTCTAACAGAAAACAACTACTTCCCCGGCTAAAGCCACGCTGGACATTGAACTACATCTGATAGATATTCTGATGATCGTGGAAGCGTGAAATAGATTTTCGTCTACAAAAATGTATTGAAGACCTAGTGAATGCGATGTCTCTCCTGCGTCAATGTTACGAATGATTTCTGGTGAGTACTCTCTTTTGGAAAACATTCTTCTTTGCCTCATTCAACTTATGAGTTCTTAATTGAGACTGGAATAGAAAATCAAATAACTATCTGAATGAAAATGCAAATTTTCAATTTCAGATTTTTTCTTCTGAGTTAGGGCTTTTTCAAAATATCTATCAGATGTAGTTCAATGTCCAGCGTGGCTTTAGCCGGGGAAGTAGTTGTTTTCTAGTGAGAGATAAGTGCCATGTGAAGTGGAATGAATAGAAAAATCGAATTTAAACGGTTTTCTTCACATAAAGGATTCAATATAAAATTGAACCAGAGAAAGGTAGATCTCAGGTGAAAAACAACTACTTTCCTGGCAAATACCACGCAGAACGTTGAATGATATTCACCTGAAAATCCATGCATACTTCCATAAAATATCAATGGACATTGAATGCAAATGTTTCTTTCTGATAAGCTCGATTATGTTTAATTTAAGTCGTGTTCACCTAACAATCCGCATACCGGTTTCAGGCTGAGATCTACCTTTCTCTGGTTCAATTTTATATTGAATCCTTTATGTGAAGAAAACCGTTTAAATTCGATTTTTCTAGTTGTTTTCTGTTAGACATTCACAAAAAATAACTTCATTTTAATCGTGGATTTTTCAATTCACAGAAAAATCTTTATATCAATATTCGATTGAGAATGTTTCCCTTTTCAACGATATTGTCTTAAGATTTAAATACACCACTTCACTAGAGTCTTGAAATGAACATCAAACACTACACAAAAAAACTGGAAAATAATACCAAATGGAAATATTTTAAGAAAAACTCCAAACACAAGTGTATAACCTCTAAGAAAACAGACAATGTACGTATGTCTGGTTTGAATTTTCGCCACTCTGGCGCTGGCACCGAATTTTGAATCCCAATAGCGCTATCGGATTTTTCAAATCCTAGAATATGAAAAGAGTGATCGACAAGTTTGCAGAAAATATACTGGTTGTCCCAATTTTCATTCTCGATCAGAAATATCGATACCACTGGAATTGTATTTTTTCTGATCACATAATTCAACTGAACATTCAACTAAAAATTTATTCATGTATTCCTAAGGTGAACTAAAAAAAAGCGTTCCTATGTCCTGGATCACATTATATAATTCTTCAATAAATCGACATTTCAGATATTTATACTGTTTCAACGGCCCATGTTTTTGCTCTCCTGTTAACTCATTCTATCATTTTCAATTTAGAATCTGTCTTCTAAAAATGTTCCATTTTTCAGATGTCGTTGATGTTGAATATCTTGCGATGTTGTCAAATTGAAAGACTTTTGAGGTAAGGCAACTCGGAATTTATTATTCCGAATTCAAACTAGGAGATTCAGACTTCAAAGTGTAGTTTTCAAGTACTAAATTAGAACTCCCAAACTAAAGTCGAAATTTTCAAGTATTAAGTCAGAATTTCGGAGTTTAACGCCGGAATTTCTAAAATTGAAGTCGAAAAAATCAAATTTCGAGGATGATGATGGTTCAACAGTAATATAAGTACAAAATGAGAATTTCTTATTTTGAAGTTGGAATTTTAAAGTATCGACTTTATACTCGGAAATTACCTATTCAAAATTAGAGTTTTATTATTCTTCCTATGTCCTGGATTACATTATATAATTCTTCAATAAATCGACATTTCAGATATTTATACTGTTTCAACAGCCCATGTTTTTGCTTTCCTGATAACTCATTCTATCATTTTCAATTTAGAATATGTCTTCTGAAAATTTTTCATTTTTCAGATGTCGTTGATGTTGAATATCTTGCGCTGATGTCAAATTGAAAGACTTTTGAGGTAAGGCAACTCGGAATTCATTATTCCGAATTCAAACTAGGAGATTCAGACTTTAAAGTGTAGTTTTCAAGTATTAAATTAGAACTCCCAAACTAAAGTCGAAATTTTCAAGTATTAAGTCAGAATTTCGGAGTTTAAAGCCGGAATTTCTAAAATTAAAGTCGAAAAATCCCAATGATGGTTCAACAGTAATATAAGTACAAAATGAGAATTTCTTATTTTGAAGTTGGAATTTTAAAGTATCGACTTTATACTCTATACTTTATACACTTCCAATTTTTACAAGTCTCTGATTTTTGTAAAGAAATGTATTCTTCACCCAGGGTTCTGGGAAATATTCGGGTTATTAGTATTATAAGTCCTAAAGCATTACTCTCCACTGGTAGGGATCAACCCCAAATACCATCTGAAAATATTATCCTAGGAATCCATTGAAGGAAATACAAAATTTCATCACAACGTTGCCAATATTAGTTTGTACTTCATCTTTATCTCATATATTCATTAAAATCCAACTCGCTGCTGATAATAGGTACCTAATAAGCTGGAAGAAAACCCTCAACGAGGCTATACACTTTCCCAAATCGTTCAAATGTGAATTCTTCTTCGGTATATTGTTATTTCTATTGTTCTTACTATAATTACAAATTCAGTTAACAAAATTTTATTGGTACAATCACTAACTAATATTTCACTATTTCCTAATTCTCTCGATCACTTTATTTATGTGGGTGTACCGCCATCTAGTTATCAGAAGAGAGACGTTGGCACTGCTTGGGTTGTCGTCGCGAAGAAATCTAGTTAGTTAGTTTGCCATTGGGTTTCGACATGTTTCGATATCCACTGGATGCGGAACAGATTTCTGCCCACGAATTTAACGATTTCTTCAAATCTCTACATTTTCAATGTTGTCTAGAGTGGCTAGATGGCACTGAATCCAAGTAAAGTTTTAAAAAGTGGGATCGAAAGAAACTGATGAATATTTTAATGTAAACAAATTACTACAATAATTCAATGTCTGGCATATTATCTGCATATCTCGAACGGTAGGTTCTATGGATCTGGAATTTGGCTTGGGTTTTACTTTCATTATGAAACGGGCTAATTCCAGAAGTGCGTAAAATATTCATGTGTTCTATTTATCAAGAAAATAATATTGAAAACAGATAAAACCAACAATCCAAATAAGACGGAAATTTTTTCTTTCAATTTTTGGAACGTAGTTCCTTATCGCGCGTTGCGAAAGAGGGCTAGACGGAATAAATTAAAACCAAAAGTTGTAACGAGACTTTCGCTATGGTTGTAAACCGTGCGGCGTGCGCGTGTTTCTCTGTCTGTCTCTCTCTCTCTCTCTCTCTCTCTCTCATAGAAAGCAAGCCAGTTATTTTCGTTTCGTCTTTCTATTTCACATTGAACAGTGTGGTGTCGCGACGATTATTTTTGTTGAGTGTATACAGGTTTTTTGTACATAATAAATAATAAAAAATAATAACAATAATGAATCCTGACAGTGTTTCTGCACAAGTTCCGGATATTGCTGATGGAGTTAGGTAAGTAGAGATTTTATACAGACAATAATAAATGTTTATGTATTTTTAGCAAGTACGCATTATAACTTATCTTTACTATTGTGCTAACCAAGTCATACGCGATTTAATCTCTCCATTATTGTGTGTTTAGCAAGTGTTCGCGTCATAACTTTAATAAATTTAAAAGCAAATTATATTTTAATGTTACAATATCAATGCGTATGTATTTAGCAAGCCGTGCGTGTTCTAACCTATACGCTGTTGTGTTTACGAAGTCGATATATATATATATATATATATATATATATATATAATATTATAATAACTTAAAAAAAAAAAATTATTACAATTCCTTCACTAATTAATCGAGAGGAACTTCGTTCCATCCGGGTGTCCCTTGACACCTCTCAACTTTTTTTTTAAGTTTATGGTTTTTTACAAGCTTTTATTGAGTTTCACCTGTCCCGGAGTCTGTCTGTCTGTAATCAAATCTTACAAATTAAATTTGATCCACTTCTAGATGCCGTTTAACGTGAAATTTGCATGTGTTCATAGTTCCGTGACAACAAAACAAACAAAATGGCGGCTCTTAGATGGTGGACGAGATTTGTGTTTATGGTCCGATTCGACTCAAAATTGGTATGTAGTGGTTTTCGGGGTCGAAGATTATGATTTTTTTTGTCAAAATTCATAAAATAAAAATGGCATCTTCAAGATGGCCGACGATCTCTGTGATTGTGGACCGATTTCATTCAAAATCGGCATGTGGGGTTTTTCTGGGACGGAGATTACGAATTTCTATTCAAAATGTAGAAAATCAAGATGGCGGCTCCAATATGGCCGAAGATTTTTGTAATTATGATCCGATTCGATTCAAAAGTGGCATGTGGGGGTTTTCGGGGTAGAATATTATGATTTTAATGTCAAAATTCATAAAATCAAAATGCGGCTCCAAGATGGCGGACGATCTCTGTGATTATGGTTCGATTCTATTCAAAATCAGTATGTGGAGTGTTTTGGGGTCGGAGATAATGAATTTCTTGTCAAAATTGATAAATCCAAGATGGCGGCTCCAAGATGATGGACAGGTTTTGTGATAATGGATCGTTTCCATTCAAAATTGGTATGTCGGGGTTTTTGGGATCGGAGATTATGAATTTAGTCGAAGATTATTGATTTTGTGTCGGGATTCATGAATTGAAGATGGCAGGAGTCCAGGAAAAGTGATTTTTTCAACATGGAAACACATAACTTGAAATCAGGAATAACCTTGACATAAGTTGTCATGTCAACCGGAACATAGATCTGATAATCCTCATCAATGATAAAAATTTCATTGTTGGGAGTTTCTTGTCTGAGTTGTTTCTCCACAATGGAGAAAAATTTAAAACATGGATAATGTCTGTTGGGATACCTTTCAGCATACAAAGTTGCTGCGTTCCTCTCTTTTGGAAAATATTCCTCTTTGCCTCATTCATCTATATGAGTTCTTAATTAAGACTGGGATAGAAAAAATTAAACTGACGAAATACGGAACTGAAAAGTAAAAAATTAAATAAACCTTCTTAGTCTCAATAACTAAGCTCCTAAACTAATGTAAGTAACTAATTTTGAGTCGGCGCCAAACAAACAAGCAAATGAATTAGGTAAGGCGTAAAATGATGGCATCGAGTTGCGCGGTGACATTCTGATAATTTTTTTAAAGTAATTTAATTATCTTCGTTTAGCGCCGACTCAAAATTAGTTACTTACATTAGTTTAGGAGGTTAGTTATTGAGACTAAGAAGGTTTATTTTATTCTTTACTTTTCAGTTCCGTATTTCGTCGGTTTAATTTTTTGTTAAAAAGTTTTTATTTTTCAATTTTGTGTGATTGAAATCTACTAATTACTACCTACTTGTTTTTCTATTATTTCCAAAATACTTGCTTACCCACCTTACTTCAACTATTACTAGTTAAATAATATGATTATCTACTTTTACTATTTGTTGTAATATAAATTATTTTTGTTGTTCTGGTTAGTTTATTCCATTACTTTGTATATCATTCCATCCTCTCATAGAAGATAATGATTGTGACATATGTGGAACAAAAATAATGACAGTAGCGATCTGTCATTGTCAACTACATGTGTGTGTGCCAATGTTCACAAGTGAAAAAACTATTATTCCCTATTTTTCTACCCATAAGGGTGGATAATTTCATTCGAAATCCAAATATGAGGTATACCCTATCTATTAAAAAAAGAATAATTCAAATCGAAGAACCCAGTACAAAGTTATGCCTGATACAATCGGTTAACGGACCAGAATTCAGAGGGTGAGTGATCAATATCCTTTATTTTGCTACCCTTAGGGGTGGATTTATTTTTTTAAATTCAAATGGGACCAACTTCGAAGTACACCCTATCCACTGAAAAATATCGGAATCGGACGTCTCAGTAAAAAGTTATGCGTAATCATACATAAAAAAAATCATTAAAAAAATATAGGCGTCGACTAGAGAACCTCCTCCTTTTTGGTTTCGTCGGTTGAAAATCAAATAACTATCTGAATGAAAATGCAAATTTTCAATATCAGATTCTTTCTTTTGAGTTGGGGTCCTTTCAGAATATCAGATGTAGTTCAATCTACAGCGTGGTGGCTTTAGCAAGGGAAGTAGCTGTTTTCTGTTAGATATTCACAAAAATAGCTTCATTTTTATCGTGGATTTTTCAATCCACAGAAAAATATTTCCATTCAATATTCAATTGAGAATGTTTCCCTTTTCAACATGAATACCCCACAAAAGGTTATCTTGAACGATGGAAGATAGTGACTAAAGTTTATTTTTCACTCGCAGATGATCCTACATCTGATTTTATGAACACCCTCTTCATATTTCCAAACAAATCTATGTGATCGTATTCAGATCAGTCCCTAGAATTCAAAAAATAAAATTATGCAGGGTGTTCCATTAGAAATTTCCAAGTTGGGGTCGTTTCAAGAGAGACTGGAAGTCATGGGGAGTATGAAATATTGAAATAATTCCACTTTTTGAATCCAACAAACCTGCCACGTTTGGATCTCATAATCTCGGAACTCTGCAAACCATCGCTTGTCTAAAGAAAACGTTGACACCCAATTTATTAAAATAAAATTACTATAAACTAAAATTCTTATTGACACTACAAATCAAATATTGTTTCAAAACGTGTGGTAAATCTATCATTCCGTATGATCATACCCAGTCTTACTTCATCAAATTAAACTGAAATTGTTTCATTCCCATGATTATAAATGAATAATCTCACACAGCATATTTCCTACTTCACCGTACTGGAGAGACCACTCCTCATAATCAACAATTGCAAAAGATAATGGTTATTTAACTCTAACAGGCTACTAAAATTGTTAATGACGTAATTACGTCATTTTCAATAAATGGTATCCATAGAAACCACAACCAGCGTAATAAAAAACAAATATAGGGAATCCCAATTTGAATGGATTATTAAAGTTTTCTAGGGAATCTCTCTAAATGGATGTACATATGGAGAACGAAATTTTCACATTACTGAATTTCGAATGAGTTTCATTGAAATCACCGTCCGTTATAGGACATATCGGTTTCGATTTTTGGCTTTAGTTCAAAAGACATTGTCATTGTTTTTGCTGAATTTTAAGATAGCTAATTACGAACATATGGCTCAAAAATATATTTGCTTCTGAGATAGTACTAAAGTTGAAATTCTAGAAACACAGAGATTTTAGCAGCTTATCAAAAGTTCACAGAGGAACCGTAGCGATGCTTCTAGGTTTTTTGGTTTTTGAGAATTTGATAATATTGTATTACCAAAACCAGTTACTTTGCCTACAATCTACATTACATGATTTGGCTTCGGAATCTATCCTACAAGGTCTGAGTTACAAATTTGGAAATAATCCATTCCACCTCTCCTACCAAGACCAGTATATGTTCCATCATCATGGTCAGATATTGGAAAGGAGAGCTTAAATCTCTTGAATTTTCTCTGGGAATGTTTTATAAAGAAGAGGGAAACCACCGAAAACATTGAGAATAAATCTGCATAACAGGAAAAAATCACCTCGAATACAAACACGCAACCTAAAATACGGGCGTTATACAAACAAAAATAATTTGAAAATCAACGTAGTGTTCGTAATTGTTGAATAACATAGAGTGTTAGATTTCAAGATAAGTTCTCATGGATATCAGATACATTGTCGATATAATTTGGAAAATATTTATAGAGTTACCCTTTCGTTCTCTATAGGCGTCCAGTACTTATAGTCTCCTCCCCCCTGTTAACTTTTGAACGGTTCGATATAGAACAATGGGAGAAAATCGTTTCGAATTATATCACCGATACTACTTACTACTACTGTGCGAGAGAAATTTCAAATGGCATGGTGGGTCGAGTGGCACATCGTTGACAAAATAATTTAATTCTGTTTTCAACCATCCTTTTGTTTTCGAATTTTAAAACGTTTTTTCACAATATGTATTTGAAAAGTCAAGTATAAGTGCGGATCTGAATTCCCTTACCTCGATAGCTTTTGAATGAGACATGAAATATATTGAATGCTATTACCGGTCCTACTTTTTGAGAGAAGATAAATCACATTTACTCGATAGGCATAGAGGTCGAGTTGCACATCGTTGAAAATATAATTCAATTGCGTAATTGCGTGTGCGGCTTTTTATAGTCCCCCCTTCCTGTTAGCTTTCGGACGGTTTGACATACAACAACAGAACCGAAACTATTTTGAATGATATCATCGATACTACTCTTTGAAATAGAAGAGATCGTAATTGCTCGATAGATGGGGCCAATTTGTGTAACCCCCTTTAATTTTGTTACCCAAATTTGAAGTATCTGATTCAAATTTAAGAAGGTGAAATCACTTTGTTGATAGGCTGCTCAGATTGATACGGTTAGGCAGTGAGTGAGGTTCAATCAATGACTTTCCTAGTTTGTCAAATTGGACCACTAAAAAAATTATACATTAATTAACTTGACTAGTTCAAGAGTTGGGCGCCAGGCTTGCCAAAGACAAAAGCCAAAGATAAACAAAAATTTACTAAATAAATGTCACCTAGCTTGTATGGGAAGGCAAATAAATATGCAGGAAATCAACTTAACAAATTCATTCCAGACTAAGAAATATTTAAACAGTGACTAGATCGTATGAGAATTTGAAAAAAATTATTGACAAATGTTGCTTACTCCCTTGGAGAGTAGAAAAAATGCAATTGGAAAATTCAGAAAAATAAATAAACATGTCAAATTTTGACTCTGATTGAATTTGAACATTTACAAAGATTCCTCTAGACGATGGTGATACTGTATATATCTGCGGAGAAGGTCTTCAATGGAGGGAGATGAAGAAGGCTGGTTTAGACGAAGATGGTCTCAGCGGTACGACGACGAATCTGGTCGTGGGTTGGTATCTGTTGGTTTTTAGACTCCTTTGTTGTCGTGAATTGGGTTCATCTTCACGGACCAGGCTGAATTTGACGTGCTGTATGACCTCCTAGAGCACCAGTCCTTCTGTCTTGGTAGGTGGCTTCACTTCGTGGTATATATCATGCGAAGAAGATGATAGTAATAAAAAATGGTACAAAATGGGGGAGAACGAAGGATATCTTTTGAACCTCAAGTTTTTATGATTCAAATTTCAATCTAGAGAGTCAAAAGATAGATGCAAATGATAGCATACCAAAAAAATGCCCTCAGTCCATATATAGGACTGGAAGATTACAGTGAAAGGAAAAATACAGTAGCAATCAAATATGCTATTCTGGATATAAATTTCCAAGTTAATTTTAATCATTTGAAAAAAATCAACTAAGAGCAAAATCCAAAACAGAACGAAAGAAACCTCACCCAAAACGTTATGTTAAATTTTTAATTTTAAAAAAAATTTAAGGGGAATTAAAAAAGTGAAAAAAAAATAATAAATATATTCAAAAGGAAATATAAAAGTTTCTTTGAGACTTTACCAGAAAAAAAATAATTATAGTATTTTAAAGCAATATACTTAAATGTTGCCAGAGTAAAAATATAGTATTTTGAAGCCAGAATTACTTCGTTGAGTACCGAAGGAAAATACAGCGTTATGAACCAAAATACTTCGGTAAAATACAAAAAATTAGTGTTCATGAACCAAAATATTAATCAGGCACTAGAGCAAAAGTATACTATTCGGTTAAGATGAGAAGAGGGAGACCACACGTCTTCCAGTGGGCACAACACTCTTAGATAAAGATAAAGTTCAATAATTCTTTCAATCGAAGAATTTTCAGAGAAATTTCGACATAGGGCGGAAAATTTCCTTTTTCAATCGATAGGCCCGGTAATTCTCAAAAAATTGAAAGAATTTCTCCGCTCTTGGCGACAAGGTAGTGACTGGAATGGATTGACTCTACAACGATAAAAAAAACCTCTCTGTGAATTGATGATAGAACGATAAAAGGAAGATTTGTTAAAAATATGAACAGGATGTTCATAAAATCAGATGTGGAATCATCTACGACTGAAAGATAAACTTTAGTCACTATCTTCCATTGAGAATGTTTCTCTCTTAAAGATAAAAGTAACATGTAAAATGAGAATAAAAAATTGTGCTTCAGGAATATATTAGCAATCGATTGTTCTGAAACAAGTTAAGCCAGAGGTACAATCCTCTCCAGAAGCAATTTTTTCCCCAAGAGAAAACCAAAATAATCTAATAAATGCATAGTTATGAGAATAAAAAAAATGTTTACCAGAGGGCTGTCCTTTAAGGTAACTGCATAACTGTCTCAGAATAGTCGATACACCGTTTGCAATCGGAATCATTGGAATAATCAATCACCCTGGTGAGGTAAGCGCTGGTCCACTCGAAATTCCCAATTGTCTGGTACCTGAAAATGTGAAAAGCGTAGAACTGATTTAAAAAAAAATTAGTCGCCAATGGTCTGGACGGATACTACGTCAGTCATATAGACCTGTGCAATAGCTCGAATGCGGTAAATGCTTGCCAAAATGGCCGAAATATATATATATATATATACAGGGTGGCCCACCACATTCGCCTCGGTATTTCTACGAGAAATGAAGAGAGTTAGGGAAAAACTTTTAGCACAGTTATATGTGGGTCTATGAGGAGCATATTCCAAAATCATTTTGAAATATATAGGGTGATCCCCAAAAAAATTACATACCAAAGTTATATTTTTTCTTATGGAACACCCTATATTTTTTTACATTTTTAGATACTATAGACAAAATAAAGGTGAGTTACTATTATATTTCCCATACTTAAAACTGACCGTTTCTGAGAAATTTTGAGAAATTTAAAAATTATCGGCGTGAATTTAGTTGATCTTCACGGACCAGTGCTGATATGGATGTGCTGTAAGACCTCCCAGGTTACTAGTCCTTCTGTCTCCGTGGTATATATCATGCGAAGAAGATGATAGGAATCAAAATATGTACAAAAAGGGGAGAACGAAGGATATCCTTTGAACCTCAAGTTTTATGTTTCAAATTTTAATCGAGAGTCAAAAGATAGATGCAAATGATAGCATACAATAAAAATCTCAGTCTATATAAAAGACTGGAAAGTTACAGTGAAAGAACAAAGATAATAAATAGCAATCCAATCTGCTATTCTGGAGATAAATTTACAAGTTAATTTTAATAATTTAAAAAAAATATTAAAAATGAACAAAATTTAAAACAAACAAAACAAACCTCACCCAAAACGTTATGTTCAAATTCAGTTAAGTTTTGAAACAAGTAAGTTTTGATAAGGTGATTCTATGTACCAGAAGGGTAAAAAAATTTAATAGGAAAGGTTTCCAAAAGAAATATAAAAATTTGAAATTTTCCAGAGAAAAAATATAGAATTTTAAAGCAAAACACTATAAAATTGCCAGAGAAAAAATCTACTATTTCAAAGCAAAATATTTAAATGTTGCCAGTGTAAAAATATACTATTTTAAAGCAAGTGCCAAAGGGAAATATAGCGTTATAACCAAAATACTCTAGTAAGCTACAAAAAATATAGGGTTTCAGAACCAAGATAATAGTCAGAGTAAAAGTATACTCTTCAGCCAAGATAAGAAGAGAGAGACACACGTCTTTCAGTGAGCACGACTCTCTTAGAAAATGATAAAGTGAAATAATTCTTTTTATTGAAGAATTTCCAGAGATAAATCGAAGAGGGAGACCACACGTCTTTCAGTGGGCACAACTCTCTTAGAAAAAGATAATGTTAAATAATTCTTTCAATTGAAGAATTTTTAAAGATAACTGAAGAGGGACACCTCACGTCTTTCAGTGGGCACAACTCTCTTGATAAAGATAATTTAGAAATAGGGCGGCAATTCCCTTTTCACATCGATAAAACAGGTAATTCTCAAAATTTTTATGTGAATCTCCCTGCTCTTGGCGACAAGGTAGTAACTGAAGTGAATTGACTCTGCAACGATCAAAAATCAAATAAGCTCCACTGGGAATTGAATGGAGTAATGGATATAAGAAATTTATTAAACGGAAATCAACTTTACGCTTGAGGCTATTGAATCGAGTGTTAGGCCAGAGGTACAACTCTCTCCATAAGCAATTCTTTCTCAAGAGAAAAGAAAATTACTCTCATAAACATATGGTTATGAAATAAAGAAAATTGCTTACCAGAGAGCCGTCCTATTAGTCACTCCAAACTGTCCCAGAACAGTCGAATACGCCCTTCACTTCAATCGGAATCCTCGGAACAATCCACTGGTCGTGTGAGGTAAGTAAGCTCTAGCCCATGCGAAATTACCAATTACTTGGTACCTAAAAAATGCAAAAGCGTAGAACTGATTTCCAATGAAAAAAAAATCAGTTCCCAATATTCGGAACAGATCTTACGTTAGCCACAATATGTACTATGAATTATTTGTCAAAATGGCCGAAATATTTTAACCTTCAAAAATTACCATGCGGTATATCCAAGAATTCTAATATTACAAGCATAAGGAAAAATAAGAAAATGCTAATCAGCTACAACATTAATTGAAAGATAAAGAGAATAATATTACTCAACTAAACTCCAGCAGTGAAACTTATTTAACTTATAGATCGTACATACCAAAATCAATTCACTCAGTCCACCTGCCTATCTCGACGTTCCAATCAAGAAAGAGAACGATTATCCTTTCGGTTCGACGAAATCACAGTTCACCTGTTTTTCATTTTCCGTTTTTTCCTATTGAAAAACATTTATAAAAAAGGAACAACTGCTCGACAACATTGCCACGAAAACAAAACTCGTCCAACTTGACAGAATACGAACTCATGATCACGAGTTCAAAGACGATAATGATGGCGCTGTCTCATAGTTCACGATCGACCGTGACTACTGACCCGTTCCACCGTAAGATAACCGGAATAGTTATGAGAAATTGATTATGTATAAGGAAGTAACGAAAAATTAGTTACAAGCTTCTACTCGTTGCACTCCTGGCAGACTAAATGAGTGAAGGAAAAGATACCAAGCTGAAACTTCAACTCTCCGTGTTCACAGAAAACTGAACTTCATGAAGTCATTGACCTTTTCAAGTCTACGGCAGTATCCTTTGCCCCTACCATGCGAGAACACTTGAACAAGGAAATTGATGAGATGTTGAAGCTCAAGGTCATTCATCCTTCTCAATCTCCTTGGTGTAGCCTACTATGGTTCTGGATTTCCGGGTTTGTTTTGATGGTCGGAAGCTTAATGCAGTCACGGTCAATGATGCATATCCGATGCCTCTTATCGATAGTATTTCGAACAAATTACGGGATGCTAGGTATCTCACCTCCATTGATTTAACTGAGGCTTCAACTTAAAAATTTCAAATAGCGTAGGAGGTCAAGTGGCACATCCTTGAAAATATACTCAATTCTCTTTTCAACCATCTAATTTTTTTCAATTTTCTAGATTTTTTTTTCACAATCAGCATTTAATATTTTGTTATTTTGGACGTTTGAAAAAATTTATTGACGAAACGAAAAAAAAACTATATGTTTGAAAAGAGAATTGAGTTATCTTTTAAACGATGTGCCACTCGACCCCCCCCCCTGCTATTTTAAATTCTTAAGTTGATGTGCCCCTCCGCGCCATCTATCGAGCAATCACAATGTCTTTCATTACAAAAAGTAGTAGTGGTGATATCATTCAAAATGGTTTCTGTCCCATTGTCGTCGAACCGTTCAAAAGTTAACAGGGGGGGCTATAAAAAGCCGCTCTGTATATGTTCACATTAAATACCGATATACCAACATCGACATTCGACTACAAAAAATCGAAGTATAATAACAAGTCACGCGGAACATTAGAACCACAAAATAGTCGCTTTATTGTAGTCAACTGAAACGAATCAGAAATTATATAAGATAATGGTGGATTTTTTCCGAAACACTTAATTTTCATAACCGTTGTTGCAAAACTCTATGAAACTAAGTGGTATTTCAACATTTATGCGGAGTTAGTGAAACGAGGCATAGCCTCATAGAGAAATCCGGTTGGGCACTTTTTTATCACATTAGTGATATTTTATATCTCCTCTGTTACATCAATTAGGATAAAATATACCAAATTATCATCATATATAATATTACAAGACCTAATATTTTAGCGGCTAAAAATGTTAGTAATATAATATTCGAAAACATTGTTGTCCAGGAACAGCACGACACATCTGCATAGATAAAAATCCAGAACGCTTTAGCGCGAGGGATATTTTATGCAGATGTGGAGTGCCTTTGCTCTAATGCAACAATGCTTCAGTATATTGTCACAATATTGGGAAAAATATATTTTTAAATTAATATTTTAATAATGCATTCAACTTTCCCAAACCCATAATCTCTTTTCTGCAATAAATAACATAAGTCAATTCAGGAAGTATGCATGTTGGGTACAATAAACAACCCAATTAACTTTGAATGATGAGATTGCCAATTTAGCAAAATCACTCTTATTGAATCTTTGTGATTTCATACGTGTGGATGATGAAACTACTGAATTGAATATTACCACCTCTCTGGTGAAAAGGGGATTGGTGGAAAAGTTGAAGTTGCTTTTTGATCGAAAAAGAAGAAAGTCCAACAGATAGTGTGACACTGTCTAGATAAAATGTAAGTAGGGTAAATATAAAGTTATCGTACACATGCTCTCTGAATGAAGGTAAAACACTTTTCTTACGTGTTTTTTCCTCCTGAACACGAATCCGGAAAAGAAATGCGGCGGTCTCATACCGTTTCTGAGTTAGAGCACTTTTCATTTTTTTTCAACCTCATTTTCAAGCACCGTTTTCTTGCACAAAAATCACTCAAAATGCTTCCTTCTTTTCACTGGCATAAACAATACACCCTAAATTATTTATTTTCGGCACAACTTCGCACAAAAAATTGCCGTTTTCATCTAAAAAATCCTTCTTTTTACGCAGTTTTTTACACAGTTCCAAATAAACAAACTTCACACATCTGACAGATGAAATTTAGTAACTTTTCCTTTTTTTTCATGTTGGTAATAAATAAATCATGGTACCCAAAAACAATTGCAAACTGAAATGAAGGGAAAACTATTACTCATATTTGAATTCGAAAAGTTGGCGGTGATTCATTTATTAGTTTGTTTATTTGGAACTGTGTAAGAAGGAGGATTTTTTCGATAAAAACGACATTATATTGGGCGAAGTTGTGCAAAAAATAAGTGCTTCAGAATGTATTGTTTATGCTGGTGAAAAGAAGGAGGCATTTTGAGTGATTTTTGTGCGAGAAAACGATGTTAAAAAAAAGGAAAGTGCTCTAACACGAAAACCGCCGCATTTTGCCGGATTCGTGTTCAGGAGACAAAAACACGTAAGAAAAGTTTTTTACCTATATTCAGAGAGCATGTGTACGCCAACCTCATATTTACCGTAAGTAGTTGCTTTGATTGTATTATAATCTTTTATTCTACTCAATATATGTATTAATTTTTACCCAACTCTTTTTTTGCATAGAGCACTCTCTACTGCGATGGCATGCATGAGGCATAAGTCTAGTAGAACTCTAGTGCTGCTGTTGGAGTTGATCTCATTGATCCTGTAACGCAAAGGCATATGAGTTGGCAATTTCTCCAAAGTTTTCCTTGTTGTGGCTAGATCGGTTCTGCCGTGCCACACTATTTTGCTTCTTAGGTGGTCATTGGCCTCACAGTCCTATCCCATAAAATAATAAATTGTTCACTAGCCGTTTTTTAATAATGGTCCATGATTTTTTCTCTCTATATAAATTGAAGCATGAGGCACTATTGTTGGCAATATTTTCTTTTTTCAGAGAACTACAATACCATTTCCTTCTGAAAAATATGATTCCATTTCCATTCTGATAATGTTCAAATTGTCCACACCAGTATGGTTTGAGTTGAAATATGTTATACAGTCCGCGGCTAAATTATGAAACAAATTCGATACTTCGCTAGAAATATAATAGGTACTTTTGACAAAAATAAAGGTATTGAACCTTCTTCTATCTTACCCCTTTTTCTCAGTTCTTCTTATATCTCTTTTCCATTCTGGATAAAGTTTTCTTCGATTTCATAAATTTCAGGAAAATATGTTCTGGTCCAGCCTCTGTATTTGTTCCATCCACCTTATATATCATGATATATGCAAGACTAGATAATATGTTGAAACCAACCTCAATTATGTAAATGTTTTTCCGTATACCATAAATATTGCGTTTCTATTTTCCGATTACTCATTCGGAAAGTTCATGGCTTTTTAATGTGACATATTAAAACACTGAAACGATTCCACATCTCGAATAATAAATCACCCAGGCGATTTCGACAAGGGATGTTTTTCACGTTCGAATGGTACCCACGGAAAGAAGGGGTGGAATAATTAATATATAATGACCGATACCATTCAATCATTCAACTTTCAAAATATTTTATTATGGACACCGTATAGTGGTCTAATGGAAGAAGCCAAAATAAAATATGTTTTATTCACTTACTTTTTGAATAATTCATTGTAAAGTATTCCAACATGGTGATTTTGAAACTATTTCAGAACACACACAAGGTTGGTGAAAATAGTTTGGAGAGGCTTTGCTTCCTTTTCAGGAATCTTTCTCATTTATCATTAACAAATAAGATGTAGTACGAGATTCTAGACAACGAACCTGCTCTTCCAACTAACCGAAAAAAATTAACAATGTCAGTTTTATCTAGTTGTATGAAGAAAAAAAAAATTAAAATAAAAAAACATTTTAGAATTTCCTTCGGAGAATCTCCGTTTTCAGCGACTTTCTGAATAAAACCAGTAACTAATTCGTGACTTCCATTTGGCAATGACGTCCAAAAAATTGTTATCCTGTCTAATTAGATCAGCAATTTCGAGACTCTATCGTATCGTTTATTAGAAAGCATCAGCATCAACTCATTAAAAAAAAAATTGTTATATAATCGCCTATCATAGATAGATATATAGATTTTAATAATCCGTTTTGCTATATCAATCAATCAATCAAAATATGCTTTATTATCAAAGAATAATATCTTATTGACAAAGCGTGTATATATAAATGTAAATTAAGTTAATACCATTTGATAAATGTATAAAAATAGTCACTACCATATAAAATTGAATTGAATCAAAACAATCAGTCACATATTAAAATTTGCATGCATCTATGTATATATATAAGTAAAGAGTCATATACACTTTTTTTTTAAACATCAATAAAGTTTCATAAAAAACATTCAAAATCCAAAAATTAAAAATTTAAAAATATAAATATGTAGTTTTAAAACTCAAGAATTCAAAAATTAAAAAATCCTCAAAATTTGAAAAATTCAAAATATTCAAAGTTTAAAATTATAACAAACAATAGAAGGTATATGATATCAGAGTGTATAGTTTTGGTCTACTTATCCTTCTATTCTATCCACATAGTATTCTTCCAAACTATAATAGGCTCTATCGGAGTGAACTCTTTTTACTGCTTTTCTGAAGCTGGCGTTGGACGGTATATCTTTAATATTATTTGGAAGGTGATTGTACATTTTGCAGCCGTTATATATAATTGAATCCTTAACGAGAGTGGAAGATGGTAATGGTAGTTTGAGATGGTTACTTTGACAAGTGGCGTACCTACTCTCTGTAATGAAATTTTGTTTGTGTTTATTTATGAGGCACACTGTTTCAAGTATAAATATTGATACTACCGTGAGTATGTTGTGTTGCTTGAAGTGAAGTCTGCACGAATCGCGAAATTTTAATTTACAGAGGTATCTCAAGGCTCGTTTTTGTAAAACAAAAACACTTTACAGAGCATTACCACTGCACACTCCCCAGAATGGGATACCGTATCGCAAATGTGATTCTACCAAGGAGTAGTATACTGTCTTTGCGGTTGAGTATCCTAGTTCATTTGCAGCAATTTTCATAGCATAACAACCAGAGGACAATTTTTCATTCAAGTTTTTCACATGTTCATTGAATTTAAGACCGTTGTTAATGTATAGTCCTAGAGATTTAGAAAACACACTGTTTTCAATAATCTGGTGGTTTAAGAAAATATCAGCAACTGCACATTTGAAAGACACTATCTTGGTTTTTAATATGTTGAAGGACAAAAGATTCGAGTCTCACCACTCCTTGACTTTTATTATATCTGAATTGATGATATGATGAAGATCGGCTTCCTTATCTTTATGCCATATTATGGTGGTATCATCGGCGAACAGGGTGACATTACCTGAAATGTCAAGCGTTGTCAGATCATTAACATATAGCAAAAACAAAATTGGACCCAAGACCGACCCTTGCCACATTGTATATTACCTAAACTTGAAATTGATTTTGTCTTAACTACTTGTGTGCGGCCAGATAAATATGACGTAAACCATGAATGTGCTTTATCTCGAAATCCGTAACGGTGAAGTTTCCGCAACAGTATTTCATGATTCACACAGTCAAAAGCCTTCGATAAATCACAAAATACAGCCGCGGCAACTCCACCATCATTGATCCTAGTATACAGTTCCCATAACAGTGAAAATATTGCATCATTTGTGTTCTTATTGCACTGAAATCCAAACTGTTTGATGCTCAATATATCACACGCCTGCAAAAAGTCTAAGATTCTCTTCTTAACGAGTCTTTCGATGATTTTGGCTAACGTGGGAATGAGAGAAATGGGCCTAAAATTCATGGGAGAGTTCACTTCACCACCTTTGTAGATCGGTATAACAATTGATGTTTTGAGAAAGGGTGGAAATATGCCTTCTTTGAAGGATTCATTTATCAGAGATACTAGTTGGTTCAGGGCATTATTTGGAAGATTTTCAAAAATCCTAACAGAAATGTCATCAAATCCAGTTGCGGTTTTATTTTTAATATAATGTATCGTTTCCTTCAATTCATCAATATTAGTGTCATACAAGATTGAGTTTTCCTTAACCCTCACGTTTGTTAAATTTATTAGTGGATCATAGGATTTGGTTACATTTTTTGTCAATTCATCTGCAACTGTACAATAGTACTCATTCAATGTGTCCGGATTCAACTCCGAATCTACTTTCTTTTTGGAATTCTTTCCTAAAAGATAATTTTCTATCATCCAACTCTCCTTTGATTTGTTGGTGGCACCATCAATGCGATATTTATAATAATTTTCTTTTGCTAACTTTATCAACTTTTGATATATTGACCTGTACTCATTGAAGTAATTATGAAAAAAAAACTGTATTTGTATATTTTCTGATATAATGCAGAGATCTCATGTTTCTTGCAGAATTATTCAATCCTTTTGTAAGCCACTGCTTTTTTTGTTTGTTTTTTATCTTTCGAATGGGAAAAATATCATTGAAAATATTAAGGAGTTTATTATGGAAGACTAGAAATCTTTCATTTATTGTTGTAGTTGATTCCCAATTCGTTTGCTGACATTTCAAATAGAACCTATTATAGTTGGATGCAGTATATAGCCTACCATATCTAAATTTCTCATTTTTACATTTTGAAACGATGTTACCTAGTGTGCAGAAAACAGCCTCATGGTCAGAGATACAACCGAACATGTGACTTGTTCTGAATCTAAGTTACTGCATATATAATCTATAGCAGTACTACTGTATTGTGATATTCTGGTATCCGATTTCACATGGACTGTCAAATCAAAAGCAGTCAAGAGATTAATTAGTGACTGTGTGATATTACTCTCTTTATCATTGAAATTGATATTGAAATCACTTGTTAATATTATTTTGCATTTCGCAGGAAGATCGTTTAATTTTGACTCTAGTTCGTTAATAAGAATATGAGGGTCTGACAACGGTGACCTGTAAATGCATAATATGTACATATTGATTTTCTTACAGAAGCTGATGGAAAACTCGAATGTTTTTCTTGTAATAGATTATCAAATTTGGTGATATTGGTAAAAGGTAATTTATAGGTTAAAGAGTTTTTTTCTAATATCAAAGTCCCGCCATGAGTTGCTGTTTTTCTACTATATTTTGAAATAACGTTATAGTTTGGTAAATAAATAGGCTCATCATTTTTAAGCCAGTGTCCGGTTGATATTACTATTTGTGGAAAGTCCAAATTCTCCAGGAATATATACAGCTCGTCCAATTTATATCGGAGAAAGTTCAGTAAAACAATAGACAGAGAGCTCTCATCTAATGATTCCGTTTGTCTACAAAACGTTTTTGATGGGATAGTTTCGTCAGTTTTGTGTAATAAAGTAGTGTTTGAAGTTCTTTCTTGCTCTTTACTTAACCTAAAAAAGTATCCGTACTTGGTTTGTTATGGGCGCCTATACTATGGTTGTCTTTTTGTTGAATGGGTGTTTTCGGAGCACTTGCAGGGCAATAGAGTTGGTCTTGATGGTGGGGTCCATCTTCTGTTGTTCCCTTTTTTTCGTGGTTGTGTGTTCCTTGAGTTCTGTTGCATTTTGCTACATCGGGAGGTGGGATTTCGTATTTCCCCTTAGTGGCTATATATTATGTAGATAGGACAAGTCATAGTTGTATAGGTACCTACATACATATATACGAATATACTATAAGTCTAATTAAAATATGAATAAAAGACATTTTCCAAAAAAAACTAATTAAATCAACACATCGTCATCAAAAAAATATAAATAAATCATTTGCAATAAGGGCAAGAAAGAATCGGTATGCATGATCTGATGGTAGAAAATACTTTGACAAGTTCTTACTTACCAACCAATCACTGCCCAATCGAATTAATTGGTACCTACTTTCATGAACACTTCGCGCGGCATGTTTTTTGAAAACGAATAATTCAACGAAATATAATTTAATCATTGGCAGCGATGACTTGAGCTTATTTTATACGTTTAATAAAAGCTTGTCTTTAAAAAGTTTTTTATTAGTTATTTTATTTTTTGCTTTTTAGTTAGTTTGCCTTAATCTATTCATTTCCAGTAGAGCTTTATTAATTATCACAAGATCTCTTCCCTGTAAGTTTTGAGCCAAGAACTCCCACAAACCAATTTTGAAAAGAATATGACCATAATCACAAAACTCGTCCGCCATCCTGAAGTCGCCATCTCGAATTTATAGATTTTGACAAAAAAATCATAATTTCCGAACCTGAAAACCCCTCTATATCAATTTTGATTAAAATATGACCATAATCAGAAAACTTGTCCTCGATTTTGAATTTATAAATTTTGACACAAAATTCAAAATCTACGACCGCGAAAACCGCCGCATACCAATTTTGAATAGAATCGGACCATAATCACAAAACTCGTCCTCCATCTTGGGGTCGCCATTTTGAATTTATGAATTTCGACAAAAAATTCATGATCTCCGACCACGAACCCATCTCCCCCTCCCAAGCAGCATTATAGTGACTGAAAATGATACTGCAACTTCAACTCCGTGGTTATCACGTAATCACCACTAAATCTACCACTGTACAGTAAGAATAACTAAAATGTTATATGTGTATGGTTGTAGTCACGTGATTCCCATCTATGGTAGCCACTCCATAGTTCTATAACTTATTAGTGTCATTTGAGGTGTATGAAACATTATGGCCACTGAGCAAATCACTTTAAAGGTTTTCAAACTTAAAAGTACCACTTGTACCACTAAATATCTCTTAGAAGTCACAGTAACTTTCAAGAGAGTATGATAGTTTCGGTGACGTTTTGGTAACTTCCATAAAACCTTCAATGTGGCAGGCACTTGATTGTGATATGTGGTGATGGTTGTCACGTTCTTGCTATCTCCATAAGTGATAACCACAGTTCGCATTTAATAAAAGTCACTACAAATTACAATAACCTTCATAATTCACCATTCCGCACGATGACGAAAGCTAACCCAAGTTTTCTCAACTTATTTTATTGGGGCTTACAAAAAGTTTGTTGAACCTGTTACGTGAAACATGAATGATTTTATTCAATATGGAATGGGTTATGCGTTTTCAATTGACTATTTTTCTTGATTTTGAAGTGACCGTGGATTGGTCCGTGCGATGACAAAAAAACCTAACTTTTTCAAATTTTTTATTTGCTTACAAATTTTATCATTAAGTACATGTGAATGTATTCATTCAATATGACAATTTTCCTTGATTTTGAAGTGACCGTGGATTGGTCAGCGCTATTACAAAAACTAACCTAACTTTTCTCAAAATATTTCATTGTGGCTCAGAGAAAGTTCGTTTTACCTATTACGTGAAACGTAGACATTTTTTTTATTTTGTATAAAAAGGTTAATTTAAATAGATCGGATCTCTGACTTGTGCTCCTGCTTAATAATTATATTTTAATTTTTAATTCTGTTTGCATAAATGCCATCATTTTCATTACTTGTTAATTGATAATTGTTACTTGATTCTTGATAATTGTTGATTGGAGCTGCATAAATCCACTATACTTGGTACATGTCCTTTCTTTAACAATTAATGAACATGTACCCGCAATTTGGAGGTTAAAGTTTTGAGTGGCAGGTTATAAGAGCCCGAAGTGTTCGCCCCTTTCAAGGGTATAGTCCCTATTGTAATTTGTAGGTTATAACTCTGAGGTGGTGAGTCATGGGCCTGCGACGGGGGTGCCACTTTCCAGTGGTGGAAAAGTTAATAATTTAGTTTCACTGGGCACTTTATGATGAAAGGAGCTTGAGAGTGGTATATTTACACTCTCTGCCACTTTAAAGTTATATTCTCCAGAAGCCGCCATATTTACAGGAATATGCTGGGTCGCCATTATTGGAGAAATATTCAATAAAGATTTAGTTGATGAAACAATGTTTGAGGGATTTATAGCTATTAATATAACGAGATTATTATGCGATTTATAATAGTCGAGGACATTGCTAGGTGACGAGGCGACAGCCGAGTCACCCGCAATGTCCGAGACGGTGTTAAATCGCTAATAATCGAGTTACATTCAAAGCTTTATCGTATCATTGACAACGGCGATGCGAAAATAAAAGCAACAAGGTTTTATGTCATTACATTTTGGCATTTCAAAAAGTCATCATTAAAATCATGCAAGATTTTGATATTCCTGACGATATATTAGCTGCAGCCAACACTATAAGGTTGAACTTGCTTCCGGATAAATCTAAAATCCATCATGAAAAAAATATCGGCAGTTTTGTTACTCTCTGAAGGTGTATCCATCAAATTTGAAAACTGTCAAAATATTGTTTTACATGTTCATGAAAACTAGTTCTAATATTATTTGGTATCTAACGTATTATGCTTTCGTAACTAACGTATTAAATTATGGTAACTAATGTATTATGAGTAACTAAGGTTTTATGTAGGTTTTGGTACGTTTATGATGTTAATAATTAATAATAAAGATTTCATATAAAAATGTCTTAATCTTCAATGATACGATAAAGTACATAATTTATCCAAATATCTCCAAAATCATAATGTTTTCTTTAAATAAAGTGCATTCAGATGGCGCGTGCTCACAATCGAGCTACGACACCCATATTTCACAAATAACTTTCAATCGTTTTAATTTTATCCCGATCAGAAGTATCCAAATTCAATATTCTTTCCGTTTGTAGGTTTATATGTTATATATTTTTAAAGTTGATCGAGTGATGGAAATGAATCAGGCAAAATGGAAGAATGAGGAACATTTATCACAAAAATATGTTGCTGAACAGAGAAAGAGCTACATATTATTCACACAAACGCAGTCAGTTGTTCAACGTGTCTAGTGTCGGCCACTACATATCCACGTTTTTGCCAGTTGACCACAACGTGGTTGGAATGTGGCTATCTGAGATCCAGGAACGTAGATCGGAACGTAGCAGCCACCAAAAAAGTGTTCCCTATTTTGGTAGCCGCCGCGTGATAGAAACGTGTATTTTACGTGGCAGTGGTTGTGGCCAGAATCATGGCCGCTACGTTCCATCCTCTTAAAATTCCACTTGGCCCGCCCATGACCATAGTTAGAACGCTCGTCCTCGATTTTGAATTCATAAATTTTGACAAAAAATTAAAAATTTCCGACTCCGAAAACCCCCACATACCAATTTTGAATCGAATCGGACCATAATCTCGTCCGCCATCTTGGAGCCGCCATCATGAATTTATGATTCATAATCTCCGACCCCGAAAACCGCCACATACGAATTTTGAATCAAGTCGGACCATAATTACAAATCTCGTCTGCCATCTTTGGTGCCGCCATTTTGTTTTTCCTCTAACAAAAATTCCATAATGCATTGTCACCGGAATATTGAACACCAGCCAAATTTCAAATTAATTGGACGACTAGAAGTCGGTCAAAATTCACTTGCAAGATTTGACCCAAACTAACTCACGAACGAACTAACAAGAGAAACTAAATAAAAGCTTGTAAAAAGAAAATAGGAAGAGGTCAAAGTAATGAGCAAATGGCGCATGGATAAGGTCTATTGGGAAAATAATTTTGAAGAAACGTGCCCGGGATTCTATATAGAGGGTGGAGAAGATACGAACCCTAAACGAAAAAAGTTGACGCGAGACAGGGATATAGCGGGAAAAAGCTTGACCCCGTCAATTTTTTTCCCCTTTCCCTTCGAAGTCTCACTACAACTACCTGCAAAAATTGCTCTACCTAAACCAAAAATAGGAATAATGTCACAATTATGAGACCTGAGTAAATATATGTGTTCATGTATTTAAATCTTCTGTGGATTCATAGAGAAATAATCGGATACAGAGTTGGTACTATAAACAAACCAGTATTATCCGAATATAGTTTAGCGATAACTGAATTGTTCATTGAACGAAATTGGAGAAAATTAATCCCAACGATCCGTTTATCGATGTAAAAGCTTCGAATTGAAATAGTTTATTTATTACCACTTATATAAAAAAACGAATTACACCGACACAACCCAATAATTTGTTCAATACTTAGCTCATCGGATCCCGCCGTCCATATCGTAACCTATAATCAAAGATATCTCGATATTTAAATCGAACCTTTTCAATTGTTTCCATCTAATAGCTTACGTGATCATTTATATTTCAGGCTTCAGCGGAGCTCACAATTGCACCGGTCTGTCGTCTCAACGTATCGACTCTGAACATTCATTACTGAAATTGTTAATTTAACAGGATATACGGGATGATGAAAATTTATTTAATTCTTTTTATAAGGTTTTCAATAATCCTGAACGTTGAAGGAACTGATATTGTGGGATATAAGAAAATTAATGTTATTTTGACTCTGGTCGAGAAATTTTCGACTTTCTAAATCAAAACAAGACCAACGTAATTAATAATAATACTTTTATTCATAGAAATGACTATTCAACAATAATATAGGATACGTCAAGTGAAACACAGAAAAAAAAACATGTAGATATACAATATGGAGTCAAAAAAATTCCGGGTTGCACTCCGGGAGTGCCGACAGAAGTGAAAACATATTTTGGCGCGTTAGACATTTTTTAGATGGGTACTAGGATTATTGGGTTATGAATTGCATTTTATTTATGAATTGTATTGTATTAATTATTAGAAATGTTAAAATACATTTAATATTCTTTTATGAATCATCGTTAACAATTTCGACAACTCTTGTATCATCATAATCATTAACATTATAACAATCTAAAATAGAAACTATAGGTTCATGGTAACTTAAATAGGAAATAAACAATTTTGATTCGAAGTTATTTAAATTTCTCGTGAATACCGCATCAATTGTACTTTTATATCTCGTTGTGCTAATATTACGTTGATTGGACATAGTAAAATCAAATTCTCTATTCACAAATTCAATTTGTTTATCTAGACGGTCTGCTATATGTTCATGCATATATGCACACACAATAGCTAATAATATGCGTACCGCGCTACAAGCAGTTTTCACTTCAAGCATATATGCACACACTATAGCTGCGTCTCATTACGGTGTCGCGAGTCCAGCGATTTTCTCTCATCTACAAATATGCCTACCGCGCCATAAGAAGTTTTCACTTCAAAAACTAACATAGACATTACAATACATTGAACACAGTTATTTCGAAGTATACTCAAAATATTAATTGATAGAGTAAAAACATCCTTCTATAAGATACTCTTTAACCTTCCTTCTGAAAGTAGGTATTGATGAGATGCATTTTACATTTGAAGGCAGGCAATTGAATATTCTCGAACCTGATTTTCGGAACAATCTCGTACGATGTTGTTGCAGCTTAATTAGATTTCCGTTTCTTGTTAGGTAATTGTGACACATTGAATTAGTTTCGAACTCAGATTCCCGTTTCTTTACAAAGAGAAAACAATTATAATGTATATAGATGTATATAGATGGTATTGTTAAAATCTTCTTTTCTACAGGAATCTGTGTGACAAAGGCCGTACAACATACTTATAATCCTTTTTTGAGAGGTGAAAGCTCTATTAATGTTCATTCCTTCTCCCCACAAAAGCACATTGTAAGAAAGTACTGAATAAACATAGTAAATCTTTAGCAAATGTTCTTCATTCACAACCTTTTTGAGTTGTATCAATGCATAGAAACTGGTGTTCTTGCAAACGTAACTTAGGTAAATGTGCCAACTCAATCCAGAATCTATCTGAAGACCTGAAAATTTTGTGGTTTCCGACGGATATATAGTCACATTATCGATATCAACATGTATAAGCTGTTCTAAGTATCTTCTATTGAAGAAATGAACTAACACAATTTTATCGGCATTAACTATAAGTTTATTTGTGCGACACTATTTGCGACCTATTGTGTTCAGTTTCGACTGAAGTTCCGCAGGACTATCAGCTTCTTCTGAAATTGAAGTGTCGTCAGCAAAAAGTGATATTGACTTAGTCCCTATATGTTGGGTAAATCATTGATATAAATTAGAAAAATAAGCGGTCCCAAAACTGAGACCTGTGGAACTCCAATGTCTATGTTGAATATATCAGAGTTCGTATCATCCCATTTCACATATACTTTCCTATATGTGTTTTTACTACGAGGTATGGTAGAACCAGAAATCTAAGAAGGTCGTTAATCACCAACCACTTGAGTTATCAGCAGGCGGTGGATTCTACGCAGAGTTGTACCTGCCCTAGCCATTAAATTTCGTTTTATAGGTAGGTATAATGATATTGGGTTAAGATAATTATATATGATATACCTAATTGATGTTAAATGTCAAATTTTCTTTGGGAATTTTTTCCATATCCATATATGACTTTTCCACCTTTTCAATATGGGAAACACACTTGGCCCAGCTGCTATCAGGAATGTTTGCAGTTTCTGTTTGATTAAGAGCTACCACATTTGAACTTAAGGTTGGAGAGGTATTATTTCTTCGAACTGCTGACTCAAGCTGATGCCATATATGTTCAATTGGGTTAAACATACAGTGATAAGGAGGATGTCTGAGCACCGTATGTCCCAAGCTTTCAGCCAATGAATCACAAAAATATTTCTTTTTATCGAATAACTGCGTAAAACTTCTAGTAAATGTTTTTTGTGTACTCTTCCTCATAGTACATATCATTATTTGACATATATTATTGTATAGTGGCTTTGGTGTCATTTGAACATTGTGCTTTATGTAGTCTTCGACTGTGGTAGCTAGCATTATCCATGACGATAATACTGTTGGGTGGAATATTTGGTATGAGTTTATTTTGGAACCAGTCTTCAAATTATTCGGCTGAATTATCATCATGAAAATCGACTGAAGAGTCCTTAATATTCTTTGCCGATAAAGACAACGCATTTGGTATAACACCATTTTCGGTTCCTGCGTGAATTATCGTAATGCGTTTTCCTTTATTAGACGGCGCATTAGTTTGGCACAAGTCAGATGAGTCTACCCAACTTTTGTTTGGAATATCGTGTGTATCGAACCAAGTTTCATCCAAATATACTACACTACTGTTCTAACATATTCTCTAAATTCGTTTATTGCCAATAAATATACAAATCTCCATTTCTAGAGGCGCACAGATTCCATTATGATTTTTCTGCTACTAGTGGGTTTTTTAAATTTAAATCCGTTTTGTGAAAGAGATTTCCTTAAAGTCTCTTTGCAACACTGGATACCAATTTCATTCTTTTAAAGCCGTTGTAGGCACAATTTGCTCTTCATACAAGGCATATATTGTTCTTCGAATTATATCTACAACACAGCCATCTAGTTTCCTTGAACCACCAGAGTCTTTTCATTTCTTATTTCTTTTCAAAATACTATGGAATACCGTGTTTTTGCACATCTTGATCCTTGTACATTCCACGTTCCAGAAGGGAAATATAATCATTTAATATTATTTGTTTCTCATGAGGGTGTAACATTTGTCGACTAGTGGTACTTCGACCACCAGTTGAAGTCCTAGCTTCTGGATGAGCCCATGGACGCCACATTTTTCACGACACAAAAATCGAGTAGACACTTTGAAATAGACACAACGGAATATTAGGTAGGTATTAGTCATAACTTACCATATTGTTTAACTTTCCCCCTTTTATTTCTGAAATTGGAAAGCGGTCAGTTCTCAAAGCAGTCTTGTTTTCCAAATCTGGAAGGTAATTTATTTTGTAACCGTAAATAGACCATTATTGCTATAATCTCGTTAATAGTCCATAAGTACTGAAAGTCTGGTGGCCAGGTAAGTAAATTTTATTATTCACACACATTTAAACATATCCTCACCAAGGGTTCTAAATCAACCTTACGAGATTTTTCATTATCAAATAAATTCAAATACAAAACTGTCAACAAAAGCCAAAAATAATGGAGAGCCCACTATTATTAAAATGCCAAATTATTTCATGAGATATTTCAATCCGGACCTGGGAATCTTTGAAGGGACACACACTTTTATTGCTTATCTATATTTCGAACAATAGGTAATAATGAAGGTCGTCGGCTAATATTGATTTACGACCTTCTTAGATTTCTGGTTCTACTTTACACATACAATTTTTTCTGAAATCGCAATCAACATTATCAAAAATTAAGGAATTTTTATAAATGCATAACAATTTTTGATTACCATCTTATTGCCTATGAAATCGTTTCCTTGACAATAACTGTTTGTTTATTGTTGTGACAAAAGTCAGAGATTCACTACTTATTTCGGTTTAATACCTACTTATCGCTAAAAAATATTTAAAAATATTTCAAATGGACAGTGATGATGATGTCCAGGTGTGCGGGACACCACCAGAGTTAGTTAATGCTGCTGAAAATGTCATCTTAAATTTATTGCCAAATAAATCCAAGGCAAAATATGAATACGCTTACAAACGTTCCATGGATTATTGCCAAGAAAAAAAGACGACCTCCCGATCTGAAAATGTCATACTTTTCCGATCTACGTTATGGTCAAATGCTGAGAGCTACACTTAGTACAAAAGAACATATTGTTATTACAAAATATTCGAAATTACGTGCTGTCCTGAAACGTCAAAGTTACAACTATAAACCAACGAAGTAAAAAGTTTTGTCACATGAACAAATTGAAACGTTTTACTCAAGCACCAGATTATATATACTTAATGAATAAGGTACGTTTAGAATATAAGAATTTTAAAATTACCTAGATATTCATGTAGTGTTTACTTTTTAGGTTGCCTTAATATTTGGTGTTGCCGGTGCATGTCGCTGTGATGAACTTCATCAATTAAATTTGAATGACATAGAAGATTTTGGATCTGAGCTTTTGATTAAAATACCCGATAATAAAAGGAACAAATCATGATCATTTGTGATAAACGAGACTTATATGCCATTGTATAGAAAATATGTTGCATGTCGTCCAGAAATTTTTGAAAGTTGCCGCTTTTTCTTCAAATATTAAAATGGGAGAGGTTGCAGGAAGTAGTGGGAATACATCAGTTTGGCAAAATGCTTCAAATTGTCGCAAAATTTTTAAATTTGCCATATGCACATGAATACACAGGACATTGTTTCCGTCGGTCCTCTGCGACAATTTCGGTTAATGCTGGGGCAGATTTAATTTCTTTGAAGAGGCATGGGGGATGGAAATCCTCAACTGTTGCCGAAGGATATATTAAGGAATCTTTTACAAATAAAGTAGACATAGCAGATGAAATATTCAGAGGGGGAAGTGAAAATGAGAAATCTGCTAATAATATTAATATTATTGCCGAAGAATGAAACAGCTATTCAGGTAACATAACAGATAAATTTAGAGGGGGAATTAACAAAGAGAATGACGTTTCAGGTAGAGTTCAGCCTATGTTTAATAATTGTACAAACTGTAACATAACTATAAATATACAAAAATAGTTATAATAAACGTTCCATATGTGTAATAATATATTCAATAAATGTTCTCAATGTGAGTTGGTTGTTTATGTGTATTTATTTATTGTCTAAATGTATAAAAAAACCGGTAGGGACCGATTTTGACGGCCTAGGACTCTATTCGATGAAAAAAAATTATCTAAATGGGATTACCCAGTACGAAGTTATACGTGGTAGAATCGGTTAACAGGTAAAAATTCAGCGGGTGAACAATCGATCATCCTCTATTTTCCTACCCTTAGGGGTGGCATTTTTTTCTCAAATTCGTATTGGACCAACTTCGAAGTATACACAAATAAAAAATCATCAAAATCGTACTACTCTTTAATGCTTGGTTATACATAAAAATAAAATGAAAAATATACTTGTCGACTTGTGAACCTGATCGTTTTTTTTACAATACAAATTCCACGTGAGTCAGCTAGTATACAGGGTGGAACAGCCAAATGGAATAAATTCATTATTTCAATTATTGTGTATATTTATAAAAAATCCTGATATAAATCAATTCCAGATTTTGGAATGACATCCTGCAAAATTTCATCCCTACTTTCAACCCCCTTCGAGTGACAGTTACAACCCCCAAATTTTTCAAGTAGGGGCATGTGATACATCATTCAGAAGGTATTTTCATTCTCTATTCAAAAATGTAATTTTTTTCGAATTTGTTTCAATAATTAACAAGAAAAAATAAAATCATCAGTCAGTTCTTGATGATGTAAAAAACAAAAAATAGCACGAATGTCAACGTAGGAAGTGTTCAAAATGCTCGCCCCGAACGTCTTGGCAATATCCTAATCTTAAATAAAACTGTCTTCTAACGTTATGGCACATCTGTGGTGTGACCGACCTAATCGCAAGCGTTATTCTTCTTCTTAAGTCAACTAAACCTAATGGTTCAGTTTTGTATTCCATACTTTCCACATATCCCCGTAAGAAGAAGTCCAATGGCGTAAGATCAGGTGATCGTGCTGGCCTCCAATCCACGAATTGGAAATATTTGGTGTAGGTACTGCCGGACATTGATTTGGTAATGTGGCGGTGCTCCATCTTGCTGAAACCATATTATATTCGCTCAAGATATAAGTTTTCCAAGGTTGGCACAACGTTTGGCAAAACGTTATTTTGGAGCATTGCTAAATAATTATCCCTATTCAAATTGCTAGCAATGAAAAACGGACCGATGACATGGTTTCCAACTATCCCTGCCCAAACATTAACCTTTTGAGGGTATTGTGAATTTTCTTCTCTCGTCCAGCGAGGGTTTTCTGTAGACCAGTAGCGGCAATTTTGACGATTAGCATGTCCGTGAAGCGTAAAAGTACACTCATCAGAATACAAAACAAGTTCCAATTGGATCACATTGTTATCTAACATTTCCATCATTTGTTCACAAAAATACGTTCCTCGATCAAAATCATCTTCCATGAGCTCCTGAGGTGGTATCATTTTATAGGGATGCATTTTATTTTCCTTTTATATTCGAAGAATCGATGAATGGCTAACCTCCAATGTTGCGGCTGCTTATCGACTCGAAGTATGTGGGTTTTCCTTAAACTCAAGCAGTACATCCAATTTGGTATCAATATTTATTCCAAAAGGGAGGTCGAGAAAGGAGTATTTTTCAGTGTATAATTTTTTTAAATTTAATTACAAAGCTTGGTTAACTGAGCTTTTGGCTATTTGCCATCATCAGAGTTTCAATCTACGACAGAAAAGAATATTGAAAATTACATTATACAATCAACAAAATACATACTGTCAAATTGGGGTGAGATTCCATCTCTCAAGAGACACAAAAACATAGTGTACATAATGGATATTACAACATAAAATGGAATAAAAGTAAATACGTGTTCAGCCTTTCGACAACAAACTGGTTTTGGTAGGAAAGAGTGGCTAACTTAACGGTAGCAGTAAAATCAATTATAACTATTAGACGTATCACGTTAAAATAAAATAAAATTAGGTAAAATGGCAGATGGTTGACAAAATAGATAAAGACTTGGAATAAAAGTAGGTTATCCTCTTGAGATTCCCAGAAGTGTTTGAACATGGGTTTGAAATTACATTTAGGTACTTCAATATTTTTTTAATTTCCAAAAATTAATAATAGGGGAACTTCGAGCTTTGGAAGGTGCTTTATTCCATCTGCCTCACATGTCAAAGCTCGCGAAATCGCTTTACTATTTTACTTATTGCCCCTTGGGATATAGGCGGCAACTTCGATCTGTGTTCGAGTGTTGTCTCCGTAACCAATCATCTGCAGAACTGTTATTTTGTGCATTTCTGTTAAATGAACCATGTTTCTGAATTGCAGTTGACGAAATTCAAACGACAAGTATAACACTGACAACAACTGTCATGTGGTTATAATCCCACAATTGAAACAAAACTAACATTGCCATGGTAACTTTTTCAATGGGCTACTAGACTGTCATAATAACCAATATCATGATGATAGATAATATGAGATCGAATCAAATCTATTAACATCTGTCTGATAATAATATTTTGACATTTGGTAGTTTTCATAAAATTAATTTCAAAATATGAAATAATCAGGACAGTACCTTAATGAGTGGTGATGTTAACAGTGTTATTCTAAATTTGATACCACCTAATCTGATACTGTAGGAGTTAATTTCAATCCATGAATAAGACAGAGATTGGTGTTAATTCATTGTTGTCCCGGATTTTCCAAGCTGGAGACAACCTCCAGCTTGAAAAATCCGGGTTTAATTCCTAAACTTGTATTTTTTATAAGAAATCAATTAAAGTAATGTTCGATTTTTATAATATTGTTCAATATTTGTATTTTCAATGACGGCATGAAAGTGTATGATAGAAACTATTATGAAAAGATAACAGATTTCTAATGCTATGATTAAAATAGTCGTAGAAAAACTATAGTGTACAATTTACTATTCCTCACTTTCTCATTATCAAGAAATGGTATAAGTTAGTATTAGTTTTCAGCGTGTTGAAGCGAATTACGTCATTCAGATGATTTTTTTTATTTCTGCAAAGAATTCGAAAAAAAATACATTTTTGTATTGAGATTGAAGAGACCTTTCAAATGATGTATCACACGCCCATACTTCCTATTTAAAAATTTGGGGGTTGTAACTGTCACTCGAAGGGGGTTGAAAGTAGAGATGAAATTTTGTCATTGCAGGATGACTTTTCAAAATCTGAAATTGTCGTATTTCGGTTTTTTTTATAAATGTGCATAATAACTGAAATAAAGAATTTATTTCATTTGGCATACACTGTATGATAGAATTTCAGGAATTTTGCTCGTTGCCATGGTACCTTTTGCAAATAACTGCATTTAATTTGCTATGAATTATGTGTGAGAAATTTCAAAAATTCAATTAGCTCTTTGTACATGAAATGAAATGAATATTTAAAAAAAATAGCTTTCAATAGAATCGGATTTTGCCACGAAAGCATTTGCATAAATAATTACCCTACCAATTGCATATGCAACTCACGAAAATCGCCATCTGTTCTGAGGGTCTCGTGTCCAACTTTCTTGACCGAAATTGTATCGCAACACGGGGTTTGCAACAGTTGCGAACTTAAACAATTACAATGCTTTTTTATGCGAGTAAGACATGTATGTTATTTCATATTTGGAAGGAGGAATACACAGCTCGGGGGCCACCAAATGAGAGTTATTTTCGAGTGTATAATTGTTACTTGGGTTTTTCGAAATGCTAATTAAATTCGTAACTTTCGATAACATAATTGTATGTGATACTTATAATAGTTGGTATTGAGAATTGTTTGCTGTGGTCGAAAGAAAACAATTATGCTACGATGCAATCATGTGATCACTATTATTAGGTGTTACGAAACATTCCCGAAAATTCACATGATTTTTACGCTGTCTTGTTTACCCATTTCCTCGTTCCATCAATGCACTATGGTGAATATATTAAGTTTGAACGGAATAAGAAATACGCCCAAGTGAATGTACGGGTTGAGCCACTTGAGATTATCCACTCTCAGTACGTCCATAGAAAATTCAATACTAAGTAATAATAATAGATTTGAAGCACTTTTTTTTTTAATTACTTTCGTGAACCAAATATTTGCATTCTCAGGTGAAATTCTCTGTATATTATTGAATTTCCGGATTCTATATGGCATTTTTTATCATTTTGTGTCGGGTTTCTCTATTTCTGAACTCGACAGTTTTTGAGTAATTTAAAATTTTCCCAAATTTTGAAGATTGCCCTTATTATTTTTAAATTGGCGTTTTGGGGCAAATTCATGTCATAGTGAGTGCGTACATGCCTATGCAATGATAATTTCAAACTTGTGCAATGAAGATGTTAAAATTTCACACAGGGTGTTCCTGCTAGAATTGTCAATTAGACATTTTTCAATCGATGAAAGCCCATTTTTTTAAATGGACCACCCTGTAAATATGCATCGATATGTTTTGGGTTTCCGTAGGTTTGGGGTGCTTTTTGGAAAAACTACTAAAAAAAATGAAAACAAAATCCAACCACTTTTCTTGTCGTTCTGGACATTGTGGTATTTTCTACGGAAATTAGTGATCTCGCCTATTGGAAATTGCCGACAAAATTTATAAACACGAGGCTATAACGGTTTACTGACAAGAAGAAATCACCAAAAGAAATACTCTGAAACGATGTAGCCCAGCAGAAAGTCAGTCGAGAGTTTGATGAACCAGAACTGTTATCAGAGAAGAATATGTGTATGTATCAGAGCTACCGTTTTTTCCGTCGCTTTAGGCATAAACAAAAGCAGTGGCATAACGGATGGATTTGTTAGTTACTCACAAAGAAAATAGAAAATCAGATTTCGGGGTAAACGTACCAAAAACCGATAAAAGCTAGTTTTTACCATTGTTGACGAAGACGAAATGAACAGTTTGAAGCTGATAATAGACATTGCTCTACGGCCACGTGTGATTTTATTTATGCACGACCGGGCGTAAAGTAGCACTTTAGCGGCCGGATTTGCGGGCGTAAAGTAGCACTTTAGCGCCCGCGGACTACTTTATCGCCCGGCGGGCGCTAAAGTGGATTTCAATCTCATATCGATAGAAATCTATATTCCGATGGATCATATAATCAAATCCAAAACATTATTAACAATAATATAACGAAAACAATGAACATAAATTAATTTAAAAAATGAATTATAACTTAATATTGACAATACAATTAGAACAGTTATTTATGGAAATATTTGGATTTGTTATTTTCTGTTGTTGCAGATAGTTACTGATTTCAACTGATTCCTCATTACTAGAAGTCTGAAGAGAATGCATGTTATTATCTGGTGTTTCAGAGTAGTGAGCAATATTTTTAGATTGTCTGCAAGGGCTAGTAGAAGGCTCATCATTTTCTACAATTTTCTTAGCAATCTTCAGCTTATTTGTAACTGAATTTTCAATATAACCTTCCGCAACAGTCGTCGACTTCCACCCAGCATGTCTTTCAATGTTGATTATATCCTCGCCTGCATCTGCTAACATAGTTGCTGAGGAACGTCTGAAGCAGTGACCAGTATATTCTTTCGCATTAGAAATACCTAGGTAAGTGGCTATTCTTAATGGTATTTGACCGAATGTATTTTTTCAGATAACCTGTCTCGTACACTTGACATTTTTATAATATAAAAAAACCGCTTTTGATCATTCTGATCTCGCAAGGAAGAATATTTTCTGTAAATATCCAAATAACTTGGCGATATCTGTTCTTTATCGATTACAGTAAATACTCGATCTATCTTCGTTTTGACTCGATCTATCTTCGTTTTGGTTTCTCGTATAGTTATGTGTAAGAATGTCTCGAAATCTTGAATGTCGTCCACTGTGATATTTGCCAATTCTTCGCGGCGACATGCTCCACAAATACCAAAAATCAGTGCTACCTACAATAAATTCCCAGATTAACATACTGAACATTGAGAAAACATGAAATTAGAACTTACTTTCATCATAAGATACAAATCGTCTGGTGCTTCCCTCAAAAATAACTCGATTTCTTCTCTGCTTAGAATCTTCGATTTCTTTGGTTTATAACCATTAAATTTTCGTTTCAAAAAAGCTATCAATCTTGCGTATCCACTGATATCTATATTATCATGTACATTTAAAGTAGCTTTCAGCATGGAATAATATGACCACATGGTAGAGGGCTTACAATATTTAGATTTTTCCAGAAAATAGGCAAGAAGTACAGTATCTGTGTAGTTCTTATTTTTTATATTTTCCCCGTTGCACCACCTCACGAATTCTTCATACACCTTGTCGTATATTTTCTTGGATTTACTTGGCAATAAACTCAACTTCGCATCCTCAGCTGCTTTACTTATTTCTGGTGGAGTACAATTCACACTTTCTTCGTCGCTTGAATCCATTTCAAAATCAGTAATAAATTATCTGTGATCACAAAAATTGACAGCAAATATGGCTACTAGCCTGTATAATCTTATTTCGAAAAATTGACTGAGTTGCCATGGTAACATTCATTCCATCACTTCTTGATTTATTCTGTTTCCGATATGATATGAATATACATCCTCACGGCAGCCTTGATGTATGTTTATAATGTCCTAGATATAAAGAGGTATATATCTACATGACATCAAATATACCGGCCGTGCATAAAATTTCGTATGTATTTCAGGCGTAATTTGCTTTTATGGACCTAGGCGTGTTAATATTACTTACACGCCGCGGTCCATAAAAGCCTATTTTACGCCCTTGATACATAAATAACTATAATAAAGCTTATTAATAATTTAAAGTGCAAATTATAGCCCGCGGGGTCATAAAGTACACTATTATGTAGTTGGTATTTACGCAATAAAAACACAATAAAATAAATTGAACATTTACTCCATTCCTCATAATTTTGTAAATTTATCGATTACCATTATTTTAATAGACCTTCTATTACTGACCAACATTATAGGACATGAGAACACATACATTGTATAAACAGTTTCGATTTTTTTATTCCTCGTCATTTCCCATTTGTCGATTTAGCCATTATTATTCTAATAGACCGACTAATAATAAACAAATCTGTAAGCTATCACTTGAGCACTGACCTCAGAACACATACATTGCCTAGACAAGGTGTCTTAATTAATAAAGTAATCAGCACCATTATTCAACAATTCCAGATCGTTAGGCACTTAGAAATATGCGGTTTGAATTCCTGGAATTTCCTTATCAGCTTGAATGCAGTGGAGCGCAGTAAATAATCTGGATTTGCATCCAAATACTGGCCGACTACGTGTTTAATGTAAAAGATTAGGTAAAATGTTTTCGAACTCACCATAATGTCTGGCCGATTATTTCTAAAAGCAATAGCCTATTAATACTATTTAAATGCCACAGAGGACATTCGTTACTTCTTTTGGAGAGATATGACTCAATCGGCAAAGTTCGTACTATTTCGTGTGTACTCAGTTCTTCTCTTGTGAATCCTAGTATTGACCGATCTGATCTTAGCTTTACGAGGCTCTCGTTCCCGAATACGAAGAGGTAGGTACTAATGCATTTTACGTGTACGAGATTATGAATCTGAGAGTGTTTAAAGTTAACAACTGGCCTACAATATTGTTAGTGTGCCGTTTTAATACTTGGGTGTTTTATTAAGCTATTTCGCATTTTTCTTGAACCGAAGTAAGTGATAATGTGGGTACTGTTACAAAATCACGTGTAGTTACATTATTCCATTAGTATTCCCATTTTCTGTAAATACATTATCAGTTTTATTATGTTTTACTCTACCGAGTCTACCGTGCTGTTCGTGGATCTTGGAGGGTATTTCTTCAATCTTACCCGTTATTTTTGAGGTTTTATCGGAAAGACATGCGATAATTCTTGTAAAACATTTCAAGTTGCAGATTTGAAGAATCTGATTCAACTAACTTGGTTGGCGAAGGGTTAAAATTACTGAAACCATTATCGATCTGTTTCCAACATGTCATAAAGCCATCTTAAGGGCACACAAATATTAATTACTATTATTACAAGAATGTGCGTTGAATGTCAACATAATAAAATCAAGTTATAAAGATAAAAAGTCCCACTCACATGAACAGAAGGTTCCTCGTCGCTATAAAACTTCAATTAAAAGGGGCGTCAACATTATCTTCTATTCCTTGTGATTATTTTAATATAAATAAATATTTATATATGGATATCAAGGATACAATGAGAGTTTGTTTCTGTATCAAAGTCACAATTGAAAATGGAAAACTTGTCTTTTTCAAGGGATTACGATTTCTTTCAAGGGATTACGATTCTTTCCCAGGATTTAAGGTGGAAAAAATTAAAATGTATCCTGATTATTATTCTTCATTCAAATTTTCTGTTGATTTTACAAATCTAACAAAATCAATGAATCTCAACATTTGGCCGAGAGGTGCTCATGAATCACGGTATAATTAATCTATCAGATGTAGTTCAATGTCCAGCGTGGTTATCCGGGGAAGAAGTTGTTTTCTCTTAGACATTAACAAAAACTAATTTAATTTTTATCGTGGATTTTTCAATTCACAGAAAAATCTTTCTAATCAATATTCAATTGGGAAAATTTCCCTTTTCAACTGAAAAAATATTGATGCAGACATCCAAGATTTCGTCAAAAATGTTCGAGTTGTGCTGAAGCAACGAAATCCCCTCCGAAAATTCAATTTTTCCCATGGTCTACACCTAAAGGGACCTGGCAACGACTCCATATAGATTTTGCAGGACCAATAAAAGGAAATTTTTCTTCATTATTGTTGATGCCACTCGAAAAGGCCGAAATAGTAAGCACAAAAATAGACAATGCATTCATCAGAACATTGGAAGAGATTTTTGCAAGATTCGGAAATCCACAAACTCTTGTTTCCGATAACGCAAGTCAATTCTGTAGTGAACGTTTTAAAATATTTTGCAAAACAGAATGGATTCGAACACATAAGGACACCACCTTACTATCCCCAATCAAATGGACAATTTGAAAGGTTCGCCGATATATTCAAAACAGCCTTAAAAAATTGGAAAGGAGGGACAACCATTGGGACAACAGATCCAGACATTTTTAGCTACATACCGAAACACTAATACCGAATCGTTATACACCAAATGGAACATCTCCAGCTGAAGTACTCATCGGTAGAAAAGTGAGAACCGCTTTTGACCTGTTATTACCATATCGAGACATAGAAAGTTTGCAAAAAACAAGGAAAGTCAGCCTCATATGGTGTTCCTGGGAACGAAGAGGCAGACAGAGTCGCCAAGATTGGATTGGGAAAGACTCCAGTCGGACCGGAACCAATCTTGGGAATTCCCAATAGCATAGCCATCTCAAACATGGAGGGACTGCTGCAGAAGCAGTTCATCAAAACATGGCAGGAGGTGCCATGCATAAGGCAATCGAAGCTTCCAAAAAACTTTTTAACAAAAAATTAAACCGACGAAAAAATCAACTGAAAAGCAAAAAATAAAATTAACCTTTTTAGTCTAAATGATAATTGAGCTCCTAAACTAATGTAAGTAACTGATTTTGAGTCGGCGCCAAACAAACAATTATCGAAGATCATTATCTATGAAAGAAGTCATCAAAACGCAGCCGTGCATCTCGCTGCCATCATTTTACGCTTCACCTAATTCAATTGCTAGTTTGTTTGGAGCCGACTCAAAATCAGTTACTTAATTAGTTTAGAGCTCAATATCATTAGAAAAAGGTTTATTTATATTTTGCTTTTCAGTGATTTCGTCGAATTCTTGTTAAAAGTTTTTTACTCTTCAGTTCCGTATTTCGTCGGTTTAATTTTTTGGTAAAAAGTTTTTATTTTTCAATTTTTTGTGGCTGAAATCTACCAATTACTACCTACTTGTTTTTTGATTACTTCCAAAATACTTACTTACCCACCTTACTTCAACTATTACCAGTTAAATAATATGATTATCTACTTTTACTATTTGTTGTAATATAAATTATTTTCGTTGTTCTGGTTAGTTTATTTCATTACTTTGTATATCATCCCATCCTCTCATAAAATATACTGATTTTGACGGATGTGAAACAAGAATAATATCAGTAGCGATCTGTCATTGTCAACTACGTATGTGTATGCCAATGTTCACTAGTGAAAAATCAATTATCCCCTATTTTTCTACCCGTAAGGGTGGCTAATTCCTTTAGTAATCCAAATATAAGGTTTACCCTATCTATTTGAAAAAGAATCATCCAAATCGAAGAACTCAGTACAAAGTTATGCCTGATAGAATCGGTTAACGGACCAGAATTCAGAGGGTGAGTGATCAATATCCTTCATTTCGCTACCCTTAGGGGTGGATTTCACCTCTTCATGAATTCAAATGGGACCAAATTCGAAGTACACCCTATCCACTGAAAAAAGAATTATCGGAATCGGACGCCTCAGTAAAAAGTTATGCGTGATCATACATTAAAAAATATGATGGAAAAAATATACGGGTCGAATAGAGAACCTCCTCCTTTTTGGTTTCGTCGGTTAATAAAGGGGCCTTCGAAGGAACTGTCAAGAGAGATCCTGTCACTCAACTGACGGGATAACAGAACTGTGACTGGGCTCCTAACGGGACACAATCACCTGAACAGGCACATGGAACTCATCGGGATCACAGATGATCCCATATGCAGATGGTGCCTGGAAGATGACGAGACGTCGCCTTGCCCTGGTGCACCACAGGGAGATCAACCTGGGTAGCATAATTATAAACCCAGAAGATGTCGAAGAGATTTAGCTGAGGAAACTGCTGAGCTTCATCAGACAAATGGCATGCCCAGCTGATTCTCAGATCACGTGGACGCACAATGGGCCCAGGTAAAGATGCCTACGTGTACGGGTTCTCCGGAACCAGCCCACCATGTGCACAGAAGGAGAAGAAAAACCATCTCGAGAAGGAGTTCATCAAGATAAGTCATGCTGTATCTTCCAAATCATTTGAAATTGGTGATGTGGTTTGTTGCCACGTTCATTGTAACAATGGATACCAATGGAACCTGGAAGGATTATTGGCAAGATTGAGAATGTCATGTGTGAACTATCACTCAAGAAATTCCCAAAGTATTCTGAAAGCACATGCAAAGCCGCTGAAGAAAAGATAAATCGAGTGTTCTGAAATCGAGAAGGAGCTTCTACCACTCGATTTTCTGATGGAACCCTTCGAGATATCAAGTAATCAAGATATACCTTCGACCCCAACATCCGAGCCAGCTAATATACCTTCGACTCCATCAGCAGCCGGGCCGACAGATATACCTTCAAATCCATCGACTGAGTTGATCTCTGAAGTTATCCCAGACCATGTTGTACACGGGAGTCACCAAGAAATATAAATATCTACAGAGCCTCCAGTTACCTAAAAGATTTTGAATTGAGAAGGGGGAGATGTTGGCACTACGTGAAGAATATTAAACATGCTTCTCAAAGTCCCTCCCCCTCTTATTTTTGGAACGATTATACATAAGCAAGTGAAATTCGGAAACTGAATATTAAAGGTTGTAAACTTCCCTACTAGTGATGATAGATGACGAAATCGTCAAAGATGACGTCACAAGGCCATTGTGACCAATAATTTTAAATGGAACCCTACGGCAAGCGACACCTCTTTCAAAAGGTATTGAAAAAACCTATTCAATGATACTAATTTTGTTTGTGTTTATGGCAGTTTTGGCAACTCGCTTTGATGAATTAAATCAGTTGATACTGAAATTCAAGCTCCGCCTCTGGATAGTTGTCAAATAAGCTGACGTTTTTGTTAGTCTCCCTAATTCGACGTTTTTGTAATTGTCCAAGTTTTTGTACATTTAATAATTTGTGTATTGTTGATCGAACGTTTGACTGTTTTAGCAGCTTTTGGTACTTTTAATATTTTCGTACATTTTAATAATTTGGTAAACTGTTGTGAGCCGAACGTTTGAGTGCTTCGAAAAGCGAAATGGTACGCGCTTAAGGTGATAAAGTAGCAGCGATCCTAATTCTTGGTGAAACTGGACAAAATATTCATGCAGCAAAACGCATTTTCCTGATCACCCCGTTTCGAGGACTTATTTAAGAGAGCTTCTTCGTGAGTTTGAAACAACGGGTAGTATCAATGATGCGAAACGATCTGGCAGACCACAAATTTCTGATGAGAAAAAAATTTATATACTGGCAGAAGTAATAGTTAATCCTACTTCTTCAACAACTCACGTTGCATCTACCTATGAAGTCAGTCGAAGTACAGTTCACAGGGTGTTGAAAAAAAACAAATTTCATCCATAAAATTAAAAATGGTTCATCAACTCTCAGACGACGACCCAGACCGAAGACTAGAATTTTGTGAAAATATGGAAACTAAAATTAACCAACAGCCAGACTATGTCAAAACAATTTGTTTTAGTGGCGAAAGTACTTTCTATCTAAATGGAAATGTAAATACACAGAATGTGAGGTATTGGAGTGACGCAAATCCTCACCTGTTTCGTGAAACACATACCCAATTTTCCCAGAAGGTGAATGTTTGGGCAGGTATCCTGGGAAACCACATCGTTGTGCTTTTTTTTTAAACTAATTTAACTGGTGAGGTTTATCTGGAGCTGTTGCAAAACGCAATAGAACCGTTAATCCTTGATATTTTGGAAGATAATCCAGATTAATTCGGCAATTTGGAAATAACATTCCAACAAGATGGTGCTCCTCCACACTATTATGGTGCAGTAAGACGGTATTTGGATGAGGAGTATCGTGGTAGATGGATTGGATGACGAGGTTCAACGGAATGGCCAGCTCGATCACCGGACCTCACAACTTTGGATTTTTTTCTGTGGGGGTACCTTAAATCGATGGTTTACGCCACTGAAACTGACAATATTGACGTTTTAAAACAACGTAATGTTGCAGAATGTGGGGCTGTTTCCGCAGACACATTTGCAAAAGTACGAGAGAAAGTTTGATGGAGGTCACTTCGAGCAATTTCTTCAAGTAGATTCTGATTCTTGAATCTGTAATTAATATCCTACTGAATGGAATTTAAATTTTTATGTTTACTAATGAGCCATTGAAACTGCCATGAGCAAAACAAAATTAGTATCATTGAATAGGTTTTTCGATACCTTTTGAAAGAGGTGTCGCTTGCCGTAGGGTTCCATTTAAAATTATTGGTCACAATGGCCTTGTGACGTCATCTTTGACAATTTCGTCATTTGTAGGGAAGTTAACAACCTTTAATAGTCAGTTTTCAAATTTCATTTGTTTATGTATAATCGTTCCAAAAATAAGAGGGGGGGAGGGAACTTTTGAGAAGCACTGTATATGGGAATCATAGTAATCCATTATCAAATTAATGCTGTTATTAATTATTTTTGAAGTTGTTGTTTCAGACATTAAAAAGGATAATATAATTTACCAAAAGAGTTTCCATATTATATCAACCATCATAAAACATTCCAACTTTTTTACTCAAAACCATATCAATATTACATACAATACCTATTATATGTAAATTCGTCAATAACAATAAAGAAGATCAAAACAATAAATATGTAGTGTACAAATTAAGATTTCACATAGGCCATACGGTCATAACATCCGAAAATGAATATACGAACACAGAAACAGTTTTGTCAATGACAATACAAATTCAACTTTCGCTACTCACCTCTTCCCTAAAAAACAAGTATTTTGCTGATATTGAAATATTGCATGTTGAAAAGAGAGGACGTAAATCCAACCAATCAGAAAGTTTAATAGGACATGAGAGTAACTTAGTTTATATTCACCTGGAGAAGCTATTGTATAGCGAAACACGTTTCGTGGTATACCTGGTGATTCTCCAAGGTGTCTCACCCCTATAACTTTTTTATTATTAAAGATAGAAAAACGAAATTTGGGGGTTGTGTATTATAGTTCAATTTACATTTTTGACATATTTACTTGCTTTGCCGTACTTCCGGTTTGACCGGAAATGAACCTAACTTTCAATTTTTAAATGGGACATCCTATATATTTTCACTTATTTCGGTCGAGAATGACATTTTCAATCCAACAACTTCTCATTTTTCAATATTTGACATAAAAGTCATTTTTATTCCAATTTCTATTTTTCGATCTAGAATGCCATGGATCGTGTAAATCGCTTCATTCTTGATCGAGTATCAATCAGATTTAAATTTGTTTGAGACCAGTACCTTTTAATTATTCCAATTGAACAGAACCAAGTTGGTGAATCGAGTTTCATCTGAATAAATAATTTTAAATTGAAAACGTACATCTCTGTATTTAGTCAACAACCAGTTGCAATAAGTTAATCTTCGGTTGTGGCGTTATCGTAAAGTTGTTGGTGTAGTTGGTACTTGAATGATCGATAATTATATTTGTGAAGAATTCTCCAAACGGACGAGTAACTTATATCACACTCAGAAACAATTTGGCGAATAGGCCTTTTCATTTAGATGATTTTTTAAGGCGCATGCGCTCGTTTTGAGACTTAAAGTCTGATTGGCTATTGGGAAAGTGAATAGCCAATGGTTAATTTTGAAATAACAATTTGAGATTGGCTCAGTTCAAAATTAGCGGTATTTTCACATTATGTCAACAATCAACTTCATGACAAATGCACCTGTATACATTGGCGTTCGTAACTTAATAAGTAAGGTTAAGTAATTATTACCTTTTTTATACCGCCAAAAACCTTCACTAATATTTTCTAATGGTGAGTTTTCTTCTCCACGTAAATTCAAGTCAACTATCCATAGGAAAACTCAGAAATATTGTATTTCCTTTAAAAAAAAATCGCCATCAATGCCGTTGGGTCTGACAGGTGAACAAAGTTAGTCATTTGTCATCTAAATGAAAAAGCCTATTGACGCCGTATAGTTCTCTTCAACATAGGCCAACACGTCTACTTCTTTTTCTTCACTGACGATGAAGTTATTGGCATTTTCTTCTGGTTCATTTCGCATTTTCCTTCCCAATTTTGGAATATAATGCCGAGTGGGATGGCGACGATTAGGGAACCTCTGAGCATATAAATTCGAGCTGCATTAGTTGCATTTTCTCGTTTCTAGTATAATTTTCCATATCAAATTATAAACTACGCAACAAATAAATTTTTAATAGTGACAGCATATTCATAGCCTATTTGTTTAGGTAGTCCTAGCAACAGCTTCAATTGTTTGTCACGGATAACTAGAATACTACAGGACTTAGTGCATAAGTATACCGAATATGTAATATTTGTTAGTAGGTATGATCGCTTCTTGCAATTATTCAGAAAAATAGTAAAAATAAAGTGGAAGTGTGATGTATCAAATTATTCGTAAGAAAATGATCTTTCAGAAAAAGCCAACGAGCCATTTCCATTTAAAAAAATCAAGTTAACTGGAAAAATTCATATTTGCGACTTCTTCTTAAAACGACTGTGAAGTCATAAGCCTCAAAGTCGTATTTTTCCCATGTTGCTTGATCAAGAATGAGGCGATTTACACGATCCATGGCATTCTAGATCGAAAAATAGAAATTGGAATAAAAATGACTTTATTTGTCAAATATTGACAAGTGAGGTGTTGTTGGATTTATAATGTCATTCTCGATCGAAATAAGTAAAAATATATAGGATGTCCCATTTAAAGAAAGAAAGTTCGGGTCATTTCCGGTCAAACCAGAAGTACGGCAAAGCAAGTAATTATGTCAAAAAATGTTAATTGAACTATAATACACAACCCCCAAATTTCGTTTTTCTATCTTCAATAATAAAAAAGTCATAGGGGTGAGCCACCTTAGAGAATCACCCGGTATAAAACTCAATTTAGTGAAAATCATATTGTTTTTGTTTACTTGGCCATTGTTCAAGTATTGGCCATATCAATTAAAAATATATACTTTATTTTTCCCCGTGACGATTAATGGTAAATGATAAATGAACATTTATTAAAGTGTTAAATGACGATAATTGAAGCAGGTAGCAAAGACATATGAAATTTAAGGATACCAAATTGTATTTACAGGTACTCAACTGTATATCCCAAATAAAGTGTTTACTTATTAATTGATTATCAATAATGTGGATTTCTACACATTTGAGTAGTCTGGTTCACAAGAGCCATTTTCCGAAATTAGACTTAAGACCAACCGGAAATTATGATCGAGGTGTCATTAAGAAAATCTTAGTTCGGAACAATATCTGGAGAAACAAATTGCAAAAGTTATAAACAATTAATTAAACAAAAAAAAGTTTCTGAGGATTTTTGCAAATATTTCAAAAACTATGCGCGCCGACCGAATCTGACACCTGAACAAAAAAAAATATTTTAGCCGAGTAAATATTAATATTAAAAATTAAAAAAATTTAGGTATCATCTAGATATATCAATAAACAATAGTCCGTCGGCAAAAAATATTTACCTCTATTTTTCAATCAATTATTCCTTTGTTAATTAGAAAATTTTACTTGTTGAAAGTTATTATAAAAACCCTGATAATTGTTGAACTAAAAACCTGGATTTTTTTTTAATCCTTTGAGATGTTCCTCAAAGGCTTTCATTAACAAAGGCATAAAAAAATAAAAACATAAATAAAACAATTAAATAATATTTTTTTGCAATTATCCCTATTAATTTGTTTTCTTATTGCTAAAAACAATATAAATTTTTTATTTTTATTTAACGCATATTGTTCAAAAAATGAAGCAAATTGTTTGATTTAAAAAAATTTTTTTAAAATTAAAAAAAAATTTTTAGGAAAAAGTCGTTTCTTAAAAAAAAGTTATTGGTAAAAAACGCCTTTGTTAATTAACATTTTTTTTGTTGCTAAATATTAATAATGAGGAACCATTTTTCAAAATCACATATTAGATTGCTCTCTAATGAAAGAATTTAATTAATTTTTTACTTTTTATTTGTTTATTAAATAAACAATTTGTTATAAACAAATGAATTTTTCGGTTATATTGTTTTTTAAATACTTCCAAAAATACTGAAATCAACCATTTATCGTTTGTTATGAAAATTTTTTATATCGCTTTTAATATTTTTGTGCATTTGTATTCTTTCAGTTTTTCGTCATTGTTATCAAAATAACTTATAAACTATTGACGATACGGCAAAAACACCTCACGTCTTTTTTTGTCTCCGTTCAGCAATCAACAAATAGAGCTTAAACCGAAGCTCTAACTCTATTATTTATTAACTTTTTTTCCATTTTTATAAACTTTTCTACAAAACAAGCTCAATTTAATAATAAGAAATAAAGTTAAGGCTTCGGTTCAAAGCTCTATTTGTTCATTGCTGAACAGAGAATAAAAAAGATTCGAAGTGTTCTTGCCGTATCGTCAATAGTTTAGGAACATATTGAAAATTATATAAAAAATAGAAAACAAAATTTTTTCATAACAAACGATACATGGTTGATAACAGTATTTTTGGGAGTATTTAAAAAACAATATAAACGAAAAATTCATTCGTAATTTATTTAATAAACAAATAACAATTAAAAAAAATAATTTCTTCCATAGTATTAAAGAGCAATATAAATGATGATTTTAAGAAAATGGTTCCTTAGTATTGATATTTAGCAACAAAAAAAAATTGGTAATTAACAAAGGCGTCTTTTACCATTCTTTTTTTTAAGAAACAACTTTTTTCTAAAAATCATTATTTTCCAAAAAAAATATAACAATTTTTTAAACAATATGCGTTAAAATAAAAATAAATTAATTTGATATTGCTTTTAGCAATTGGAAAACAAATTAATAGGGAAAAAAAAAATTTAATTTTTTATTCACGTTTTCTTATGCCTTTGATTGTTAATAAAAAAGTGAAAAATCAAAATTTTCTGATTTTTCCAACAAGGATCTCCTTTGAAGCCTTCGAGGAACAGCTCCAAAGAGTAAAAAACATTCCAGGTTTTTAGTTCAACAATTATGAGGGTTTTTATGATGATGAAATTTTCTAATTAACAAAGGCATAATTGATTGAAAATGGAGGATTTTTTTTTGCGACCAATTGTTGTTTATTGATATGTCTAGATAATACCTAATGTTGTTTTATTCCTTAGTATAATATTTACCCGGTACATTTTTTTTTTGTTCAGGTGTCAGATTCGGTCGGTGCGCACGGGAGCTAAGCCGCGCGTTTTCTGCCATTTTTTCGCAGCTAAGTTAAAATTATAAATATTGCCTGCACAGTTCCGGGACTTTTTTGAATTTTTCTGCTCTTTAAGAATCATTTTTCAAATTTCGGTTATCTCAAATAGTTTTTGAGATATTTGTAAAAAAACTTTTTTTTGTTTAGTTGATTAGTTTAGAAAAATCCCTCCCTTTGATTAGTTTAGTTAACTTTTGCAATTTGTTTCTTCAGGTATTGGTTCCGAACTAAGATTTTATTAGTGCAATTACGAATCGATCATAATTTTCGGTTGGTCTCAACTCTAATTTCGGAAAATGGCTCTTGTGAACCAGACTTGAAGTAGTCTTTCTTTCTTGGGAGTTTTTAACCATTTCTCAATTTTCATAATCGATAAACAGAAACTTGCTTGAGAATTAGAATTGGAGATGTATATACATTTAAATATTGACGAAGAAGTCAAGTTAACAGACATTGAACAGATACAAAATGATCCTTTTATCATTCCCATGAGATAGAATAGTTTTTCGATCACGATAACAATCGATAAACGAAATGAAAAAGCACTCGATTATCTGCTGCGAACAAGAGACGAAGCAAATTACAGTCGATAACAGGCTGAGTATTATTAAACCACAATACCATCTGCGCCTATCACATTTGGGATTGACTTTAATATCGATACTTAAAAAAATAACAAGTTCCTAAACGCAGCCATCTAAACGGCCATAATGACATTTTAAAAGTGTGGAGACACAAGTTTTTCAAAATCCATCGTCATTTTACTTTGTGCCCGCCGATAGGGTTATTACCAGTTGATTACAGTACGAATGCTACAATAAATGATCAATTATGTGAATGTTCTCGTAGGGTAAAACGTTGAACGAACCTGTAACTCCTTAAACGTAGTAATTTTCTTCTCGAGAAATTGCCTCACTCGAAAGGCCCAACAAATGCACATAATGTGTTTTCGATGTCGGATGGTCTCTGAGTTATAGATTTTTTTTTAACTCACAAACATAAAAAAGGGTTGGCTGATTTAAAAAAATTAATATACTGGGTATTCTAATACCTTATAATTTGGTCATCATATAAAGGATAAAGTTAACAATAATATCAATAGAGTATATGAGCTGAAAATCTCCTCAAGAAAACTTATAAAAAGGCCTGCCAGATCACACAAACCTCCCACAACTAGAAATAGATTTTGAAACAACCAAATTATAAAATAATAGTAGATGATTATTATACAAAAAAAAATTAAAAAAAGGAAAGCCGATTCCAGTGCCTGTACATTAGGGTGTCCGTTATTTCCCAAGTTGTTTTTTCTGCAAACGCCCCCCAAATTTTCAGGTTATGACCTAAAAAAAAAATAACAGACCCAAATAAGCCCTTAATATTCACGTTGACCCTTGCCTAAATCATAATACATTTCCCATTTAAATAACATGGGATTTTTACACTTTTGGCATTTTTTTTCCACTGAGATAAAGACAGCTAAAAAAAACAATCAAAGCATATTCTTGTCGGAAATTCAACGGTCTACAAAAAAGATCGAATTGCTTTTTTCGATCAATTCCACCCGTCAAAAGTTATTCAAAGATAAAGTTGTGTTCATAGTTAAATTAATCGTTTTTTTTAATTTCCGCCATAATTCTCATTCATATCATAATTGAACGCGCATAGGTAGGTGATAAAATAGAAAAATGAAATAGTGAGATCCAATATAACGTTTACTATCGCTTAAAATAATGGTATCAAGATATTTAATGTGTTTTTTTTTACAATTTTTTTGTTGAACATTCTTCAGCTGCATGCAGTCGGATATTTGGCTCTGTATTCACTTACAACTTGAATCAAATATTGTTTGTGGTCTTCTTGAGTAGTTAAGTTATTGATATAATCTTCGTTAATTGAACTGCTCTTTCGGCGACATCGTTTACTACCTGCAGATTATTAACGACTGCCAGCCCATTCAAGTAATTATCATTTGTTTCTAAAAAATCTTTACAGCATTTAAAATATTTTCTAAACTTTTAACCTCACCATCAGTATATATATATTATATATATATATAAATATTTTCTAAACTCATGTAAAATTTTATGGAATTTTTAGTAAAATCATGAATTTTTTTTTTTATATGATATAATTAGAACGAGCATGATGAAATGCTTCTGGCTTGTAAAATTTGACTTTGTCGACATCCATTGTACCAAGGAAAATTTGGCATAATTCTAAGAGCTCTTTGTAATCATCACGAGGCAAGATTGTGCACAAGAACTCCTCAACTTTGTCATTTGTTTCTCCAATCTTATTGAGTAATTTCTGAGGAATTCTATTTCCTGATAAACCATTCTTATATTTGGTTTGATCGAGAGTGTTCCAATTTTCCTGGAAATTCTTGAACAATGGAACATTTGGTCCATCGGTACCTGGTGTTTTTGTAGTGAAGCCACAATTCATAACTAGTTCGTAAATGTGATGTCTGCAAGATAAGTATAAAAGCTCCGTTTGTAGTATTGGCTCCAGATTGATCGCCGCTCCACTTCGACAACCAAGATTTGAATTAGTAGTGTCGCAACAAACTGCTTTAATATTATCAGTAAATCCCCATTCTTGATCCGCTTTGAAAATTGCTTGTGCCTGTGTTACTCCTTTTCCATCTGGTTATGCCGGTACGCTTAGTATTTTTTCGATAGTATTACTTCTAACTATGATCGTCTTGATAGTGTGCTTTGGTAAGAAGTAGTTGCAGTTGTCTCACCACTTGAAGGCTGCTCACCACTCAAGGGCTGCTCATTTGTGCTTTTAGAGCTTGATGGTAAACTCATATCTAAAAAGTAAATTAGAAAATTATGACTTTAAATTTATCAACAAATATTATATTTTCTACTTCACACAAATACTTTTATTAACTACATGAATTTGAACGATATTCATCGTCGGTTACTACATCAATATTATCGTCATTTTTGGATTTTTATTTTCCAATCGAGTGGTATTGGCATCATCTTGTTCGAACATCAGTTTTTCTGAAATTGATAAAGTATCTTAGTATCTAATGTTTATATACCACGTCTGAATTAGTATGCTCGTTTAACTCTCACTTACCTAATGGCGCACAAATATTGTCATTTTCTTTGCAAATACGTAAATGGTATTTTCTATCTATTCTTTGGTCAGATAGTCCATAATTTTATTGCAAACAAAAATCAATACTAGATAAAAAAATATGGAAAACGATGAATTTAACTATGAACACAACTTTATATTTGAATAACTTTTAAAGGGTAGAATTTATCGAAAAAAGCAATCAGATATTTTTTGTAGAGCGTTGAATTTCCGACAAGAATATGCTTTGATTTTTTTAGCTGTCTTTATCCAAGTGGAAAAAAATAAAATGCCAAAAGTGTAAAAATCCCATGTTATTTAAATGGGAAATGTATTATGATTTAGGCATGGGTTAACATGAATATTAAGGGCTTATTTGGGTCTAATATTTTTTTTTAGGTCATAACCTTAAAATTTGGGGGGCGTTTGCGAAAAAAAAAACAACTCGGGAAATAACGGACAACCTTCTGTTTATATCTGAACCAATTATAATTGGAAAAATAGGTAATTTCCCATTATCAGTAGAAACAACATTGAATAATGCCTATAGTATCATATACCTTATCAGTTCTAAGGGCATCAAGAAAAAGATAACTAGTTCACGAAGAGAAGAATGCCGTCCCAAATTTTGGTTGATACCTTCATTTGAGATCAATCTTCCAAACACTCATATAAAAAAACGATAGAATATCCAGCTGACATCTATGTAAATGTCCCTGCAAATTATTTATTCATTTCATTGACAACGAAACCTTGATAGTACAAATCCCAGTAGTTTTCTACATATGTTTTATAAATTAGTCAGGGTTTTCTTATATCGTGATATATATTTTTTACATTATATTTTGTTACTGTTTATAGAGTTTGATTTGATATAACTTTTTTTATTTGTGAACATATAATTGTACTTGTTTTGAATTCCCATTTTATAGTGCCCAAAAAGTCAACTCCAACTTGATAAAAGTAGATACATCGTGAAAATATCAATAGTGGTTTCAGTTATTGGAAGTTAACCAAACACAATTCACAATTTACTCTGATCAGGTCACCAAATATCCAGATAGACTAATTCAATTGCGAATAAACAATCCAACCAATGCAAGATTCAGTTGAAGGAAGAAGTAAAAACTATTCTCATCACCCCAGGCTGACACACTGATATATGAAAGTTTTGTTATACTGAAACAATTGAGAATTTAATAAATTATTGAAATTTGAAAACATTCAGATAATTGTAAATTTGAAAAGCAAAATTACTCCAAATTTATCAAAAGTTCGTTTCTCGTGTGAAAGTATTATAGAGGGAGTGCGAAAGTTTTTAGGGGGTGATTCCTTGTAGAAAATTAAAGGGGTTCTTTCATGTAAACAAAAGCTCTTAGGCCTTTCCTTCAAAAGTTACACGCTTCCAAAAATAAGGAAAAAAATAGGTTTTTTTTCTTGAAATTGCTGAGGAGTTGAGAAAATGGCATTTTGTTGGCATACCAATAAAGAGGCTACCTATGAATATTTTTTTAAATTTGTTGTGATCTTTTAAAGGGGTGAAACATGAAACCCCTATTCCATTTTTCAACAGAACTTTTTAACGAAACAAAATTTCACAATTTAAAAATATGTGTTGGAAATAAAGATTCATTGCAAAACTTACTTTACTCCTGTGTTGTGTCCGTAAAAGCAATAGTTTCCTAATAAAAAAATAAAATACAACATTGTGCATGAACGGATCTTCTGTAAATGGAATCGAAATAATCTAGTAGGTGGCTGTAACGTTTTGTTTGCACAACTTGTGACTTCCATCGTAGTATTTCAAAATTATTCCGCTTGTTTCAGCTTTTAATGTAGGCATGTACCAGTACCATGTTTTGTTTTAATAGAATATCAAATTAAAAATACAAACAAAACAAAACTATGTGTATTACAACAAAGAAAAAGGCAACAAGAGCAAACGGAACGGAGTTATAAAAACTGTTCGAAATGACCACTTCCAACCATTAGACAGGAATCAAGTCTTCGTCTCATAGACTGGGACAAACGTTGAAATATTCCTGATGTGTTTTGGATTGTCTCGCAGGCTGCAATGATGCGATTCCTTAAATCATTCACACATTCAATGGGGGTTGTATGAACCAAGGACTTCAGGTGACCCCCGATGCAAAATTCCAAGGGATTTGAGTATGGGGATCAGGGAGGCCAAGGTTGAGGTCCTGCTCTGCTTATCCAATGATTTGGTTACCAGTCGCCCAAATACTGACGAGCAGTTATGCTGAAATGGACAGGTGCACCATCGTGCATAAACCACATTTCGAATAGCTATTGGAACATTTTCATGTAAAATGGGAAGCTGCTCCTGGAGAAAATTTGTATAGGTTGCACCAGTTAGCCTTAACGGTAGAAAATACGGTCCAATAATATTTTCGCCAATAATTCCGACCCCCCAAGTGAAAATTTATATTGATACCGACCTTCTTGAATTGCATGTGGGTTATCTTCGACCCATAGATGATTGTTATGGAAATTTGTAATCCCTTGCCTTGAAAAGTTGGATTCATCAGTGAATATTACGTTTTCTAGAAATTTAGCATTTTGGGTAGTCATTTGATGGCTACATTGACAAAAGTCTACTCGATGGGGAAAATCTCGCGGAAAAAGTGCCAGGACTCGTCGAATATGGTAAGGATACAATTGTGAACCTTAAAATGTTTCCAGATTAGTTTATTGCTGACATTAAGTGTGTAAGCAATTTGTCTTGTACTTAATTCCGGACGATCCTCAATCATATTTAGAACCTCGTCTTCCAGTGCCACCGATCTTATTACTCGTGGACGACCACAATCAGTTGTTCGTTTTTGAGAAGTCCCTTTTTTACAGAGACGTTGGTGTGCAAAAATATTGTGATGAGTTACCACGTGCTGAGGATACATCTCTGCATAGAACAGACTAGTTTACAAAGAATTTCCATTGGCACGACCATACATAAAATGTATATCGGCCATTTCAGCGTTGGTGTGATTATTCATATTGAAGATTCAAAAGACACAATTGAACTTTCAACTACCACATAGAAATCAAAGCTACTTGACAGCCATTTACTAGATTTTTCCGATTTTTAACCGACGAAACCAAAAACGGGGAGGCTCTCTATATTACCCGTATATTTTATGTTTTTCCATCATGTTTTATTATGTATGATCTCGCATAACTTTTTACTGAGGCGTCCGATTCCGATAATTATTTTTTTTTCAGTAGGTAGGGTGTACTTCGAATTTGGTCCCATTCGAATTTAAAAGATGAAATCCACCCCTAAGGGTAGCGAAATGAAGGATATTGATCACTCACCCTCTGAATTCTGGTCCGTTAACCGATTCTATCAGGCATAACTTTGTACTGGGTTCTTCGATTTGGATGATTTTTTTTTAATAGATAGGGTATACCTTACATTTGGATTTCGAAAGGAATTAGCCACCCTTACGGGTAGCAAAATAGGGGATAATTGATTTTTCACTGGTGAACATTGGCATACACATACGTAGTTGACAATGACAGATCGCTACTGACATTATTTTTGTTCATCCGTCAAAACCATTTTATTCTATGAGAGGATGGAATGATATACAAAGTAATGAAATAAACCAACCAGAACAGCGAAAATAATGTATATTACAACAAATAGTGAAAGTAGATAATCATATTATTTAACTGGTAATAGTTGAAGTAGGGTGGGTAAGTAAGTATTTTGGAAGTAATCAAAAAACAAGTAGGTAGTAATTGGTAGATTTTACCCACAAAAAATTGAAAAATAAAAACTTTTTAACAAAAAATTAAACCGACGAAATACGTAACTGAAAAGTAAAAAATAAAAACTTTTTAACAAAAAATTAAACCGAGGAAAAAATCAACTGAAAAGCAAAAAATAAAATAAACCTTCTTAGTCTAAATGATAATTGAGCTTCTAAACTAATGTAAGTAACTGAATTTGAGTCGGCGCCAAACAAACTAGCAATTGAATTAGGTGAAGCGTAAAATGATGGCAGCGAGATGCACGGCTGCGTTTTGATGACTTCTTTCATAGATAATGATCTTCGATAATTGTTTGTTTGGCGCCGACTCAAAATCAGTTACTTACATTAGTTTAGGAGCTCAATTATCATTTAGACTAAGAAGGTTTATTTTATTTTTTGCTTTTCAGTTGATTTTTCTCGGTTTAATTTTTTGTTAAAAAGTTTTTATTTTTTACTTTTCAGTTCCGTATTTCGTCGGTTTAATTTTTTGTTAAAAAGTTTTTATAAAATACTACGATTGAAGTCACAAGTTGTGCGAACAAAACGTGACAGCCACCTACTAGATGTTTTCGATTCCATTTACAGAAGATCCGATCATGCACAATGTTGTGTTTAATTTTTTTATTAGGCAACCAATGCTTTTACGGACACAACACAGGAGTTAAAAAAGTTTTGCAATGAATCGTTCTTTTCAACACATATTTGTGAAATTTTACTTCGTTAAAAAGTTCTGTTGAAAAATGGAATAGGGGTTGTTCCACCCCTTTGAAAAATCCCAACGAAATTGGAAAAATATTCATAGGTAGCTCACTCATTGGTAGAACATGACCATAATATGCCATTTCTTCAACTCTTTTCTCGTTTTTGGAAGCGTGTAACTTTTCAAGGAAAGGCCTAAGAGCTTTTGTTTACATGAAATACCCCCTTTGATTTTTGACGAGGTATCACTCCCTGAAAACTTTCCCACTTATTTGGTAACATCCTGTATACATGTAACTTACGTAGTTTGTGTGAATTCACAGTGCTCATCTAAAGTCCGTTTCCCCCCTACTAAATTTTGAACCAGCTAGTATATCGCAACGAAATTTGGAGGGCTTAAGATAAAAACCTACTTTTTCTGAAAAAGTCACAGCTGAAAGTTTTAAAATGGCATCTGAGCGCCATCTTCAATGTTTTTTTTAAATAGAACACCCCTTACTCCATTTTCGAAATCTGCTCATAATTCTCAATAGTTTTCTCTAATACACTTTACTCCTAAATTCAATTGTTTTCGGAATATTAACGTTTGAAAAGTGACATTTTAAAAGTGACATTTTGTCAAATAGTCCGTTGAGCGCCTAAATCCTTTTATGAAAAGTGTAATCATGGCTCGTAGTTTAGACGATAAATTTGAAGCAGTTTTGATATTTCGAGAAGCTGTAGGAAATTATCACCTAGCAGTCCGTATGTTTAATGATAGATTTCCCGAAAATCCTATTTCGAGGTCATATTTGCCCAAACTTTTAAATAAGCTCCAAACAACTGTTTTGCTGAAAGATGCTCCAAGATCAGAAGAAAAAAAGGGAGAAATTGTTGCTGAAATGGTAATCAATCCGACTCAGTCGACGTCTGCAGTTGCTGAATCCTGTGGAGTAAATTCAAAAAGTGTCCAAAGAGTCCTAAAAAAAGAAAAGTTTCATCCCTATGAAATGGAAATCCGGCATGCTCTCACGGAGGACGATCCAGACCGGAGGGTTGAATTTTGTGAGTGGTTAACAAAAACAATTGAAGGAGAAAAGAAATGGAAAAGAAAAGAATGGAAATCTCAACAAACAGAATGTACGATACTGGAGCGATACTAATCCGCATATTTTTAGAGAGGGACACACCCAGTTTCCTAAAAAGGTGAATGTTAGGGCGGGGATTTTGGGCAATCGCGTTGTTGGACCGATTTTCATCAGAGGCAATCTTACAGGAGTTCTTTACAGAAATCTTTTAGAAACTGAAATTGAACCTCGAATAAGACAAATTGCATTAAACAATCAGGAAGAGTTTGAAAATCGTAAAAACTTATTTCAGCAGGATGAGGCACCTCCCCATTTCGATCGCATGGCTAGAGAGTTCCACGATACAACCTTTGCTGGGCGATGGATAGGTCGCAGGGGAAGTACAGAATGGCCACCGCGATCTCTGGATCTCACACCTCTAGATTTTTACCTTTGGGGATATCTGGAGTCAAAAATCTACGCCACTGAATGCCAAACAATAGAAGAGTTGGAACGCAGAATAATAGATACATGTGAAGAAATAGATGAACAGACTTTCGTCAACGTGAGAGAAGCTATTTATAATAGGGCACTTTATTGTCAAGATTTAGGAGGGGGCCACATTGAACACTTGATGAAATAATTGTTGGAGTTAAATAAAAGTGTTATTCAATAATAAATTAAAGTTTTTTAGCCAACTAATTTGTTTTGATTGTGAATTTACAGAGCACATTCGTAGGCTTCGAGATTTTCCGGTAAGCGGTACTGTTTATCCTTGATAAACTCTCTTTACGCCTCTTATTAGTCGAATTCATTAAGACATTTAACTACAAATTAATAACAACGTTTAGTTAGCAAAATATTTTACCGGAAGTGACCAAAATCCATACTTCATTTTAAACCGGAATGTCACTTTTCAAACGTTAATATTTCGAAAACAATTGAATTTAGGAGTAAAGTGTATGAGAGAAAACTGTTGACAATTATGAACAGATTTCGAAAATGGAATAATATATATTTAAAAAAATTATTGAAGCTGGCACTTAGCCGCCATTTTAAAACTTTTAGCTGTGATTTTTTCATGAAAAAGTGGATTTTTATCTCCTATTTGTTGCGATATACCAGGTGGTTGAAAAATTAGTAGGGGGGGACGGACTTTAGACGAGCACTGTATAGTTGAGAATGCAACGCAAAATTCTTTCTAGCAAGATAATGAAAGGTGATGTTGCCGGGCCCACCTTCCACCGTCTATCTTTCCACAAAAATACTTAACTCCCGTGTGGTTCAGATGGGTAGACATATCAGTTTCAGAATCGTCATCAGCCCCTGTTGGAGAGCATATCCCTGGCACGATTGATCAAATCTATGGCTTCTGGTCCGTTCTATGTAGATACTTTATTTAGGCCTGATTTTCTACCTTGGTCCCTGTAATGCCAGAAGGTTGCCTTCTAGGTACTGTTTTATCTGGTTCAATGAGTCGGAAAATAACAAAAGGCTGACTCAACAAACACTGAAGGGAGCCAGGGGTTCAAGTAATCAGTTCGGATCTGAGTCTGGTACAAGCTGAAGCATATTCAGAAGGGTAGAGGAAGATCAGGTTGTCTGCCATATTTACAGTAAGAGAGTTCTTAGCTTTCTATGGAACTCACTTAATAAGACTGACACTGAAAGTCCATCACACAACGCCTCATTACAGTCAGACCGTACAATAGTTCCAGTAACCCGTTTTTTTTTAATTTTAATTTAATTAGAATCCCTCCATCAGATAGAGCGTGAGCCTAATAATATTCGTGATCCAGGGAGGTTTCCTTAAAATTGACGTTTTGAATGGTGCATGTGTATCGAAAGTTGACAGCAAAACGGAGTTCAAGGTGTTGACTTCATCATTAATGTTAATAGAAGTCAAAATATTCTGCCAAATCAGGACTTTGTAAATCAATTTCAAACTTTTGCAGATCTGAACACTGTTGGAAAAGAGTTGTTGAAATAACAAAAAATAAGAAACCCTGGAGGTCCACTATTATTTTTGGTGAAATTGGCAACTTTCGATATTGACGATGTTCACATTTACACATTTGTGGCTTTCACACAAATTTTGCTATTTACAAATTCAGCAAAGTAAATGCTCAATTAGATGAGACGATTTTACCAAATCAGTAGTGCATCAACAACATTCAGTTGCTATTTTTCACCTTTTTTTCGTTAAGCTGACCCAAAAATGTTTTTACAGCAAAGTCATTCATTTACTTTTTTCAATGAATTAACATAATATTTAGTGAAATTAACATTGTAATATTGTCGATTCCTTTACTAGTTTTCATCATTATAAACTGACAAGAAGTAATTTGTAAACCTCATGCTGTTGGAATCTCATTCTCTCTGTGTTGTTGTTGAAATAAAATTTTGTCAATTATTTTCTTTTAGTTTTTCATACTACACAGAAAAGGTTTTATTGTCTTTTATTTCTTGTCAAAACATAAATAATTTTTTTTTCAAATTACGTCAATTAGTATTCACTATCACTATTTTTTTTGGTGAAAATATCTAATATTTGTTGGTAATATAGTTTTTCAGGAGGGATGGTTCAATAAATCAAGAATATATAACATTAGAATATTTTAATGCTTCTATTATAAAACAATTATTCTTTATTATTATAATAACAGTTGAATGTCGATAAAATTAAATTGACATCATTATGTGAAGAAATGTACAAATAAACATGAAGTAACACAATGAATAAATGCCAGCTACATAATCCTTTGGTGGATTAATATAAAAAAAACTGTATTATAATGAGTAACACTGCCGCGTGAAGGTAAAGAGCTGAAGTGCAAGAATACAGATTTTGAGTTTGCCAATTTATAATTTGTTTTTACCCGACTGCGGCGAAGCCCAAAAAGACAGTTATGTGTTTGACCTGTATGTACGTACACAGGTCAAACACATAACCGTCCTTTTGGCTTTGCCGCAGTCGGGTAAAAAAATATATAAATAGGCAAAGTCAGATTTTTTCTTGCACTTACTGCTCTTTACCCTCACGCGGCAGAAGAGTTGAATGGCGAGAAAATCAAATTAACAACAGGGTCCGAGTAATAAAATGTAATAACACCGAAACAAAATGTTTTCCTAAATTCACAATGCAAGTCACTATTCCAAAGTAATTTCAGATTTCGGCACAATACAATGAAAGTTCTGTTTATATGGCAAACTCAAATCGTATGCAACCAGATGCTTAAAATTTTCAAGACTTATCAACTTGTAATTGAATCTTTCTGATTCTTCTACTATGTAATATTGAGATTTGTCATCGAAGCATTTTGTAAACTAACACTCACACAAAAATATTGGGTTATTGGTGGCATGAGCACAAATTGCAAATATTTTACGAAATATAGGGCACATGTATCGACACACTACAAATACATTAACAATACGTCTCACAGAGGACAGAGGACTGACTGAGACGATGTGCTCTGGAAGCGCATTTTTGGCGCTAATTCGATACTTGCATATGCACGAGAATGCCCGAAGGTGATCAATTTCCTTTTCACAACGAAATAGAATAAATTCCACAAATTTATTGGATAATACCACCAACAGTTTTGGTAATCCAACAATTTGCATTTTGACTATATCAGTTGTTTAACAAACAAAATTGTCGATGCCGCAAACTGTTCATAGCTATGAATACCTATTTGATGTTGCTAATAAATGCACATCAATATTCTCACTTGCAAGAGCATTTGCTATTTTGTTTTATTTGCAAAATGAAACTGTTACAGCAGCAACATTCTATTTGAAGATTTCGACAACAATGAGGTAGACATACTGACAAAAAATGAGTGAAAATTGACAAATGGATGAATTTAACTACATCCGGAGCAATTTGTGTAGTGGATTCCTGAATAATTGTTGTTCATTTGGGCAACATTTTTTCAACAAAACTAGATATTAATGAAAGAAAAAGCCATATGAAGGGGATAAGATATGAAATGAAATGCATAAAGCACACACAAAGTCGTCTTCACAAAAGGTTCAATATAAATTGAAACAATTGGTAGACCGACAGGCGAAAAACAACTACTTTCCTAGCAAATACCACGCAGAACTTTGAATGATATTCACCTGACAATCCATGCAAACTTCCGTATAAATGGATATTGTTCGCAAATGTTTCTTTCTGATAAGCTCGATTATGTTTAAATTCATGTCGTGTCCACCTAACAATCCGCATACTGGTTTCAGGCTTTTTTGGCCCTCATCAGTACGGAGTAGTCACCAGCCAAAGATCCAGAGAGCTCTGGCCGAAGCGAGACACAACATAAATAAAATCATCATCGAGCTTAAAACATCTTTAGGTGCGTCGGAAAAGATAACTTTCAACCGGCGACACCTAGTGACAGAAAAAAACACTCCATACAATTCCCCTACCTTTTTTTTTTTTTTTTTTTTTTTTTTTCTGGTTCCCACGAAAAGGGATATCCTGTAATGTTCAGAGAACATCGTGGGAACCTAGGGAAAGAAGGTAGGAGTTGGTGTTCTTCTTAAATTTCTGAAGGTTGTATGCCTCGGGGAACACCTCCCTAGGCAATGAGTTCCAAAGCCTCGCTGTTCGTTGGATGAACGAGTCTTTGGAAAGTGATGTTCTGCAGGTTTCCAAAGTGACCACGAAGGGGTGTGATGACTGAACTTGACGGGTTAATCTCGAAGAGACTGCCAAAGCAGGAACGATTGTTGATATTTCAGAAGAGCATCGCCCATGAAAATATCTATAAAATAGAGACAAATCGCCAACTTTTCTACGGTGTTCCAGACAAGTGAGCGAGTTTGTAAGCGAGGCATCACCGACGAGACGAATTGCTCTTTTTTGGACAGAATCCAATAGCCTCAGGATATGTTTAGGTGCCGCACTCCAAATATGGGAACAGTATTCCAGGACAGGTCGGATCTGTGCCTTATAGATCATAAGCAGCTGACTGGGGGTGAAATAGCTCTTGGCACGAAACAGAAAACCAAGTTTTTGGGATGCACTTTTGGCAATGGACCTCACGTGATTTTCCCAGGAAAGGTTATTGCTGATAGTAATACCAAGCATCGATATGGATGGCTTCAGTGGTATGGTTACTCCTGACAAAGTTATGTTAGGCACAGTGAGATCGGCTTTCTAGAGAAAAGACATGCTTGTGTTTTGTTTGCATTGAATTCTACCAAGTTATTAGATCCCCATTCGAGAATTGTTGCCAAGTCCATATTTATATTATTAACATTTCTTCCTCGTTCATTTCTGGTTTCACGGGCTGATATAGGGGCCCTGGAAGAAAGCGGTATGGAGGGTACTATCATCGGCAAAGCTGTGTACTGGACATGAAGTTGCTTTCAACAAGGTCGTTGATGTGAAGTAGAAATAGTGTTGGTGCGAGAATGGATCCTTGCGGAACACCAGCATTTATGAGTAGAGTGTCAGATGAAACTCCATCGACCACTACATGGAGAGACCTGTTTGAGAGAAAACTAGCAAGCAGAGAACACAGCTGAGGGCAAGCCATAAGACGGAAGCTTGGCGAGAGTCCCTGGTGCCAAACTCGATCGAACGCCTTGGAGATATCTAATGCCACAGCTAAAGTTTCTCCATGCTTTTCAATAGATAGCTGCCATATATGTGAGACGTAAGCGAGCAGGTCACCAGTTGATCTCTGATGGCGGAAGCCATATTGCCTATCGTTGACAATTCCTGAGTCTTCCAGATATTTCATGAGCTCGATGTTGATGGCTTTTCCATGACCTTTGAAATAATAGATAGCAGTGCGATAGGTCTGTAGTTGCTAGGTAGGGCCTTTTGCCTTTTTAGGGACTGGCTGTACTCTTGCAATTTTCCAATTGGACGGAAATACCCCCAAATTGTAAGAGTGGTTGAACAACTTGCAAAGAACAGGTGTTAGTTCGGGGCACATTTCTTGAGAACAATCGGCGGGATTCCGTCAGATCCACAGGCTTTGTTGGTGTTGAGACCCAGCAAAATCTTTCTGATAGTACGTTGGCGAAAGGTGATCTCGGGCATGTGACTGTCAATAGGTGTAATGTTCGGGGGTTGTTTTCCCGATGAATCCAGAGTGGAATTTCCAGCAAATAGGTGCGCAAAATATTGGCTTTTCCTGGGCAGTCGTTGCTAGTGTTCCATCTTCTTTGGTTGGGAGGAAATGAGCTGGAAGTGAAATTTCTTCCCACAGCTTTGGCGAAAGACCAAAATGAACGGGATCCGTTAGGACATTCAGCAAGTTTTGATCTTATTTTGGCTTTGTGGGCATCTTTTGAGCATTCTATTGTCTCTTTACATATGCCTCTAGCCTCGACATATGCTGCTCTGGTCTCAGGGCCCGGATTTTTTAGCCATCGATGGTATGCTGGCTGTTTGGAAGCCACAGCTCTAGAGCAGTTTCTGTTAAACCAGGTCTTATCGGATGATGTTCTTCTTTCGGTATTCGGTATGTAAGTTTGCATCCCCAACATGATGATTTCAGAAATTGTCTCAGCACATCGTGTTGGATCTACTGAAGAGAAACAAACTCTCTTCCATGGAAACGCTGAGAAAAACATACGAAGACCTTCCCAGGATTCTAAATAAAAGATTCCTTCTCAGTAGGAGAGACTCAAAATGCCCGACTGGCATATTTTAATGAAAGAAAAAGCCATATGAAGGGGATAATATATGAAATGAAATGCATAAAGCACACACAAAGTCGTCTTTACAACAGGTTCAATATAAATTGAAACAATTGGTAGACCGACAGGCAAAAAACAACTACTTTCCTAGCAAATACCACGCAGATTGTTGAATGATATTCACCTGACAATCCATGCAAACTTCCATATAAATGGATATTGTTCGCAAATGTTTCTTTCTGATAAGCTCGATTATGTTTAAATTCATGTCGTGTGCACCTAACAATCCGCATACCGGTTTTAGGCTTTTTTGGCCCTCATCAGTACGGAGTAGTCACCAGCCAAAGATTGAACCTTTTGTGAAGACGACTTTGTGTGTGCTTTATGCATTTCAAAACTAGATATTGTTGAAATTAACAACTCTTTTCTAACTGTGTAGGTTTTTGTTGGTCAGTTTCTGGGGCTTTCCTTAGTTTTAGAGTTGATTCAATCATACTGTGATCGGATATAGCTATAGCTGATGCGTCAACAATTTTGCATTCCACAATATTGATGTGTTTACTGATTATGAAGTTATCGATATATATATATATATATATATATATATATATTCTCTGCGTTTTTTAATTAAGTTATATCAACAATTGCCCGCTGGTAGTTGTTTTGAAAAAACCATTTCAAATAACTGTATCGTCAGCCAGATCCTCCAGCCCGTCTAAAATAACACGCACCAGATGAAACCATTTGAAACAAATGGATTTATCTTCACCAGAAGAAGGATTTGATATGCCAAGTCGTGCGCAAAAATCTGATGCGCGTATTTATTATTATGTTTAGGGTTTAAGGTACAATGAAAGATTTAATTCATCCAATCTGGATCTGTCGAATCAAATCTCTAGATCTGTGGCGATAATCTGCTCTTGTATTGGCCGCTATCACAAAGCATCCTGTAGTGGAGCCAGAACCAAAAAAAAAGTTGGTCGGTGAAAATGAATTCATTTTGAAATCATTAATTGAATCTTCCTGAAGTTATTCCATTCATTATCAGAAATAAATTCAATGCATTTGATGAGTTTGATATTTTTATGTCAACAGCTATCATCCCGACGTCGACAGTCAATCTATTCAATCTACACCGACGTCAGTCACTATAAATAATTTGAAAGCAATCAAATTCAAGGCAGTTAAACACACCATAAAATATAGGTATGTCTCAAATAAAATCCTTGAAATTCGGTTTGGATTTAACGACCACATGGTGAGTTAAAAGTCTAGTTGGACCAGTTTAACGATGGATTTTTATCTCGCGCTACTGAATTACTCAGAAATGACTAGAGTCAGTGGTGGAGAAATATCAATTCAAATTTCGGACAGGTTTTTGGAGTGAACCTCATGAATGGTAGTCCAGAACTGTACATTTGATATTTTTCTACTTTTCATTTATAGTTTACGGAATTCACCGGGCACTCTTTGGCATGCAAGCTTAGGGCAGTCTATTATTATTGTTAATGCTAATCGACGACCATTGCATTACCGCAAATATAACAGAACTTCCATTTCATATTGAATGAATGTGGTTTTTTGTGGAGGAACAACGTTTCTTGACATGTTTTTTGGGTAACCTTCCACAGTCTGAAAATGAAAATATAATCAGGAAAATCTATACAAGTGTAGAAAGGGCAAACTGATTAGTTCACCCCGATAAGTTATTGCGTTCACCAAATTATATTTCCTATGGAAAAATTTAATTTGTCAATAACTTGCCGTTTTTATCCTCGTTTTTTTTTAAAAAATTCAAAAGATACTTTTCTATATAGTTTTTGCTTGACGTTTCGGGGACTATATCTGCCCCCGTTCTCAAAATCTTCTAAATCTCCTTTAATTGTTTTATAATTTGGATTTTTTTGCTCGCAGAGTCTTTTTTGCTTTTTCAACTGACGGATGTCAATTGAGATCTGCCAAAAAAGTTTGAGATTGACGTATTGCTCATTTGATATATGGGGTGTTGTTCGGATCAGTTTATTAGCATTCTACCATATCTCACTTCCTCTCTGAGTAGAGGTAACCATGTATGATCCATTTCCATGGGCGATACTCAAACAATATGTGGCCTGCTAGATCTCCAGATCTAACTCCTATGGATTTTCTTCTGTGGGGATACCTCGAAGAGAAGGTCTACAGACAACGGCCTTGTGGAGCTATTCAACATTTGGAGGATACAATAAGAAATTGTTTTCTGATGATCACCCCGCAAATGCTCATGAACGTACACAAGGAAATTCATAGAAGAATCATGGGGTGCATTCAAAATGAAGGACGACACATCGAGTAATACAATAGGAGTTCCGTATTACATTATATTTCATATTAAGTTTGCTTTCTGGATACCTTCATTAAAAGTGAATTGAGAATGAAGTTGTTCTGAGTTGCTTTTCGATGTTCACAGATCATTATTTATAGCCTACGGTTGGTATTGGTCTTTTGACGTTGGTTGCAACACAGTTTGATTGCTTTCAATTGATTTTGAACTGCAGATGTCATTTGTTATACCTTAATTATGAAAAATATCTTTAGTTTCTCAATGGCAACAAGAAATGAGATTATGAGATTTTGTCGGCACCAAGTTCGATTAATGCAATTTTCTAGTTGATAGTTGGACGGGACTCAACTTCGTATGGCCATTCAGGTAATACTCAATGATAAGTGTTCTATGACATTACAAATTCTCATAATACATAGGGAGGTGAATAAAAAAATGGAAAACATCAGTAAAAACTTGTTTGAGGAATAGGAGGCTGTAATTCTGAATTTCGAATATTCTCCAAATTGCAAGTCATTTATTCAGATAAACTTTGGGTGTATTTTGGAAAATAAAGGTACTTTACTCTTAGCTACTTTCAAATTATTCCACCTCCCTCGTATACGAATGGAGATAAATGAAATAAAGATAGTGCAATTCGAGTTTGAACAGAAGCAAAAATGTTTATGAAGAGTAAAATTTTCTGAGAAATTTGTTATAAACTTTTTCCCATTTGTTGCCAAAAATCTGCCGGACACTGTATAATGTAAATAAGTAGAATGTATTCATATAGTTTCAAAGCTGTGATTCGGTGCCCTTTTGCTCAGAGAAGTTGACGTATACTTCTCCACTCACAATCAATATTTGTACAACAAAATTATTATTATTTAGATAAAACTTTGTTGTTTATTTCTAAAAATATCTAATTCTGATGATTCTGACAGAAAATTGAGAAAAAAAATCGAAAACTGAAAAATAATGTTTTTCATGACATCTAGTTCAAATTTTAATTATTTTTGGGACTTTATCAATTTCAAACACACAACTAATCAATTTCTACAGAATTTCATAAATTTAATAGAAGTGTAAATCCTACTACAATGCCGTAAATGACCCAGAAATTACTTTCGGAAGCATTTCTGCCAACACACTAATTTTTTATCCACGCAACCGCACCGGAGCATAATTTAGTACCTTGACAATAATTGAGGTAGCGCTTTTAGCCCATCTGATTTTCATACAAAGTATCTCTGCAGAACATTGTGGATGTTGAAAAGGGAAACATTCTCAATTGTATATTGAATAGAAATATTTCTCTGTGAATTGAAAAATCCACGATATGAAGAAAGATATTTTTTGTGTATGTCTAATAGAAAACAACTACTTCTCCGGCTGAAGCCACTACATCTAATAAATATTCTAAAAAAACCCTAATTAAAAAAAAAATCCAAAATTGAAAATTTGCATTTTCATTCAGATAGTTATTTGACTTTCTATTCCAGTCTTGATTGAGAACTCATATAGAAGAATGAGGCAAAGAAGAATGTTTTCCAAAAGAGAGTACTCACAGCAATCATTTGTAACATTGACGCAAGAGAGGCATCGCATTCACTAGGTCTTCAATACATTTTTGTCGACGAAAATCTATTTCATGCTTCCAAGATCATCAGAAAGACCGGAAGAAATGGGAAACACATTTTCAAGAAGCAATCTCACTTTGCAATGATGGAAAAAAGTTAGAAACATTTCTTTGGGAGAGACACTAAAGACTAAAGTTTATCTTTCAGTCGCAGATGATTCCACATCTAATTTTATGAACCTACTGTTAAAAAAAAAATAATACAAAATAATACATTGAAAATATTTTTACGAGATAAAATACCAGAAGTTACTTCAAAAATTGATTGATGATATCAAGAACTCTTGGAATTATGTGAAATATTTCTAGGCACAATGAATTCTGAGAAAATAAAATTTTATAAACTTGGGGCATTCCATCACGCTGTATGGATGTCCAAAGCCATTTATTGTTTGAAAATTAATATTTTCCGAAACAGTTTTGAATTAACTAAAGAAGATAAAAAAAATCTTCTGGAAATTCCATTATTTATTGTTTTTGTATATGTTCCATTTTGGTATACTGCACCTTTAGCCGCCACTGCACCAAATCAGGACCTTGAATTCATGAAAACTGTTGACCAATATAGAACGATCGATAAAGAATTAGAGAAATTTGGGAACCATTTATGAAATTTGAGTCCTGAAGCAGCGGCCTTGTCGTTTTTTGATAAAAATGTATCTTTAGTGCAAAGCTTTAAAATTAAGTAATGGTGATAAATTTGAAATTCCTAAACGCTTTATTTTCAATGTAGATAATTTCAAGTGGTTCTTAAATAAAAACATTGATTATTTTATAAATTCTAATTCACTCAAATTTTTTGAAAGATGGTGGGACAATCCAGAATATTTAAGAGGATTAGAAATTATTAAACATCTAAGATTAGTCAACGATACCTACTGCTGAAAAATTCACTGAAGAATATATTGATAATTTATCTGAACACGAGGATGAGAAACAATACGTGATTCAAATTGTGAACGTGTATAAAACAAAAAACCCCAGTGTAACTGAAGAAAGATTAATAAAATAAATAAGTATATATATTTTTTTTATTTGATACCATCTATTTTTTATTTTGCTCACAATTTTCCATTACGGGACCATCAGAATTAGATATTTTTGGAAATGAACAACAAAGTTTCATTGTAATAATAATAATTTTGCTGTAAAAGTAAAAAAAAAGTAAAAGTTAGGATGAGTTTAACTTCAAATAACTTCTGAAAGAGTGAAGTTGTGAAAAAATTATAGTCCACCTTTTTTGTAAAGCGTTCAAATTCCTTCAAGAATATCTATCTTTTATTACTTTGACTTCAGTATTCAAGAAAAAAATTGAATGTAGAAAGTATATCGAATGAAAAATATATCGTCTTAGGGGCGAAGTTTGATATGGAAATTAAGAGCTTTTTTGATCTGTCATTTAGGGGGCGCTGCAGAGAAAAAAAACAACTTGGTAAATAACGGACACCCTAATGTGCAAAACAAAATTAACTGACTTGCACCAAGTTGTGCTACTTCTTTCGACAATGTTTGAACTCTTTAAATCTTCAAATCTTCCTTGTAACCTTGTCCTAAGCTAGAAACACTTAAATGATTGTTTTCTTATCTTCTTAGCAATCTTACAATAATCAAGTTTGAATTGAATGAATGTGGTTTTTTGTGGAAGAACAACGTTTCTTGACATGTTTTTTGGGTAACCTTCCACAGTCTGAAAATGAAAGTATAATCAGGAAAATCCATAAAAGTGTAGAAAGGGCAAACTAATTAGTTCACCCCGATAAGTTACTGCGTTCACCAAATTATATTTCCTATAGAAAAATGATTTGATTTGTCAGTAACCTCTCGTTCCCTGAATATGCCAAGTAAAAATTCAAAAGATACTTCTCTATATAGTTTTTGATTGACGTTTCGGGGACCATATCTGCCCCCGTTCTCAAAATCTTCTTAATCTCCTTTAATTGTTTTAATAATTTGGATTTTTTCTTGCAGATTCTTTTTCGCTTTCTCAACTGACGGATGTCAATTGAGATCTGCCAAAAAAGTTTGAGAGTGAGGTATTGCTCATTTGATATGGTGGAGATACGTGGATGATGTTTTCGCTATCTGGAATCGAAGTGAAGAAGAATTAAACATTTTCTTGGATCATATAAACGGTCAAGAACCAACGATCAAATTCACGTTAGAATCAGAACAAAACAACCAACTCCCCTTTTTAGATGTCATGATCCAAAAATCATCATCTCGAAAGGAAACATCTGTACACAGAAAGAAGACGCATACCAATCGATATCTACACAATAACTCAAACCATCATGCCAGTGTGAAAAAAGGCATAGTTAAATGTCTCTCTAATAGAGCCCAAACAGTTTGTCATTCCAACCAGAAACTAAAGGAAGAAATAAACCTCATGAAATCTGTTCTCAAGGAAAATGCATATCCGGATCAGTTTGTGGAAAAAACAATCACTGACATTAAAAACAAAAATCCATCAAACAACCAATTAACAAAACCAACAGGAGTACTCCCACCACCTACACATTTCACAACCAACATAATACCTTATGTCCCCGGATTATCTGAAAAGATCAAACGAATTGGACATAGGTATGATGTGAGAACATCATTTAGAACAACAAACACACTGAAATCTATACTAACACAAACAAAACCAAAAAACGCAGAAGAAAGTACCAAAAACTGTGTATACAACATACCTTGTTCGTGTGGTGGTAGTTATATAGGTGAAACGTCAAGACCATTGGAAGTGCGCCAAAGTGAACATCAGAGTTACATCAGAAATCGACAAATAACCGGATCAAAAATTGCAGAACATATCCTCACATCCAATGGCGATCATACGATTGAATGGAATATGACAAAAATCTTCATGAAAGAACCACATCAAGAGAGGAGAAAATTGAAAGAAACGGCCTGTATTCTTCTTTCCAATAACAACTGCTCTTCAATAAATTCTGTTGAAATGGATCATACATGGTTACCTCTACTCAGAGAGGAAGTGAGATATGGTAGAATGCTAATAAACTGATCTGAACAACACCCCATATTCAAATGAGCAATACGTCACTCTCAAACTTTTTTGGCAGATATCAATTGCATCCGTCAGTTGAAAAAGCGAAAAGACTCTGCAAGAAAAAATCCAAATCATTAAAACAATCAAAGGAGATTTAGAAGATTTCGAGAACGGGAGCAGATATAGTCCCCGAAACGTCAATCAAAAACTATATAGAGAAGTATCTTTTGAATTTTTACTATTTTTTTATAGGCATATTCAGGGAACGAGAAGTTACTGATAAATCGAATCATTTTTCTATAGGAAATATAATTTGGTGAACGCAGTAACTTATCTGGGTGAACTAATTAGTTTGCCTTTCTGTATAGATTTTCCTGATTATATTTTCATTTTCAGACTGTGGAAGGTTACCCAAAAAACATGTCAAGAAATCAAGTTTGAACTCTGAAATGGTCGTTTTCTCATCATCCTTGCATCCTTGCATTCCAAGCAACAAAATTTCGGCGACCATTTTGGAACCCAAGCACTTCAATCTTAAGGTAAGTATATTTTTAGTATTGTAATGTGTTTGGCATCCGAGAAAACCCTTAAGCAGACGTTTGAATCATTATTTTAAGCAAACGGACAAGGGAGATATAGGCAAGAGAGTTTTGGCCGCCATCTTGGATACCGGACTTCCGGTCCAAACTTCGCTTTGGCAACAGGCAGATTCGTTTTCAGCGTGATCGAAATACCCTTAAAACGTTATTTCCCCAATTGTTACACGTGATGCTTCTTGCATTGTTTTTTTTTTAAACGTGCCCAGTCTATACCCGTCAACTGTTTCGAATGAAAATTGTGATAATCATTACCCCCGAAAATTCCATCACGACTAAACTTCGTGTACTGTTATTCAATTCCGGTATGATGTGGATTTCCATATTCGAATTTCATTAAAAGTAAAACAATGTTCGTATTTTTTTTTCTGTTCCCTTTTTCTTGGCGTTACTGGGTTGGAACTTGGAATGTTGTTTCGAATACAGCAAAAATCCATTGTACAAGAGATTGATTTTAATTTATTGCGAATTAAGTAACTGCTTTACCACGAATTAATTAAGGTACAAGTAATTAACGATTTGTTTGTATTGGCTATAAATTTTTATTTTATAGGATTCAAAACATGTTTCACAAATCTCATCTGATGAACGATTCAGAATGGAATGTGCCAGAATGTTGTCCAAGGACACTATCAGAGGAGACATTTCAGGTGTGTCATGGAAGGTTTCGGTTCGGTTGAATAACCCCTCACAATATCAATTGACAAAAAAAACAGTTGGAAGACGTAGATTTCAAGAACCTTTGCTGACAAATGGGTGACTTTCTGATTCAATTCTAGAAAGTAAATGATTGATGAGTGCCTAAAGAAGATGAGCTGTTTTCAAAAAGCGTCTAATTAACAGGAACGAAATAACGAATACAGAAGGAGCTTCCAAGGAAAATAAATATTATGAAATCATTGAAAAACAATGTATTTGTGTATTTTACAGCGATATTCTATTTGTGCGAACATCTGAGAAATTTTTATTTTTGGTTTGGAGCTGAATAAGCTATATAAAAGACAATTAGTTTTTTTGCAATCTTTCAACAATCGGCATTTTGAAACTACTAAAACTACCTATTTGTCCTATCTCTCAACCGAAAATTTTATTCAAAGTGTTGTTCCATTCGGTCGAAAAATGTGGCTTCCCCTTTATATACAGAGTGGCCACTTTTTTAATGGGATTGTATTGGTAACTTTTAAACCATAAGAGTTAGAAGGTCGGTCAAATGGAGAAAAAGTTGCATTCATAGAAGCATTGTCAAGCAGTTCAAACAAATCGAGATTATCAGGGCCGGTTATCGAGATATCATAAAAAAAGTAAATTCTGTCATTTTGATTTTTCTTTTTTTCCTACTTTATTTCGAATATTATCAGAAAATGTCACGGGAGTTTTTTATTCGACAGTAAATTATACTCAATTTGACATGATCAGATTTTGTATCCAACGTTTCGTACGCTCTGGGCCACCCTCAACCTCATTTTTTTCAATACGGACCTGCATATTTTATGACCTTTTTCAAATAACTTTCAACGCTGAATTCAACGATATATCATACAATGTCATTCAAAGTTGATTTTCAGGTGATTTTGACCCTTATCCAAATTTCTTTGGGTCGAATCTGTATTACATTTAGTTTAATTAACAACATGCAATACATTTCGATAAAAAAATCAACTAACTCATCTTCAACTGAATGGAACGTACCAGATTCAAAGCAAGAAACAAGTAATAATTATTTACAAATTTCAAGAGGTGAAAAACCTAATTCATAATAATTAAACAAAACTATTATTTAATGAAAGAAAAATCAAATGATTATTCGAAAGTAAATGATGAACATTAATGAAGTAAGTGTTCGAAATATCCACCATTTTGTAAAGTGCACTTTGCGGTTCTGGAACCCACACTTCTTATACATTTGCTTATTTGCTTATTTCGCCTCCTTGAATACCTTCCAATACATTCTCAATCTTCTCGCGAAGAATCTCTATTGTCGGGTTCGTAGTATCATAAATTTTATTTTTGAGATATCCCCACAAATAAAAATCCAGCGGATTCAAATCCGGAGATCTGGCAGGACATGCTACTGGACCTCTTGTTCCAATCCATGAATCGGGAAAAGTTCGATTTAGATAGTCTGTGACTATTCTTGAAATGTGTGGACCACATCCGTCTTGTTGGAACCATAGACTATTACGCCGATACCGTTTAGGAAGATGATCCAACATTTCTTCTATAATTTCTACATATTTTGCTCCGGTTAGGTTGCCGTCAATAAAATAGGGTCCCAGTAATTTATTATTCAACAAACCGCACCATATGTTCAAAGAAGAAACGATATTGATGTCTAACTTCATGAATTAAGTGAGGATTTTCTGTGGCATAAAAATGTTTGTTCCTTCAATTGAACATGCCAGAATTTGTGAATGTCGTTTCGTCTCCCCAAATGATATTGTGCGCAAAATTGTTGTTATTCCGCACCTTCCGTTGAAACCAATTACAGAATTGCAACCTTCTCTCAGGATCATTGCGATATAGTTTTTGCACGGCTTGGTATTTATAGTCATGGTATCCGTGTCTCTTGAGTATTTTATTAACAGCACTTTTTGATAAATTGCATTCACTGGCCATAGTTCTCGATCCTATTCCTGGATTCATTCGAATTTGGGCCAGAACATTGATGTCATTGATAGGCTCGTTTCGTTGTACATAAGGACATCTAGGTTCGATGAATGAATTATGTGCAAGTAACGTTGTTCTTTCAACATAATTCACCATACCTTTGTTGTGCTTTGAACGAATTTCTATCTAGTTTTATGTACACTTCGTACATATCTCTCTTCTCTTCATTTGTGTATCTTACCATATCAAATAAGTTAAATTGAAATTACTCAGAAAAGTATTTGATGACGAGTTCTTGTGACACAATAATAAACGAAGTGACAAATAATATGACATTTCTTGTTATGTTCTTTTTTATCCACGGCCTACTACTTGAAAATAATACATTCAATAGACCTAGAGTTGTGTGTATGTAAGAAAAAACAAGTCTATCAACGATATCAATGTTCTGACCCAAATTTAATTGAACCCAGAAAAAAAATCGAGAACTGTGGCCAGTGAATGCAATTTATCAAATCTCGATTTGTTTGAACTGTTCGACAATGCTTCTATGAATGCAACTTTTTCTCCATTTGACCGACCTTCTAACTCTTATGGTTTAAAAGTTACCAATAAAATCCCATTAAAAAAGTGGCCACTCTGTATAACTACACAAAATAGAAGTCTAGTGCGAGTGTCTACTTTATATAGATCACCAAATACAGAACTTCAAGATTTCAATATTAGCCTAAGAATTCCTTGAGAAACAAAATTATGAGTGCGATTACAATTTATTTCTGGGAGACATAAATATTGATTTACTGAAACCAAGTGAGAACCTGACAGGGGAATATCAGAATATACTCAGTGAATTTGGTTTTATCTCTACCATAAACGAACCAACAAGGGTACAGGGTGATTGCAGCTCATGTTTAAATCACATATTTCTTAAAACTAAGATCAACAATTTCGAAAACACTATTCCCATAGTGCTAAAATCAACCATCACTGATCACTATACTACAATTCTACAACTTGTTCTCGATGAAAATAAAAAAAAGTATACAGACACCACTAGATTCACAAACTTTATTGACACAAAAAAATATTCATACATTTCAGCATATCTGCTGGGATCCTGTATACAATGACTTTGATCCACAGATTGCGGCAAGAGTGTTCATGGAAACAGAAAATATAAACTTATGTACCGAGAAAAAACCTCTTCGCAGGAAATCCGATAAAATTGCACCTTGGTTGACTAATGGCTTGCTGAACTCTATAAACAAAATAATAAAATGTATAAAGAAGCACAGAGGAATCCACATTATCTCAAATTGAAACAAGAATTCAAAAAGTACATGAACAAATTAACCTCGCTTATAAACAAAGCTAAATTCAACTACTACAAAAAACAAATTGATGGGAATAAGAACAGTTCCAAAAATTTATGGGTTATAGTCCAGCTAATCAGTAAGACGAAAAAACACAAGGGTAATATTGAAAACATTGAGAATGAAGATACAGGAGAATTACTAGTGGAAAAAATTGATATCGCCAACGCATTTGATAACGGCTTTAGCAAAATTGGTGAAACATTAGCTGATGAAATTGTGCGAGATGAAAACTACAGAAAAGAAAGAAAAACTACACCTAATTCCTTTGTGTTTGCACCCGTCACGGCAGATGAAGTATTTAAAACTGAACTGAAAAATGGTGAAGCAACCGGAATAGATAATATAAAAGCTAAACATTGAAACTAATCAGTCTAGACATAATGCAACCTTTGACCCATATTCATATTCTACTTTGTAGAACCGCGGCAATGGATGACAACTGGAATGACAGCAAGATCCAGAAAGACCAAGAGAAAGACCCCGACCTTGGCTTAGTCGTCAGCTGGAAGAAGGGCAATCGAAGACCATCATGGCAGGAAGTCGCAGGTTACTCGCCGGCTGTTAAGTCCTATTGGGCGAAATGGAACTCTCTTATTCTGGACAATGGGATCCTGAAACGTGTGTTGGAGGCCGAGATTGGTGGGGAAGACAGACGCCAAATTATTGTTCCCAGGAACAGAAGAGAGGAAGTGCTGCGGGAAATCCATGATGGAGTCGCTGGAGGACATCTGGGAGTGACGAAGACCCTGCAGAAAGTGAGGCAACGGTTTTACTGGGCCAATTGTCAAGCTGACGTACAGGACTGGTGCAGAAAGTGCGCTGTATGCGCTGCTAGCAATGGACCTCGAATACGACCCAAGGCCCCGATGCGTCAGTACAACGTAGGCAGCCCGTTCGAGAGAATCGCCATTGACATCGCCGGCCCGTTTCCCGTATCCGACCACGGGAATAAATACATCCTTGTGGCAATGGACTACTTCAATAAGTGGGCGGAAGCCTATGCCCTGCCCAACCAGGAAGCCATCACCGTCGCCGACGTCTTGGTGAAAGAGTGGATATGTCGATTTGGTATTCCAATGGAGCTGCACTCGGATCAAGGCAGAAATTTCGAATCCAACCTGTTCCAAGAAATATGTTTACGGCTGAACATCCGCAAGACAAGAACCACGGCCCTACATCCGCAGTCCGATGGAATGGTGGAACGGATGAACAGAACGATCAACCGCCACTTGTCCAAGGTTGTCTCTGACCATCAAAGAGACTGGGACCAGTATCTTCATTTGTTCCTGATGGCCTATCGATCCGCAGTACACGAGTCAACAGGTCAAACTCCTGCTAGTATTATAATGGGCCGAGAACTGCGACTGCCTTGTGACCTGAAGTTTGGGATACCGCCAGGACAAGACACTGCGGGAGAGGACTACGTCAGCAAACTTCGGCAGAGATTGGACGACATCCACGAACGAGTCCGGTTGAACATCCAGAGTGCCAGCGATAAAATGAAGAACACCTATGACATCAAGGCCGACGCTGGAGGGTTTAAGGTTGATGACCTGGTTTGTCTGTACAACCCCAAACGTCGTCGTGGACTATCACCAAAGTTGCGGAACTCGTGGGAAGGCCCGTATAAGATCGTGAAAAGGATAAACGACCTTGTGTACCGAATCCATAAGCCACCCCGAGGAAACCAAGGTCGTCCATTTCAACAGGTTGGCCTTACGCTGGAAACCATGACCAAGTTCGCACCCTCAAGCCACCGGAGGATGATATGACGTTCGAGAAGTTCATGTCCTTGTATTCAAACGGGCAGAAAGTTCTACATGGGGTTACTAGAGAGGAGTCACGAGACCTTTCGAGGTGCCTGCTGACTACGCACTAGCGCACTGTGTGGCAGAAGATCTTCGAATGTCCAGGGGCATCGCCGTAGTGTTTTCAAGAAATTTAGTCAACTCCAAACACTGCGGGAGCAGAATCCAGAAGTTGGTGGGGTGCTACAGTTGAAGAAAGGCCAGAGAAACATCCAATACCTAGTTACCAAGAGGCATTCCCAAGATAAACCGTCCTATGAAGATGTCTGGAAGAGTCTCACCAAACTAAGAGACACTATGGTGGACCAGAATCTGGTGGATCTAGCAATTCCAAAATTGTCCTGTGGTATTGATGGGTTGGACTGGAGAGTCAGAAGAAGTATGCTGGAGGCGATATTCAGATCCAGCGGCGTCAAGATTTTGGTTTGCTGTAACCCTCTTCCACGACCGGTCATGAAGACCGTGGAGTGTTACTTCCATCGAACTTCACGGTGCAAATATGGGGAGTCATGCAGATATCGTCACACTCCAAGGATGACATTTCGGGACGAAATGTCTTTAAGAAGGGGGCAATGTGACGAACCTAGGCCGGACCTGTCGCCTCACGCGTTGCCATCGACAACGATGATGTCATCCCCGGAGATATTCGAGAACAATCCAGTCACGCCGCCGCAGATAACAACGGTCGATATTGGAAGTAACTGGAACATGCTGGGCATCAACCGCCAGAATTGGAAACATCGAGAATGCTGTATCGGAGATAAATAGGCAGCCCTCAAGAGGGAGCGGCAGTTTTTCGGCGAGTCGATAACATCGAGCTATACAGTGGCGTAGCCAGTAATATAAATTAGTTGTCAATTTAAGTGTGAAATAAATTAGTAAAACCAAGTTAAGTTTATTTACGTTACAATAAGGTCATCTCGAAAGTTCATCCAATTTGGCAGGAGTAATCTAGGCGGTTGAATTGGAAATTGTAATCGAGGTCGCTGTATTCTTTGGCATGAGTCGAAAAATATGTTTTAGAAAGTGAAAATAATATATCGATAGAGAACAATACTTCAGTTGACAAGGTTTCCAAGAATCAATTTGTAAGGACAGTGGGTTGAAAGAGAACATCGAAACTGTTTCTATATATGTTTCCGAAGAATCCGATAAAATGCAAATAGTGGCCATATTCTGGTGAAAAAAAAACGTTATTCTCCATGATCGTTGGGCTATTTTTGTTGACTAGTAATAAATTATCCAGATATGGGCCAACAATTATTACGTAGAAAGTTTTTTGAATACTTTGAGATTTCAGCCTGAAGTTAGGAGAATTCAGTTTTTGTTCAATTTCTTCTCTCATTCTCGGAGATTTTGTGGCGTATTCAGGTAGACTTTTCAATCATCTGGAGATCTTGCTGACCATTCAATAGCTCCCTTTCTTCCAATACAACGATTCGGAGTACATTGTTAAGGAATTCACGAAGACCACGTGAATAATTGGCAGAAGTTCCATCTTGCTGCAACAAAATGGAAAATGGAAAACGTCTGGCCATACTGGAATCCATTCTAATTCTAAAAATAAAAACTTTTTAACAAAAAATTCAATCGACGGAAAAATGAACTGAAAAGCAATAAATAAAACGAACCTTTTTAGTCTTAATAACTAACTTTGAGTCGGCGCCAAACAAACAAGCAAATTAATTACGTAAAGCGTAAAATGGTGGCAGCGGGGTGCGCGACGCATCCCTTCGCCGGAAATTGCCGAGCGTTCTCGAAGTCAATATCAGCGAGAGAGCTACTCGAACGGGCACACACCTGAGAGCACACGTCGTTGCGAGTGGTGGTGCGGAGAGCGCATTTTTGAAAAGTTTATCGCTTGAGATTTCACGTTACATTTTTATATTATTTTGTTTTGATCATTTCTCTAAAGTAATTTAATGACCTTAGTCTTACTAACATTAGTTTTGGAGCTTAGTTATTAAGACTAAAAAGGTTCATTTTATTTTTTGCTCTTCAGTTTTTTTTTTTTCGTCAGTTTAACTATTTGTAAAAGTTTCTATTCTTTAATTTTTTGTGACTAAAATGTGCTAATTGCTACCTACTTAATTTGTATTACTTTTAAAATACTTACTTACCCTCCTAACTTCAACTATTAACTGTTATACAGTGCTTCTCAAAAGTCCCTCCCCCCTCTTATTTTTGGAACGATTATACATAAACAAGTGAAATTTGGAAACTGAATATTAAAAGTTGTAAGCTTTCCTACTAGTGATGATAGATGAAGAAATCGTCAAAGATGACGACACAAGGCCATTGTGACCAATCATTTTAAATGGAACCCTACGGCAAGCGACACCTCTTTTAGAAGATATCGAAAAAACCTATTCAATGATACTAATTTTGTTTGTGTTTATGGCAGTTTTAATGGCTCATTAGTAAACAATAAAATTTAAGTTCCATTCAGTATGATATTACTTACAGATTTAAGAATCAGTATCTACTTAAAGAAATTGCTCGAAGTGACCTCGATTCACTTCCTGACAGTGAAATATCCTATTTTTAAACTCTTCTCGTACTTTTGCAAATGTGTCTGCGGAAACAGCCTCACATTCTGCAAAAATACGTTGTTTCAAAACGTCAATATTATCAGGTTCAATGGCGTAAACCTTCGATTCAAGGTACCCCCACAGAAAAAAATCCAAAGGTGTGAGGTCCGGTGATCGAACTGACCATTCCGTTGAACCTCGTCGTCCAATCCATCTACCACGATACTCCTCATCCAAATACCGTCTTACTGCACCGTAATAGTGTGGAGTTGCACCATCCTGTTGGAATGTTATTTCCAAATTGCCGAATTCATCTGGATTATCTTCCAAAATTTCAAGAATTAACGATTCTATTGCGTTTTGCAACAGCTCCAGATAAAACTCACCAGTTAAATTAGTATTGAAAAATAGAGGATACCTGCCCAAACATTCACCTTCTAGGGAAATTGGGTACGTGTTTCACGAAACAGGTGAAGATTTGCGTCACTCCAATACCTCACATTCTGTGTATTTACATTTCCATTTGGATGGAAAGTACTTTCGTCAATAAAACGAATTGTTTTGACGTAGTCTGGCTGTTGGTTATTTTCACAAAATTCTAGTCTTTGGTCTGGGTCGTCGTCTGAGAGTTGATGAACCATTTTTAATTTGTATGGATGAAATTTGTTTTTTTTCAACACCCTGTGTACTGTACTTCGACTGACTTCACAGGTAGATGCAACGTGAGTTGTTGCAGAAGTAGGATTAACTATTACTTCTGCCAGTATATCAATTTTTTTCTCATCAGAAATTTGTGGTCTGCCAGATCGTTTCGCATCATTAATGCTACCCGTTGTTTCAAACTTACGAATAAGCTCCTTCGAATAAGTCCTTGAAATGGGGCGATCGGGAAACCTCTCATTAAAAATGCGTTTTGCTGCATGAATATTTTGTCCACTTTCACCAAGAATTAGGATCGTTGCTACTTTATCATCTGAAGCACGTACCATTTCGCTTCTTGAAGCACTTAAACGTTCGGATAACAACAGTTGAACAAATTATTAAAATGTACAAAAATATTAAAAGTACCAAATAAAAATACACAAATTACAATACAACAATACAATACAATACACAAATTATTAAATGTACAAAAACTTGGACAATTACGAAAACGTCGAATTAGGGAGAGTAACAAAAACGTCAGCTTATTTGACAACTATCCAGAGGCGGAGCTTGAATTTGGAATTTTAGTATTAACTGATTTAATTCATCACAGCTTTGCGTTTTTTAAAAGCGAGTTGCCAATACTGCCATAAACACAAACAAAATTAGTATCATTGAATAGGTTTTTTCGATACCTTCTAAAAGAGGTGTCGCTTGCCGTAGGGTTCCATTTAAAATTATTGGCCACAATGGCCTTGTGACGTAATCTTTGACGATTTCGTCATCTATCATCACTAGTAGGGAAGTTTACAACCTATAATATTCACTTTCCAAATTTCACTTGTTTATGTATGATCGTTCCAAAAATAAGAGTGGGGGAGAGGACTTTTGAGAAGCACTGTATACTATAACTAGCTGGTACCAGCGACTTCGTTCGCGTTGAACTTTGTATTTTTTGAGACGACTAGTACGAATTGACTCACCTCTTTAAGAGCGGAATTTCTAATAATACTGAAACGCGTATTTCTTTATTTATAACAAAGGCCTTGAATACCAATTTTTATGCCCCTTATTTCAAAACTAACAAAAATTTTCGCCCCAAAGACCTCAGATACCAATTTTAACTTGAAATCTAACGGAACCCTCATACAAATTTTCACCCTCCATTTCGCCCCTTCAGGGGTTGAATTTCTAAAAACACTCAAAAATATATTTCTTCTATTTGTAACAAAGACTTCATTGTGACAAAAACGATAACATCTTTGACGTAAAATTAATGTTCTGGAATGTTCTTTTGAATTTATCTTCGGTGGTTCTCTGAATTAAACAATATTCACTCGTCGTTTTCAATTCAGATAGTCAAACGCTGCTCGCTATATAAATTATATATTTCAGTTTCTGATAAGGGCACATACAGTTATGATATCAAATTGATTTCTCAACTCTGAATAATGCAGATAAAAATATTCTTCTGTACACAAAAAATACAAACAAAGCTAAAAAGAAAAAAAATGCAGTCCGTGAAAGTCATGATTTTGTAAATGAACTAAAATTTTTGTGACGAAATCTACTGAGGAGCTCAATAATTAGTATTTCATCAGCTTCCACATACCACTAAATATTTCTCGTTATATTCATTGGTATTTCGAATGAAAAAGTTTATTATTATTTCCTTTTTATTGTCCATTAGCATAATTGTTCGGCTCCTGTCAAAAGCGGATGTCTGGACATAAAACTTATCTCTTTTGGTTTATAACCGAAAATGATTGTACTTCAAAAAGCAATAAAAGGATTTTAGACCACATTTGAATGGCTTCTAGGTAAAGATTTCATGCAAGTAAATATTTAATATCCACTCACTGTGAAACAATGGCCCAAAGAGGAAAATTGAGGTGTACAATGCTACAATACGTGACTGAAATCTGAGACACATAATAGAAATCTGATTTCATTACGAGCTTTTATTTAGTTTTACCTGTCCCGGAGTCTGTGTGTTTTATAGTTGCCCGATTAACGTGAGATTTGGCAGGTGTTCATTGTTTCCATGACAATGCATTATGGAATAAAAATAGTATATTAAAGTATAAGTGGATAAAAAGGGCTTTAAAACACGCGCGATTTTTCGAGCACGACGGCGCAGCCGGAGTGCTCGAAATAGAGCAAGTGTTTTTAAGACCAGTTATCCACGAATACTTTACGTAATTTTTTTTTATTGGTGCACTTTGAAATCATATATACTGGTATTATTACTACAAAAAATAGAAATAAGAACTAATAATGCAAGAAGGTTGAATTCGTGATGTGACATCAGTATACCTTTCGTTGTCATGCAAATGAGAAAAACATTCATTTGCAATTTGTTACCAAAGATCAATATTTGTTGTCACCAGAGCTCAAAAATGAATGATTCTAATATCGATTTTTTGAATAGTGGGGCAGAATCGCGGTTAATACCGCGAAAATCCAGTGATATATATAAAAAAGAATATGAAAAGTTCATCAAATGGATGGAGGAGCACATATAAATGAACGAATTGTGAGTAATATTTTATTTGACAAGGTACTCCTGTCAGATCAATTATCAAAAATTTGTCGTTTAGACTTCACGTTTCTCGATTTGTTGATGTTGTCATGGTTACCTTTAAAAAACGCGCGTTTTTTAAAGTTCGATTTAAACACGCTGAGGCGTGCTTTAAATGGGTAAAAAGGGGCACCAATAAAAAAAAACAAATTGGCGGCTCTTAGATGGCGGACGAGATATGTGTTTATGGTACGATTCGACTCAAAATTGGTTTGTGGGGGTTTTCGGGATCGAAGATTATGATTTTTTTGTCAAAATTCATAAAATTAAAATGGCGGCTCCAAGATAGCGGACGATCTCTGCGATTATGGTCTGATTCTATTCAAAATTAGTATGTGGAGGTTTTCGGGGTCGAAGATTATGAATTTTTTTGTCAAAATTCATAAATTCGAGATGGTGGAGGAATTTTGTAATTATGGTTCAATTCTATTCAAAATTGATATGTGGGAGTTTTCAGGGTTGAAGATTAGGATATTTTGTCGAAATTTATAAAATCAAAATGGCGGCTCCAATATGGCGGACGATATCTGTGATTATGGTCCGATTCTCTTCAAAATTGGTATGTGGAGGTTTTCGGGGTCCGAGATTATGAATTAGGTCGGAGATTATTGATTTTTTGTCAGAATTCATAAATTGAAGATGGCAACTGCAGGATGGTGGACGACTTAATCTTCAGATGATCTCCTCATTGAAGAACTAGATAGCTCAGAACTTACACCCAGACAGCACTGGATATTCCATGAATATTCATAGAATATTATTTTTGGGATACTGGAATCTTCTCAAATGTGCCAGGGATATACAGTGTCACACATAAAGTTCGCAACATATGGAAGTTTTTTTTATTGATAGATATAGTGAATATTTATTTTCGTCATATGCTACTCTAAACCTGTCAAATTTGTCATTTTTTTCGAAAATTCTCAAAAAATCAGTTTTTTTTTATATTTCGAGAAATGCCAAAGAAAAAAGTTGCTCGGTTTCCAATTTTATACCTTCAAATTTTTTTTTAATTTTTCAAATCTTTCGCTTTACTGATTCGAACGAAACATGATAAAATAAATGAATGCACTTCAGAAATTCGTCTTTGTTGTTGCAAAGTTCATCTTGTTTTTCATTTCATTGTGAAACTGTTTGGATTTTCAATGTATGGACGTTAATATGTCAGTAATCGAATAAACAAATTTCTCTCCATTCTTATTACACGCGTATTTCTTTTTTTAATATAATTTTATCCAGTTTGATCATTTTTTTGACCAATAATTCAGTTACAAACAAACCCGAAATATCATACTTTTCTGTAAACTAAACAATGACCTACAGTTTCATAACTATTTAAAAACTTTGTTCTAGCGATTTGTACTAAACATGATATAAAATTTCGTGATTTTAAACAATACAAGACTAATGCAACATCTCGGGAAGAAAATAGTACAATTGATCGAATCGAAATACAATTTTCCTTAGTAGGCTTTTGAAACAAACTTTTAGTTTTGGTTAAGGTAGTACCGCCACGAGACAGTTGAATTAGGAAATCATTGAAATTTCGCATACGTATTGTTTCACATGTGAGCAACACCTCTATGAAATTTCAACAAGTTTCACCATCCCGAACCCGAGATATATATAATTGAAGTTGACTCAATTAACACGTAACATATGGACCATGCATAGGCAAACAGCACATTATTAATTCTACCGTTAGTACTAAAATCAAGAAGTTTATGAAAAAAAAGGAGGATATCACAGATATTGTGAAGAAAAATCAAAGTGATTGACCATCTAGTTTGACAGATATAATCAAAACTACTCTCGTTATTCAAAATAGTCCACGGGGAAGCGCACAGCCTAAAGGGGGGGTCGTAGAGAAATGCGGATTGTGCCAGGGGACTTTTTAAAGAAGGACGAGGACCATCTGAGGGTCTGAACGCGAAAAAAAAAAACTCCTTCTCCTAGTTGACCCCATCGATTTTAACGATACCCCCTTCCCCCCAAAAAAAAAAGTTCAAAAGGAGTACTACAAAAAAGTCCATTGAAGTTTTATCGATTTCTAGTGAGGGAGAGAGGGGGAGGGGGAAGCGAGTCTAAAAATATTTTTTTTGCTTTTCTTTTCGGGGACATTAATTTTTTGAGTCGCCGACTTTCTATAACGATAAAATTTTCTAGAGTCGATTGGGGGGGGGGGGCAAATTCACAAATAAGTTTTATGTACAATGTTATCCACACAAGACAAAGTGGAAATCGTTTTCGTGGTGAGAATGTGCCATATCGAGATGTTGCTTGTATTTTCAATCACCGGCATCCAGAAAGAAATATTCACTTTAGTACCGTGGGAAGGATATTGAAAACATTCAAAGAAACTGGCTCTGTGGACAATCGTTTCAAGAAACCACATAATCCAATATGGTATAATGAAGAAGAACAACTCAATGTTTGTTTGAGCGTTGTTGAAAACGGAAAAACTAAGATTAGGAGTATTAGTGAAAATACAGGTGTTGGCAGGGAAACTGTGAGAATAATTTTTCACAAAAATAATTTTCATCCCTATAAGCCAAAGTTCATACACACTCTTAAAGAAAGAGATTTCGATATTCGAGTAGGATTTTCATTTTGGTTCCAAGGTGAGAGATAAAATGATATCACATTTCCCTACAGGATTTTATGGACAGACGAGGCTACTCTCACGTCGAACAGAACATTTAAGATACATGTGTGGTGTGGTTCATCACACAACCAAATAATTGGACCATATTTTTTTAGACAAAATTTGAACGCAGACATGTACAGAAATTTCATTATGAATCAGTTGTCTGAAGTTTTGGATAATCTGCCTCCAAGTGTTAGACGAAATTTGTGAAATCAGCTTGACAGGCACCGATCCACGGTAGAAGTGAAACAGTGTCTCAGTCAGATGTTTAGGGGCAAAGTGATAGGACGAGATTGGGAAGATTATTGGCCACCAAGTTTACCGGACTCATCTCCAATGGACTTTTTTCTACGGGGTTATCTGAAACAAAAAGCGTATAAGAACAGACCATTTGCAAACAAAGAACATTTAGAGAATACCATTCGGGAGTGTTGTGCCAACATAAATCCCCTATTTATTAAAAACGCCACAAAGTCTGTGAATGAAAGGCCTATAATTTGTATAAAACGGGAAGGACGGCACACTGAATGATGAATTCCGGTCCTTTATAAGATTATTGAGATAAATCAATGAATGTTACGATGTTTTGTTGTGGATTTGGTTATAGTTATTTTGGTGTAATGTTTCTCACACATCTAATGGTGAAAATATGAGATTTATGAAATTAATTCAAAAAACGTTGCGAAAAATTATTATTTGCTCGAAAATCACATCTAACAGTTTACATCCAACAGTCATACTGTTGGGTGTAAACTACATCAATATAGGTAATTGAACTCATCTGCAGCTAACGGGATACAAATCTGTTAAAAAAAATAAATACGAGTGTAATAAGAATGAAGAGAAATTAGTTTATTCGATTACTGACATATTAACGTCCATACATTGAAAATCCGAATCAGTTTCACAATGAAATAAAAAAACCTAGACGAACTTTGCAACAACAAAGACGAATTTCTGGAGGTGCATTTATTTTTTTTCTGTAACAGGCCAATGTGGGTATTTTCTGGGCAAGATATGACATTGAAGTCTCGTATCCATCAAAATTATGAAATTTCAATTATGTTTCGTTCGAATCGGTAGTGCGAAAGAAATGAAAAATAAAAAAATTGGAAAGAAGTGACAGTAGAGAGTCCAAATATTTGAAAACTGAGTAACTTTTTTTTGGCATTTTTCGAAATTTCCAAAAAAAATGATTTTTTGAGGATTTTCGAAAAAAATGTCAAATCTGACAGGTTTAGAGTAGCACCTGACAAAAGGATAGAGGCTGTTTTATAGTCATTTTTCAAGCACAAACTAACTGCGAATTCAAATTTTCATTATATCTATCAATAAAAAAAACTTCCATATGTTGCGAACTTTATGTGTGACACTGTACATTTCTTTTTTGGAATATTCCTAGAATGTGCTGGTGGGGAAAATTTCAGGTATTCCTTGAATATTCCATGAGGAATATTCCCGGAATATCCAGAATATTCCCAGAATATCCAGAATATTCCCAGAATATTCCATAATTCCAAAAGTATACTCCTGGAATATCCTCTGGGAATATTTCTTGTACATCCAGAATCTACACTATCTACAATATTCCATGAATATTTCACAAAGGATAATCCTAGAATATTCCATGAACATATTCTATGAATATTCCGAGAATATTCAAGGTAATTCAGGAATATGATAGTAATATCCCCTAAATATCCTGAAGGGTTTTCAGAACAAAATAACCATTTCCTAAAATTTCAGAAATTAAGAAAATAAAGAAAAATACAACTGTTTCTCCACATGAGTATCCTCAAATATAAAATCTTGAATGGCACTTTTACATCAATAATATGAACTTCTACAATTATACCTGACGATTCAAGCAATGTATTTGCTTACATTCGCCAAGAAACAAAACTTCATTTCGAAAATTATGTAGTAGTGCAATACGTAATTGTTTTCCTCAGAGTATTTGTGGATTGGAATTGCAGGTTCCACACAGAAAAAAAACTACAATGAAATAAAACAACATGAATTTGAACAGGTCTATTTCTATATAGTTATAATAATAACACATATTTCATTAACCCGTTTCTTCTGTCACTACAGGGATATCTCTGAAAAACAAGAATTGCAAGATCGAACTACTGCTATCTGAATCAGAAAAACTTGTATCCATTCTATCACCAATAGTTTCAACTTGATTACTTAACTGTCTTTTTGCTTGATGTGACGAGTTTGTGTGGAAATTGTATTGAGAATATTATACCAAGCACTGCATCTTTTTGTTTAAGGCATTTTGTAGAAAATGCCTTGGGAATGAAATGATCAGTGATATAGAAATACATTTTTTTTGGAATGAAATGAATAGTAATATAAAAAAAAGTGTACTTACCACACTGTGGTGATTATTAAGAATATTTGTTGAACAATCCCAAACACAGTAGTTTCTCATACAAATATGCAAAAGTAACCCATACCAGTAAAAAAACAAAAGATGTCCAATGCCAATTTAAAATGCATTCACCTTTACAGCTCTGCCATCGCGTTAAGAGCTACGACTACCGGATGAACGACAGACCCTGACGCGCGCGGAATGGTTTCGATTGGTCGTGAAAGTACACCTCGATATTGTCCGACCAATTATAATTTGGTCAGTACAGTAGTGTATTTTTGTCAGCTTGTCTGAATAAAAACTCTGTTTGCAAATCAAATACATCTATTCACACTTTTTTTCATACTTTTCCCATATTTTGAACTCGAAAATGGTTATTGGTGTTCATTCCATAGAAATAAGGGAGAATATTCCATGAATCATACAATACAGAATATTCAATTTTGATTATTCTATGAATATTCATACATGATTATTCCATGAATATTCACACAGGAATATTCATACTGGAATATTCTCACGAGAATATTCGTGGTACATTCTCCCGAGAATATTCCAGGAATATGCATATTGGAATGTTCCTGGAATATGCTAGAGGCATGTGAATATTCTAGGAATATTCCATGTATATTCGCAATATACTCTTCTCTTTTTGGATATTTAGAGAATATTCTAGGAATATTCCGTGCCGTCTGGGCAGAAAAAGGCCTCATAATGATGCATTAACAAAAGGCATAGATTAAGGCGTACTTACTAAAAAGCACACCGCCTAAAATTTTACGAAATCGCATTCGTTAAGTGTTTGCTACCATAAATTCCGCCAAGTTGCGAAATGTGCTATTTTCGATTCGAAATCATCAATGGATTCCTCGTGAAAATATGTGTCTAAAAGATGTTGTCATTTGAAATAAATTACTATTTACAATTAGTGGTTTTGGAAATATCAAACCGCCATAGGTACTCGACTAGGCGAGTATGAAATATTGAAAAATATTCCAATTCTTGAATCCAATACCGCTGCCAAGTTTGAATCTCGTATCTTCGGAACTCTGGAAACCATGGCTTGTCTAAAGAATACGTTGACATCCGGTATAGACATTTTTCATTCCATTCACCTCAAACTCAAAAAATCTACCCTCTTTTGACACTTTAACATTAAAAAAAGTGAATGAAATCATAGAGATCGGAAGAGAAGATAGTGTCAAATATCTTGGAATTTATATTGATTCCAATTCGAAGTGGGACGTTCAAATAGCATTTGAACGTAAAAGATGAGAAGTATTTTATATCGAATTATACTTCACACCAAAATACTCACCACGAGTCAAATGAAGATGATATACAGTGCTTCTCAAAAGTCCCCTCCCCCCCTCTTATTTTTGGAACGATTATACATAAACAAGTGAAATTTGGAAACTAATATTGTAAACTTCCCAACTAGTGATGATAGATGACGAAATCGTCAAAGATGACGTCACAAGGCCATTGTGACCAATAATTTTAAATGGAACTCTACGGCAAGCGACACCTCTTTTAAAAGGTATCGAAAAAACCTATTCAATGATACTAATTTTGTTTGTGTTTATGGCAGTTTTGGCAACTCGCTTTTAAAAAACGCAAAGCAGTGATGAATTAAATCAGTTGATACTAAAATTCCAAATTCAAGCTCCGCCTCTGGATAGTTGTCAAATAAGCTGACGTTTTTGTTAGTCTCCCTAATTCGACGTTTTTGTAATTGTCCAAGTTTTTGTACATTAAATAATTTGTGTATTGTTGATCGAACGTTTAACTGTTTTAGCAGCTTTTGGTACTTTTAATATTTTTGTACATTTTAATAATTTGTTGAACTGTTGTGAGCCGAACGTTTAAGTGCTTCAAGAAGAGAAATGGTACGTGCTTCAGGTGATAAAGTAGCAGCGATCCTAATTCTTTGTAAAACTGGACAAAATATTCATGCAGCAGAACGCATTTTTAATGAGAGATTTCCCGATCGCCCCGTTTCGAGGACTTATTTAAGGGAGCTTCTTCGTAAGTTTGAAACAACGGGTAGTATTGATGATGCGAAACGATCTGGCAGACCACAAATTTCTGATGAGAAAAAAATTGATATACTGGCAGAAGTAATAGTTAATCCTACTTCTTCAACAACTCACGTTGCATCTACCTGTGAAGTCAGTCGAAGAACAGTACACATGGTGTTGGAAAAAAAACAAATTTCATCCATACAAATTAAAAATGGTTCATCAACTCTCAGACGACGACCCAGACCGAAGACTAGAATTCTGTGAAAATATGGAAACTAAAATTAACCAACAGCCAGACTATGTCGAAACAATTTGTTTTAGTGACGAAAGTACTTTCTATCTAAATGGAAATGTAAATACACAGAATGTGAGGTATTGGAGTGACGCAAATCCTCACCTGTTTCGTGAAACACATACCTAATTTCCCCAGAAGGTGAATGTTTGGGCAGGTATCCTGGGAAATCACATCGTTGGGCCCCTTTTTTTAAATACCAATTTAACTGGTGAGGTTTATCTGGAGCTGTTGCAAAACGCAATAGAACCGTTAATCCTTGAAATTTTGGAAGATAATCCAGATGAATTCGGCAATTTGGAAATAACATTCCAACAGGATGGTGCTCCTCCACACTATTACGCTGCAGTAAGACGATATTTGGATGAGGAGTATCGTGGTAGATGGATTGGACGACGAGGTTCAACGGGATGGCCAGCTCGCCGGACCTCACACCTTTGGATTTTTTTCTGTGGGGGTACCTTAAATCGAAGATTCACGCCACTGAACCTGACAATATTGACGTTTTAAAACAACGTATTGTTACAGAATGTGAGGCTGTTTTCGCAGACACATTTGCAAAAGTACGAGAAGAGTTTAAAAATAGGATATTTCACCCTCAGGAAGTAAATGGAGGTCACTTCGAGCAATTTCCTTAAATTGATACTGACTCTTAAATCTGTAATTAATATCATACTGAATGGAATTTAAATTTTAATGTTCACTAATGAGCCATTGAAACTGCCATAAACACAAACAAAATTAGTATCAGTGAATAGGTTTTTTCGATACCTTTTAAAAGAGGTGTAGCTTGCCGTAGGGAATTATTGGTCACAAGGGCCTTGTGACGTCATCTTTGACGATTTCGTCATCTATCATCACTAGTAGGGAAGTTTACAACCTCTAATATCCAGTTTCCGAATTTCAATTGTTTATGTATAATCGTTCCAAAAATAAGAGGGGGGGAGGGGACTTTTGAGAAGCACTGTATATGACCTCATCGAAAGCCACCTGAACTATAGAATTGTCGCCTACTGGGCTGCAAATAACCAATTTGTAATAACCTGTAAAATGTACAGAAGTTAATCCTCAAACTTATTCACAACAAATCTTATACTTACCCAACTGAAGACCGGTGTAATGAATAAAAAATCCAAGATTTGAGACAATCATTTTTTTCAACAGCTGTAGTTCGTCAACATAAATATAGGGCAAATTTGGAACCCATTAGTATGAAACAAGGCAGAAACCAAACATGTCGCGACTAACGAGACCCTCCAAAAATGTCCTGCAGAAAAGTTTTGTATACCTTGGCCCCAAACTTTACAATCTCACACCAATAGACTTAAAGCAGGTCCAAAACTTGAAACTTTTCAAAAGGAAAGTGAAATCATGGATTTTCCAGATCCCCCGCCTTTTAGTTCACAAATACGTAGACTTGAAAAATGTTTATGAAAAATTGCCGGTGATACCATGGGCAGAAAATATCCCAATAAAAATCCACAATTTTCATTCCATCAAACAAACGTACAATATGAAATATTGCTCTCGATTACTAGTTACTGTGGAAAAACTCACCTTGACCAACTATTAACACTTAGTTTTTTTTTTCTCTCCCCTTTCCTATGTTTCTACCAGGACAATATAGAAATATCATTGTAATTTTACTTATTTTACTTATTTTGTCTCACATATACAGGGTGTTAGTGAATAAATGCGACAAACTTCAGGGGTGATTCTGCATGAAAAAATAATGACAGTTTGCTTTATAACTTTTGTCCGCAAATGCTTCGTTATCCGAGATACGGGGTGTTAAAGTTTTTATTAAAAACTATTTGTTTATTGCTCTGACACCGGTCGCGATATGCAAAGGAAATTTGGTGAGTTTTGGTTATTGCGCATTTTTTAACATGCAATTAAATCTTTTATGTTCATCATTGGCGCACATACGTGTAATGATCTCAATGTTTTTGAAGAAAAAAATGTTACGCCACTGACATATTTCGAATAAAAAACCATTTTTGAATTCATCGTTCAATTTGTTACAAAAAATCTCTTCTGCCTTTTTTTGTGCAAAAAATAAAACGCGTATTTGCGTCATTACTTTAATACATTATATAGTAGCGATGCTAGTAGGCTACTGTTAAATACGAATATTTCAACTAAATGTCAAATTAGCTTTCTCCATTTCTAAGCTTTCAGTTTGGTTCAACATTAATGATAATAATGGAAAAGAATGGAAAATTATACAAATGCGGAATTGTCAGACATGCATTTTGTCTATGGTCGAAGTAATGGAAATGGTCGGGAAGCTCGACGATTGTATGCTGAGTTGTATCCATGACGTGGGGTCCCCATCACACAATATTTGCTCGTCTTCACCAACGTTTGCGCGAAAATGGTACATTTAAGAAACAAACAGCTGACTGCGGGCGCCCTCGAGAAGTACGAACTGTGCAACTAGAAGAAGCAGTTCTCGAATTAATTGCGGAGTCACCTGGAACAAGTATTGGAAAAATTGCCAACATACTGAATGTAAGCAACTTCAATGTATTTAAAATTCTTAAAGAACAGCAATTGAATCAGTTTCATATTCAACGTGTGCAAGCTCTACTACCTAGAGACTTTGTTCCGCGCCTAGTTTTTTGCCATTGGATTCTTCATCAAATCGCTAAAATTCCTAATTTTTTAAATGGCATTTTGTTTAGTGACGAGGTTAATTGTGGACGACAGTGTATACGAAATTCCCATAACAATCAACTCTGGGCTGAGGAAAATCCACATGGAATTTTTGAAGCTAATTTTTAGCATCAGTTTCCAGTAAATGTATGGCTTGGGGTACTTGATGATCATTTAATCGGTCCATTTTCCCTCCCACAACGACTAACAGGTGACTCTCACCTCAATTTCCTACAGGAAGAGTTACCTGTTCTTCTTGAAGAAATTCCTCTACAGCTGAGACAACACTTCTGGTTCATTTATTATGGTGCACCTGTCTATTTTAGCATTATTGTACGTAATCACTTAGATACAGTATATCCAAATTGTTGGATAGGTAGGGGAGGTACGGAACATTGGCCTGCTCGATCTCCGGATTCAAATCCTCTAGATTTTTGCACTTGGGGTTTTCTCAAGTCACTAGTTCATTCCACTCCCGTTGAAAATGTTAAAGATCTGAGGAATCGAATTATAGCCGGCTGCGAAACAATAAGAAATACACCAGGAATATTTTCGCGAATACGATCAATGAGGCGAAGAGTTGAATCTCGTATCACGTCCAGGGAGGTCATTTTGAACATTTGTTGTAGCTTTGCGCCTATTTATTTATTAGTGTTATTTTCTGTTATTGTTCTGGTTTAACGTTATTGAATCAGATAGTTCTTGATAATGTGTTGAGGAAATGAAAAATACGCGTTAAGGTGTTTTATTTTTTTGCAGACAAAAACGGCGCCCCATACGAAAAAAAAGGCAGGGAAATTTTTCGTCACAAATTGAACGTGGAATTCAAAAATGATTTTTTAATTTGAAATATTTCAGTGGGGTACCATTTTTTTCTTAAAAAAAATTGAAATCATTACCCGTATGCGCGCTTATAAATAACATAAAATTTTTAATTGCGAGTCAAAAAATGCGCAATAACTACCCTTGAAACTCACCAAATTTCAATTCAATATCTCGCCGGTTTCAGAGCAATAGTCAGTTTTTAAGACTCGGAAAATGAAGCATTTGCGGACAAAAGTTATACAGAGTGGCCACTTTTTTAATGGGATTGTATTGGTAACTTTTAAACCATAAGAGTTAGAAGGTCGGTCGAATGGAGAAAAAGTTGCATTCATAGAAGCATTGTCAAGCAGTTCAAACAAATCGGGATTATCAGGGCCGGTTATTGAGATATCATAAGAAAAGTAAATTCTGTCATTTTGATTTTTCTTTTTTTCCCACATTATTTCGAATATTATCAAAAAATGTCACAGCAGTTTTTTATTCGACAGTAAATTATCCTCGGTTTGACATAATCAGATTTCGTATCCAACGTTTCGTACGCTCTGGGCCACCCTCAACCTCATTTCTTTCAATACGGACCTGCATATTTTAAAATGTATAAGAAGTATGGGTTCCAGACCGCAAAGTGCATTTTACAAAATGGTGGACATTTCGAACACTTACTTCATTAATGTTCATCATTTACTTTCGAATAATCATTTGATTTTTCTCTCATTAAATGATAGTTTCGTTTAATTATTATGAATTAGGTTTTTCACCTCTTGAAATTTGTAAATAATTATTACTTGTTTCTTGCTTTGATTCTGTTACGTTCCTTTCAGTTGAAGATGAGTAAGTTGATTTTCTTATCGAAATGTATTGCATGTTGTTAATTAAACTTAAGGTACCTAAATGTAATACAGATCCGACCCAAAGAAATTTGGATAAGGGTCAAAATCACCTGAAAATCAACTTTGAATGACATTGTATGATATATCGTTGAATTCAGCGTTAAAAGTTATTTCGAAAAGTGTCATAAAATATGCAGCTCCGTATTGAAAAAAATGAGGTTGAGGGTGGCCTAGAGCGTACGAAACGTTTGATACGAAATCTGATTATGTGAAATTGAGGATAATTTACTGTCGAATACAAAACTCCTGTGACATTTTTTGATAATATTCGAAATAAAGTGGGAAAAAAAGAAAAATCAAAATGACAGAATTTACTTTTCTTATGATATCTCAATTACCGGCCCTGATAATCTCGATTTGTTCGAACTGCTTGACAATGCTTCTATGAATGCAACTTTTTCTCTATTTGACCGACCTTCTAACTCTTATGGTTTAAAAGTTACCAATACAATCCCATAAAAAAAGTGGCGACTCTGTATAGCAAACTGTCATAATTTTTTCATACAGAATCACCTCCTGAAGTTTGTCGCACTTATTCACTAACACCCTGTATATGTATTTATAATTGTGCTTTTATATATGCCTATTTTGTTAACTTTTCTTCTCTTGCTAACAACGCTGCATGGGAACATATATTTATATATGTTCAAAAACTCAAGTCCCACGATCAAGGTTTTCCTTATGTGGGTTCCCTCAATTTATTTGCATCAGATAAATAATGCTTTTATGCTGTAAACGTTTTATAAAATCTGAATTTCTGTTTCAACTTTCTCGAATTACAATACTTTTCCTTATAGCCGTTCGACAGTGAAAATCAGAGCGTACATCTTGTTCTGACCATCCATTGTTTGACGAAGATCCCCCTAATTGAATAAATAAATCTCACGCACCATTGACCATCCTATTCACATTTCCTCGAAGCGAGAGGGTGAATAAAAGTTTAAGTGGGCACTCGTGCCTCCGCATCGTCCTCTCCTAAACTTTGATATTGTTTTATTTGCTGCCCTCTCGCGGGTCAAGCGTTAACGAAATTAGTTTCCCGGTCCTATTTGTATTCCAGAATTGCCTACGTTTTGTTATTACCACGGGAATAGACATTTTCTGTAAGAAATTGCTCCTGAAAGCACTCCCAAGGTTTTTCTCGGACTCGATTGTATTGCTTTAACAAGGTAAACGGTGCGAATCGATTCGTATATCGTATTTTCTCAACTTCCATTATAGAAGCAGGAGTTTTGATTTCCACCATAAGGTTGAGGAGATTCGCCGCATAATGTGTAGATATATTTTTTTTTCTTATAACATTTTAAACTGGTAAAGTATTGAATAACTGTGGTCCCAAGTATTTTTAGCTTTTTTGAAGTAAATCTTCTTTACGCACGCCTGACTTGGGGAGTAAGCTGGTGAATGCGTGACGAGAGCGTTACGAAAAGTGTGATCGGGCGAAGCGAACGGTCTCGACTCACGCTTGACTTGGGGAGTAAGCTGGTGAATGCGTGACGAGAGCGTTACGAAAAGTGTGATCGGGCGAGGCGAACGGTCTCGACAAAGGTGAGTGCGTATCTCATACTAGTTGCTGGCGTCGTAGCGTCATAGAGCGTTCCTTTTTCAACCGACGAAACCAAAAAGGAGGAGGTTCTCTATTCGACGCGTATATTTTTATTTTTTTTATGTATGATCACGCACAACTTTTCACAGAGCGGTTCGATTCCGATGATTCTTTTTTCATGGGAGAGGGTGTACTTCGAAGTTGGCCCCATTTCAATTTGAACATCAAAATTCATCTTCAAGGGTAGTGAAATGAAGGATATTGATCGTTCACCCTCTGAATTTTGGTCCGTTAACCGATTCTATCAGGCATAACTTTGTAGTGAGTTTTCCGATTTGGATGATAGTTGATCATATTCCGATGTAGAATGGAATGATCCACCCCTAGGGATAGAAAAATAGGGGATGATTGATTTTTCACTTGTGAACTTTGGCACACATATGTAGTTGACATTGACAGACCCTCCTACATCCGTCAAAATTATTACAATCTTTGGAAGGATGGAATTATATACAAAGTGATGATCAACTAACCAGAACTTTCAAAATTAATTGATATTATATAACAATAAATAGTTAAAATAGAAAATCATATTATTTATTAGTTAATAGTTGAAGTAAGCTAGTAAGTATTTTGGAAGTAATAAAAAATCAAGTAGGTAGTAATTAGTAGATTTCAGCAACAGAAAATTGAAAAAAAAAACTTTTTAACAAAAAATTAAACCGACGAAAAAATCAACTGAAAAGCAAAAAATAAAATACACCTTCTTAGTCTAAATGATAATTGAGCTCCTTAACTAATGTGAGTAACTGATTTTGAGTCAGTTTTAATTGTGATTCGGGGATACCCCATCGATGGTAGTTTCGAATGACGTCAGAGTTCCAGTATGGTACCATTTAAAAAAATGGAGTTTCAAGTAAACAAATGTTCTGTTTTACTTCTTTGGCACGTATTTCGAACCACAATACTATTTTAATCGAAAATGCCATAGTGTAGCATTATTTTGATTGTTTGGAATAATTTTAGGGAGTTCATGACTCTCTAGGTCGAAAAACAAAATAGGAAATATCAACTACAAGGTATCATTGGATTCAGATAATTACTAAGATTTCATAATTACCAAGATTTTCAAAAATGTAATATTATACAGGGTATTTACTGTGAATTTTTGAATTCTAGAAAAAAAAACATCTTCGAGCAGGATTCGAACCCGAGACCTCAAGATTACTAGTCTCATGCTCTACCAACTGAACTATCGAAGACATCTGCATTTTGCGATACCATTTTTTTTCCAGAATTTAATGTTAGTTGTTGAAACATTGAAATGAAATGAAATAAAATATACGTGTTATCAATAGTCACCAAGAACGGATTCTACCTTATCGCTGACGTCGCCGAATTTGCCTCGTAGATTTTACACTCCATATTTCATTTCCATGTTTCAACAACTAACATTAAATTCTGGGAAAAAACGGTATCGCGACATGCAGATGAGAACTCCGTGTCCTCGATAGCTCACTTGGTAGATCATGAGACTAGTAATCTTGAGGTCGTGGGTTCGAATCCTGCTCGAATTTAAAAATTTGTCTGCAGTGCCACAATTTCCTTTCTATATATATATATATATATATAATATATATATATATATATATATATATATATATATATATATATATATATATATATATATATATATATATATATATATTATATATATATATATATATATATAATTCTACTGTACTTGTGTTGTCACTGCACTCCTCCTAAACGGCTGGACCGATTTGAATGAATTTTTGTGTATGCGTTTGGGTGGCGCCCAGGATGTTAAGGGTGGTCCAACCCTTAATTTTTTTTTTTTTTCCAGCCAAAATTTTTTGTTCTTATTTTTTTATGATACAACATTAAAAAATGCATACAACCCTAAATTTTACACCCTTCTGCGATCAACCCCTATTTTTTTTTCAAGATTTTTATTTTCATTTTGTCATTATAGAATAAAAAAATTCATATTGCTCTTAATTCACTCTTCTACGATCAACCCCTATTTTTCATTTTTTTTTAGGAAAATGGGATAACGGGAATAATGGGATAACGAAAAAACGGGAAAACGGGATGACAGGATGAGGGAATAACGGGAAAACGGAATAACGGGATAACAGGAAAACGGGATAACGGGAATAACGGGATAACAAAAAACGGGATAACGGGAGACAGGATAAGGAAGGGAAAACGGAAACGGGATAAAAACAAAGGGATAACAGGAAAACGGGATAACGGGAATAACGGGATAACGAAAAAACGGGATGACAGGATAAGGGGATAACGGGAAAACGGGGTAAAGACAAAAAGGGGTAACAGGAAAATGGGATAACGGGATAACGGGAGAATTTTCGGGAAAAACATTTTGAGGAACATAGAAATTTGGACAGGACAACGTCTGTCGGGTCCACTAGTATACAGAGTGGCCACTTTTTTAATGGGATTGTATTGGTAACTTTTAAACCATAAGAGTTAGAAGGTCGGTCAAATGGAGAAAAAGTTGCATTCATAGAAGCATTCTCAAGCAGTTTAAACGAATCGAGATTATCAGGGCCGGTTATTGAGATATCATAAGAAAAGTAAATTCTGTCATTTTGATTTTTCTTTTTTTCCCACTTTATTTCGAATATTATCAAAAAATGTCACGAAAGTTTTTTATTCGACAGTAAATTATCCTCATTTTGACATAATCCGATTTTGTATCCAACGTTTCGTACGCTCTGGGCCACCCTCAACCTCATTTTTTTCAATACGGACCTGCATATTTTATTACCCTTTTCGAAATAACTTTTAACGCTGAATTCAACGATATATCATACAATGTCATTCAAAGTTGATTTTCAGGTGATTTTGACCCTTATCCAAATTTCTTTGGGTCGGATCTGTATTACATTTAGGTACCTTTAGTTTAATTAACAACATGCAATACATTTCGATAAGAAAATTGACTTAGTCATCTTCAATTGAATGGAACGTAACAGAATCAAAGCAAGAAACAAGTAATAATTATTTACATATTTCAAGAGGGGAAAAACCTAATTCATAATAATTAAACGAAACTATCATTTAATGACAGAAAAATCAAATGATTATTCGAAAGTAACTGATGAACATTAATGAAGTAAGTGTTCGAAATGTGCACCATTTTGTAAAATGCACTTTGCGGTTCTGGAACCCATACTTCTTATACATTTGCTTATTTCGTCTCCTTGAATACCTTCCAATACATTCTCAATCTTCTCGCGAGGAATCATTATTGTTGGATTTGTCATTTGTTCCGTTGAAACAAATTACAGAACTTTATTTTGAGATCATTACGATATAATTTCTGCAAGGCTTGGTATTCAAATTTAAAATCATTGTATTCGCGTCTCTTGACTATTTTATTAACAGCAGTTTTTGATAAATTCCATTCACTGGCCACAGTTCTCGATATTTTTTCTGGGTTCAATTGAATTTGGGTCAGAACATTGATATCGTTGATAGACTTGTTTTTTCTTACATACACACAACTCTAGGTTTATTGAATGTATTATTTTCAAGTAGTAGGCCGTGGATAAAAAAGAACATAACAAGAAATGTCATATTATTTGTCACTTCGTTTATTATTGTGTCACAAGAACTTGTCATTAAATACTTTTCTGAGTAATTTCAATTCAACTTATTCGATATGGTAAGATACACAAATGAAGAGAAGAGAGATATGTACGAAGTGTACATAAAACTAGATAGAAATTCGTTCAAAGAACAACAAAGGTATGGTGAATTATATCCTGAAAGAACAACACCAAATATTAAAATGTTTCGACGTTTATCTACAACGTTACTTGCACATAATTCATCATCAAACCTAGAGGTCCTCATGTACGACGAAACGAGCATATCAATGACATCAATGTTCTGGCCGAAATTCGAATGAATCCAGGAATAGGATCGAGAACTATGGCCAGTGAATGCAATTTATCAAAAGGTGCTGTTAATAAAATACTCAAGAGACACGGATACCATGACTATAAATACCAAGCCGTGCAAAAACTATATCGCAATGATCCTGAGAGAAGGTTGCAATTCTGTAATTGGTTTCAACGGAAGGTGCGGAATAACAACAATTTTGCGCACAATATCATTTGGGGAGACGAAACGACATTCGCAAATTCTAGCATGTTCAATCGAAGGAACAAACATTTTTATGCCACAGAAAATCCTCACTTAATTCATGAAGTTAGACATCAATATCGTTTTTCTCCGAACATATGGTGCGGTTTATTGAATAATAAATTACTGGGACCCTATTTTATTGACGGCATCCTAACCGGAGCAAAATATGTAGAAATTATAGAAGAAATGTTGGATGATCTTCCTATACGGTATCGGCGTAATAGTCCATGGTTCCAACAAGACGGATGTGGTCCACACAACTCAAGAATAGTCACAGACTATCTAAATCGAACTTTTCCCGATTCATGGATTGGAACAAGAGGTCCAGTAGCATGGCCTGCCAGATCTCCGGATTTGAATCCGCTGGATTTTTATTTGTGGGGATATCTCAAAAATAAAATTTATGATACTACGAACCCGACAATAGAGATTCTTCGCGAGAAGATTGAGAATGTATTGGAAGGTATTCAAGGAGACGAAATAAGCAAATGTATAAGAAGTATGGGTTCCAGAACCGCAAAGTGCATTTTACAAAATGGTGGACATTCCGAACACTTACTTCATTAATGTTCATCATTTACTTTCGAATAATCATTCGATTTTTCTTTCATTAAATGATAGTTTCGTTTAATTATTATAAATTAGGTTTTCACCTCTTGAAATTTGTAAATAATTATTACTTGTTTCTTGCTTTGATTCTGTTACGTTCCATTCAGTTGAAGATGAGTAAGTTGATTTTCTTATCGAAATGTATTGCATGTTGTTAATTAAACTAAAGGTACCTAAATGTAATACAGATCCGACCCAAAGAAATTTGGATAAGGGTCAAAATCACCTGAAAATCAACTTTGAATGACATTGTATGATATATCGTTGAATTCAGCGTTAAAAGTTATTTCGAAAAGTGTCATAAAATATGCATGTCCGTATTGAAAAAAATGAGGTTGAGGGTGGCCCAGAGCGTACGAAACGTTGGATACAAAATCTGATTATGTCAAAATGAGGATAATTCACTGTCGAATAAAAAACTCCTGTAATATTTTTTGATAATATCCGAAATAAAGTGGGAAAAAAAGAAAAATCAAAATGACAGAATTTACTTTTCTTATGATATCTCAATAACCGGCCCTGATAATCTCGATTTGTTTGAACTGCTTGACAATGCTTCTATGAATGCAACTTTTTCTCCATTTGACCGACCTTCTAACTCTTATGGTTTAAAAGTTACCAATACAGTCCCATTAAAAAAGTGGCCACTCTGTATATATATATATATATATATATATATATATATATATATATATATATATATGCCATTTTCAGAGCTATTGTCTAGTTGATTAGAACTCGACTGATCCCTTCGTGCTTCTTAATTTATAGAGGTCTATGGTAACACCTAGATGCGCATATCTGTCACGCCACTCTTTCGAACACAAATATTTCCGAAAGATAATTTTGAAAAATGCTGTAGATGTTTTCGGACTCATTTTGTTTCGAACCATGCGTGCTTTTGGAATACCTGTGTAATAAAACTATAATTTCCTCGAGAAAACAGTGCTGGAAAAATACTAAATAATATTATTCCTTCTCAAGAAAAACTTGTTTATAATATATAATTCTAAGGCAATACTCGATATATGAGTCGTGATTGTTAATAATGAATTTCTTGAATGAAGGCTATCAATTCAGAATGAGAAAATTTAATCTTATTCATTTCAATAGTATAATTCCCCCAGCTTGTTGAATAATAAATCTTCTTGGAATTAAATTGCAGTGAGTTCTCAGAAGAAAATTAAAATATAAAAATGACTCTCGGGTCGATCTAAAGCGGCATCTATCTCGGCAGATTCCCCGTGGCAGCTTAATTCCGATTTCGTATTCTGAAAGAGTATTGTGCAGTCTTTCTCTTGTTTTATTCCGCTCAGTTTGTACATGTGGTTGGTCGGCGAGTCATAGCTCACTAGATCCTCGAGCGATCCGTCTTTGTTTCTCTCTAGCAAATCCCTTATCGCCTTACTCGATCTGATTGTTAGTCTTTCGTCTTTGTCGACGTCACATCAATTTTTCAAACATGGCGCGGAAACAAATGAGCAGCACGGTAAATTGAAGTAAGAAATAGCGGTTAGCTTTTGTTTTATGCGATGCCAACTGCCGCGCTATTGTTATGTTTAAGGGTTTTTATAAATCTTTGAAAGCCACTGAATTGTTCGAGAAGCCTGAAACTGTCTGCTTTTTATTACTCTGCGGGATTACTTTTCTTGCCCCAATAATTCTTCGCTAGCGAGCAGGTTCAGTCGCTTTATGATCTAGTCTTGTTACGACTGCCGTACAAATTACGAATGACAGCTAGAGGTACATAAACATGCAGTTTCAATCTTATATTGTAGCCGTAATCGTAATTTATGGCTGGGAGTCGCAACATTTTATCCGGATGAGAAAGGACCTCTTGTACATGTTTTACAAGAACGGAAAGGAACCTATGTAGATGAAACCATTGCTTTCCATTTTGGTTATATCTCCACCTGAGAGTGAAAAATTTTAGTTATATGCTCTAAGAAGGGTAAATTACTAAATTTACTCGCATATTTATTTATTCATTTATTATTCGGGTTTTCAACAGGTTGAGTTAACAACCCAGTAACAGAAAACCGCACAATACATTAAACACAGATCATGTAATTTCGGTACAATCACTATTTAAAAATAATTAAATTAGGTATACGTGACCTGAAAACAATCATTATTGCTAAAATAGATACACCATTCTGACTTTGCTATACAATAATCGAGTTTAATGTAATTCTACTTAATTAGAAAACAGAAAAACTATGAATGTACAACTTTAAACCATCCTAATACATGTCACCAAAAAATAGAATAAGCAGCATGTCTAGCTACTAGGAGTGAACAAAGGAATATATCAACATGACAAAAAAATAAGTCATACAACCTCTGCAAAGCAATTATAGGAGAGTTCTCCGACGCATTTGTTCTATATTTCTGAGGGTAGAACAGATTTGGTGATCGTAAGCAACGTCTTCTAACATTGAACTGTAATTTACTCAATACAGGGTGTTCCAAATTAAGTCGGCACTATTGCCAACTCCGTTATTATTGATGCTACGATTTCGGTTAAATGGGCAAACTGGTAGCATTTTTAGTGGCCTCGATGCCGAAAACAAACAAAAAATTGTCAGTCGCGTTGTCATAATATTTCATAAAATGATATTAGGGGAACACCCTATATTTTTCATCCATTTCGATTCGTAATAACATTCTCAACAACAAAGCTCATATCACTTTTCTTCCTGAAGTGGAAAATGAGCGACTTATGTGGAAATATTTATTTCTTTCACTGGTACAAAAAATTTCTTTGTTTTGGCGAATAAAACCTCATGATTGTCCAAACACCCATTTTTTGTACTTATACGAATGACAAAATAGCAAAGTAAGACAGTAAAAAGAAAAAATTGCGCTGGGATGTGAACTCGTGAAACCCGTGATCATCATGTCGCACCACTCAATTGACACCACTAAGCTATTTGGTATTAATGTACAAAACGATAATTTCCATCTTAAAGCCATTCCGCTAGCCGCATTCATTTTGTGAATCAAAATATGTCTGCTGTAATGATAACTTTGAAGCCGTTTTTGTACAGAACAGAAAATACTGGAGGGTCATATGAATGTGGTTGGAAAAAATGTGTTTGATTCGATAAAACATAATTATTATGAGCAATCAAGTTGCCTTGAAACTTTGTTGAAATTCTATTTGTCAAATATTCTCAAGTATGTCATGACAATGCCATAAATTATTGTAACTGTCAACTACTGTTCGAATATTTTTCAAAATGCCGTTTTCCCATCAAGGAAAATGTGATATGTTAGAATCCTACATGGTTTGCCAGAAAAATAGCGTAAGAGCACTCCAACTCTACAGCAATTCGTTCCCCGATCGTGAATTACCGAATCGGCGTTTTTTTGCTGTGCTTCATCGTCGATTCAGGAACAATGAAAAAGTTTTTGAGAAGAGGAGAACTAAAAAACGTTTTGTAATATCTGAAGATACAGAAATTGACGTTTTATCCTACTTTGAGGTATATATATCCAAATAATTCCATCAGAGATTTATCTAGAGAAATAGCTGTTCCACTGTCTGGTATTCAACGAATTCTGAAAAAACATAAGATTTCTCCACTAGAACCTGGTGATCCTGAGAGACGATTGGGGTTTTGTCGGTGGTTTATGAATAAATGCAGAAAAGATCCAAACTTCAAAAGAAATATTATATGGAGCGATGAGGCTAATTTTTCAAAACGTGGGATGTATACTAGAAATAATTTTCATTATTGGAGTAGACATAATCCATTTCTAGTCCATCCTCACAATCCGCAAAGACGATTTAGTATTAATGTTTGGTGTGGTCTATTTAGAAGCAGAATTATCGGTCCATTTTTCTACCATGGTTCTTTGAACGGACCCCGTTACATTAATTTATTAACAAGAATGTTGGAAGAGTTTTTCGATGATCTTGATCTGGAGGCTCGTCAGATGATCTATTGTCAGCAGGATGGAGCACCACCACATAATGTCAGTGGCGTAAAACGACTGCTGCGAGGCTATTTTGGAAACAGATGGATTGCTACAAATGGTCCTGTTAAGTGGCCCCCTCGTTCACCAGACATGACACCTCTAGATTTTTATTTTTGGGGATTTCTGAAAAATGAGGTGTACAAAATAAAACATAATAATGTAGATGAAATGAAAAATTATATTGAAACTATATTTAATAGAATTGATGGCCGAACTGTGTTGAATGCCACACGTAGTGTCAATAGAAGGGCCCAAATCTGTGTTCAACAAGAAGGCGGTGTTTTTGAACATTTACTCGATATTTTATTGCACTTTATCAAACCCGTTTGTTATAAATGTTTCCTATTAATACAACTGTCTTATTTTCACCTTTACGAAAAAAAGTCAAAAAATTGTTTGTACTAGTGGAAGAAATAAATATTTCCACATAAGTCGCTCATTTTCCACTTTAGGAAGAAAAGTGATATGAGCTTTGTTGTTGAGAATGTTATTACGAATCGAAATGCATGAAAAACATAGGGTGTTCCATTGAAAAAAATATCATTTTATGAAATATTATGACAACGCGACTGTCAATTTTTTTTTGTTTTCGGCATCGAGAAGGCCACTAAAACTTCTACCAATTTGCCCATTTAACTGAAATCGTAGCATCAATAATAACGGAGTTGGCAATGGTGCCGACTTAATTTGGAACACCCTGTATATCTGAGCAGTCAATGAAACCAGATACCAGTTTGAGTAAAAAAATTATGTAGCTAACAGTCCTTCTAGAGGAGAGTTCAGACATATCATACTTCACAATATTATTGTCATACGAATTTTGATGATACAATCTGTTGAATCGGAAATTCAAATAATTCACGAATTTAATCTGGACTCTCTCAATTCTCTCAATATATTTTACATATTGGGGATTCCAATGAGAGCGGACCAAGGAGTTGTAAAGTACTATTAAACATTTATGAGACCGAAATTGTCTAGTTACCCTCATAATGAAACCTAGATTACGCAGAGCCTTCCTATAACGATATGTTCAATGTGCAAATCAAAAAAGAGTTTTTTATCTAAATATACCCCCAGATCCTTAATGTTTGAAACATTAGTCAAATTCTGATTTCCAAGGCGACAATTGAATTCCAATTCACCATGTGTTCTAGAGAATGTTATTTACATACATTTGTATACGTTTAGCGAAAGGTAATTTGTGGTGCAATAATCAGTTAATCTCGTGATATCATCCTGTAGTTTTGACAGTCAGATAGGCTCGTAACTGGTCTATATATCTTGAGATCGTCGGCATATAGACTAAACCTGGAAATTTCAAAGCATGTGGTAATATCATTAATGAAGATAAGACATAACAACGGGCCCAGGTGTGATCGCTGTGGAACACCTAAGGTCACATCAACAAACGATGATCTGGAGTTTCCAACTTGGACACATTGCCTACGATCATTTAGACATGATATTATTGTGCTGAGCAGATTACCGTGTACACCGATATCCCCCAACTTCACTTTTAGTGTTTCATGATAAACTTTATCGAATGCTTTGGAGAAATCGGTGTGATATGTTACTGCGTTTCTGGTATTCTGGATTCAAAAATAAACTGGTAAAAATTAAAATTTGTCAGTGACCAACCGTTTGATAATGATTTGCCTAAAATATTTCACAACAAAAGTTATATTGGAAATTCTTGATACAGATTATACTGCACATGATGACGTTTCAGAAATCAACTCTATTATTCGAATGCACTAAAAAAGGAGATATTTTTTTCTGGGTGTGTTAGCTTGTCGCGCAAGAAGAGCATTTTAAACATTCGATTCAGATGGAACTGAACTATGTGCCGGCACAGAAAAGTTTTGGAAATATTTCAAGAAAAACTTATTCAAGGATGATCAGAATCAAAATGGAAAGGTTGTAAACGCACGACCCCACTAACCGCCCAATTGACCATAAAATTATTAAAAAAAAATCAGAAAAATAAATCGAGCAAATAATTTCTCCATTCGAACCTGTTGTTTAAGATCTGAAGAAGCTTACAAACCCAAGTGAAACAAATTTTTTGTTCGCCTGAACCGAATATCCAAGATTTAATATACTAGGGCCTATATCTCCTTCACTTATCAACCGATTTGAATTTGAAATTTTGTACATCGGATTGACAGACATTAGGAAACAAAATGACCGACTTCCGGTTTCGCCAGAATAGCCAGCAACTTTGATTTTTCAAATGGAGCACCCATTGATGTTTTTCGGATTCTACGGCTCATTTTACATACGACAATGTTGCCAAATTTTTATTTTAAAATTGAAAAAAAATAATCCATTTTTTTCAGCCCAGGAGGCCTTGATTAGGTTGAAATCTATACTAATTTACATCAGTAACTCATTGTAATAGTCATTTCATCGATAAGATCAATAAAAAATCCTACAGCAGGAAATGAGATTTTCTGAACGCATTTTTAACGAAAAAATAGTTTTTCTCAAATGGTACCTTCTGACGGCCATCTTGCCATTCGATAGAGAATTTAATTACCAATTCAACGATATACATTATGTACCACTTTCTTTTTGTTCAAAACTAAAAACGATCAATTATTGAAATTGTATAATATTTTATACGATGCCTACACATTCCAATGAGTTATCCGTTCAGGTCTGATGAAATGAAAGGTAACCGTGGAATCATGGAAAACAGTGGGTGATTAATGTCATGTCAAAAGTGAAATACCAATTTCACTTCTCATCTCGTTTCGTTTGTTAAAAGTTTTTTTGAAATGGAAAATAATAATCGTCATTCTCGAAACTAACAAATCGATATGATATTGATATACGGAGAATGTCAGAAGAACGCTGTCAATGCTAGTATGCTATACGCTGTTCACTATCCGTTAAGACGGCATCCATCGAGGACCTATTTCAAGAAATCGGAAATTATGCTAAGGAAAGAACCAGCTGATCAAAACCACATCCACTTCATCGTCAGTGAAGAAGTGGAAACTAATGTTTTAGCATATGTTCATTTTTCTCCATCTGCCTAAGTGCGAGAATTTGAAATTTAATGTGGGATCAGCAGGGAAAGTGCCAGAAAAGTATTGAGAAAACATGAATATCGCTCCTATAAATACAGTTTGCATCAGCATCTATTTGTAAATGACCCAGAACGGATACTAACTTATTGTAATTGGCTTTTGCATCATCATGATTTGAATAATGGTTTTGTCTCTAAGGTACTGTTTACAGATGAGTCTAGGCTTACGAATAATGGTATATTCAATAGGAATAATACAAGGTATTGAGCTCAAGAAAATCCTAGGTTGCTGAGAGAAGGTAATTTTCAAGAAAGATTTGGATTCAACGTCTGGGTAGGAATCATAGGGACAAGAATCATTGAACTAATTCTTTTCGACGGGCCTTTGAGAATGATATTCAGAATAATATCAACGATTCACCAGAGAACACCAAGGAAAATATGTTTTTTCAGCAGGATGGTGCAGGACCACATAATGCTCATATTGTTCGGCAATATCTTAGTGATACCTGGGCAGAGATGGATTGGAACAAATGGTCCAATCAGATGGCCAGCCAGATCGCCCGATTTAACCCCTATTGATTTTTATTTATGGAATGTTATTGTTTGTCGCTGGCGATTTCAAGTTGCATTTTTATGTTATTTTATTTTGATTATTTCTATAAAGTAATTTAATGATTTTCGTTGATTGTTTGTTTGGCGCTGACTCAAAATTAGTTACTTACATTAGTTCAGGAGCTTAGTTTCTAAGACTAAAAAGGTTCATTTATTTTTTTAGCCTTTCAGTTTCTTCTTTCGTCGGTTTATTTTTTTGTTAAAAAGTTTTAATTTTTAATTGCTAACTAGCTGGTACCAGTCACTCCGTCCGCGTTGAAATTTGTATTTTATGTGACGTCTATTACAAATTCACTCACCCCTTTGGGAACGGAATTCCTAAAAATACTGAAACACGTATTTTTTTATTTGTAACGAAGACCTCAAATACCAATTTTTATGCTCTTCACTTCAAAACTAACGGAACCCCCACACAAACTTTCACCCCCCTGTGGGTTGCATTTATAAAAACTCTGAAAAATGTATTTCTTTATACCTTACAAATACCAATTCTCATGAACTTGAACCCGCATACAAACTTTCAACCCTTCAGGGGTTGGATTTTTAAATACACTGAAATACATATTTCTTCTATTTGTAAAATAGACTTCAAATATCAATTTTTTTGACCCCAACTTGGAAACTAACGGAGTTCCTATACAAACTTCCTATTCTAATTTAACCCCCATTTCACCCCTTTAGGGGATTAATTTCTAAAAGCGCCGTATCATTTATTTTTTATTTGTAACAAAGAACCCCAAATACTAATTTTTATGATCCCAACTTAAAAACATACTATACAGTCTTTCAACCCCCATGTTACGCCTATAGGGTTGAATTTTCAAAAACCCTGAAATACATTTATTTTTATTTATGAAGAAGAGCCCACATACCAATTTCCATTACTCTAATTTCAAAACCAACAGTACTTACTCTTTTACCCCCCCGACTCACTCACCTTTTCACCCCTTTTGGGATGGAATATCAAAAAAATATGCAGTCAAAATTTTAGCTCTTAGGTCCAGCGGTTTGATCTGGGCGTTGATCGTATATCAGTCAATCAGTGAGTCAGTTAGACAGGACATGTAATTATATATGTACATATTACCCCAAACTCGAGGTAACTGCTGTAAACCGTTGAGGAGATCCCTCGACTATCTTCCGTCTCCATCATCAGATTAATTCCGAGTCTCCATTATGTTGTAGTGTCATCAGAACTACATATGTGTGCCAAGTTCCAACAGAATCGGTTCGCAGTTGTAAAATAAATAAATCATCCCCTATTTTTCTACCCTTAGAGGTGTTATTTCTTTCCAAATTCACATGGGCCAACTTCCAAGCATACCCTATTCAATAAAAAAAAAAAATCCAAATCGGATAACCCAGTACAAAGTTATGCGTGGTAGAATCGGTTAAGAAGAAAAAATTCAGTGGGTGAACCAACAATCATCCCGCATTTTCCGACCCTTAGGAGTGGAATTGTTTTCAAATTCCAAATGGGACCAACTTCGAGGTATACGCTATCTATAAAAAAAACATAAAAATCGGACTACTCTGTAAAAAGTAATGCGTGGTCATACATAAAAAAAAATGTACGCGTCGACTAGAGAACCTCTTCCTTTTTTTTCGTCGGTTAACAATTTTTGATCAGAGAATGGAATTATTTTGTCATTATTGTAGGCCAAATTGTTTTTGACGTTTATGAAGTATCACTAGAGCATGAACTGGATAATTTTCATTCTCGTTTCATTATCGAAAATATCAGTAATGAGTGGAGTTAGCACATTCCTCAGTGACCAAATCGTTATAATTTTAGTCATGCCCTTTTTTCCAAGCAGTGCATGTCATTCAAAAACTTAGCACATAATCGAACGAAATGAATTTTGGAGTGCATCTCAATCCGTTAGACTCGCCCCAGAAGTACATGAAATATTAATCAACCCTTTTTTAGGTTCACTGTCATTTCCATTTCAATAATTAGCCAGCTATTTGGTCGCTCGAGACTGCTATAATGTTTAGAAACGCTATGAAGTCAACTGTTTAAAGCCTCATCAAATATTTAGTCGAACCTTTTTAACTCCAATTAAGCCTGGAAAACGGTATTGGTGATTTAGCATATTTATTATACATGGCCGGGGGGAAACCCGTGATGCAAGAGATATAATTTTGTATCGAACTATTCCGAAGACGAACGTTTCATTTAATTTAATCATCAGGACTGTGACAATCGAAACTCCAGGTCCGCTTTAACGAGGAGGAGAAATGATACCTAAGTATATTAATCATTTCGAATGAATAGTTGAAAACCCCTACCTTTGAAGTTGTTCAATATTGAGTTGAAGTATGGCGGTGAACAACATCATCGATCAATGTTAGGGTTAAGAGTGTGAAAGCGGGTCGAATAGCAGGTTTTTAACTATATTAGTCATAATTCAGAGAATGAAATACGAAAGTATGCGTTTTTATAGTCACTCCCTCGAAACGTTTTTAGTACTTCACAAATAATGTATTTCAATGAGACTAGGCAAGGAACCCCTGGACAATCTCTGCCTATGCCTAAGCCTCTAGAACAAATCAACTGGACATTTTCCGTAAAGAGCCAGAGCAATGCAAATCGAGAAAGTGTTTCAATGTGTGAGTTTTCATTTCATTAGTATAGATAACTTGAAAAAAACTGCATATTAATTCGTCAAACGTCGAACGTCTCGAAGTCGAACGTCGAACGTCGAACGTCGAACGTCGAACGTCGAACGTCGAACGTCGAACGTCGAACGTCGAACCTCGAACGTCGAACGTCGAACGTCGAACGTCGAACGTCGAACGTCGAACGTCGAACGTCGAACGTCGAACGTCGAACGTCGAACGTCGAACGTCGAACGTCGAACGTCGAACGTCGAACGTCGAACGTCGAACGTCGAACGTCGAACGTCGAACGTCGAACGTCGAACGTCGAACGTCGAACGTCGAACGTCGAACGTCGAACGTCGAACGTCGAACGTCGAACGTCGAACGTCGAACGTCGAACGTCGAACGTCGAACGTCGAACGTCGAACGTCGAACGTCGAACGTCGAACACGACGTCGAACGTCGAACGTCGAACGTCGAACGCGAAATGTTCAATGTTGAAAGATGAATGTTGCTTGATAGAAAAACCAAAATTCTAGATATATACGTGGAACCAATGATCGTTATTGGAATATCCCAAGAATCATTAGTTTTGGGTAGAGGAAAATGAAACCGCAATGTACAAAATTTTCGAAACATAATTGAACTATGGGAAAGTATATTCTTTATTTTCTATTCACGAATTCCCATTTCTATTTCGTCCTTTCGAGAGATGCGCCACAATTTCACATTCTACGTCTTCTAAAATATACGTGGCCGTCATTCCCTAAAACATGTGTTCACATTATGGAGTAGTGGCGCCATATACAACGAGCCCTGCCTAAAACCTCATAATGAGTAACTAAAAGGGATAAAAACCCGTATTTTCTACTGGAATACAAATAACAAGTATTTCACTTGTATTACATATTCATTGGTTTTACCTTTTGAACTGGATTAATTTTTTTTTCCAGAAAATCTTTCTGTTGGGAAAATATGATACAATGGGTGAATTCTTCCCATTGAACGTTCATGCTCTTCTCGTTGACTGAATAATTGATTGAGGAATTATTTCATACGAATGGCACAATATAAAGTTAATTTGGGGTGAGCAAAAATCGAAATGCGTCCCCTGAGTGAAATATCGTTTCATACGTTCGGTGTATAACGATATAAAGCTTATTTTCCCATGAAATACAATTTTTGATAGAGCTCCCATTCGTGTATATCGCCATGTGAAAAACGAAAATAAATTGACAGCTTTATTTGGTTGTCAATTAGCAGAGTTATCTGTACATTCATATATGTGTAAAATGGAAACAAATCGAGACACGAGTTTTGTTTTCATGGAATGCTATGTTCATTGAAATTTTTCATTCCTTGTTTGCAATTTGGAGGTAGTAATTGCTTCAAATAATTTTCCAATGACTTCAGTTTGCAGTGTTTTCTCATTGGAAATGGTATTGGTGTTTTCAGAACGTATTTATTGTGTGGCCTGTTTTACTGCTGATGATTCAAGTTTCATATATTGTTTTATATTAGATTGCGCTTTTTTATCTAATCTATACAATGAACTCACTAATGACTGAATTCTACTATGAATTAAATTACAATCAATTTTATTATTAATCAGCTCCAGAAAATAATGTTATTGCCATATGGTAAGTGATTAGGATCAAAATTTTCATTAGTTCATATCTAATTGAGTATGTCTAAGGAACTTGAAATAATTAAATAGTAAAACTTTTAAAGTTAACCTTTATAATAAGCCTCAGAAAAATATTAGAAAAAATTAATAATATGAATCTTATATATGTACTCATATACCGGGTGATTCTCTAAGGTGGCTCATCCCTATAACTTTTTTTTATTATTGAAGATAGAAAAACGAAATTTGTATATTTGTGTATTATAGTTCAATTTTTTTTTTTACATATTTACTTGCTTTGCCGTACTTCGGATTGACCGGAAATGACCCCACCTTTCGATTTTTAAATGGGACATCCTATATATTTTTACTGATTTCGATCGAGAATCCAACAACACCTCACTTGTCAATACTTGACGAATAAAGTCAATTTTATTCCACTTTTCATTTTTCGATCTAGAATGCCATGGATCGTGTAAATGGTTTCATTTTTGATCAAGTAACATGGGAAAAATACGACTTTGAGGCTCATAACTTCACAGTCGTTTTAAGAATTATTTCGCAAATATGAATTTTTTCAGTTAACTTGATTTTTTCAAATGGAAAGGGGGTGTCTCGTTGGCTTTTCGTGAAAAATCATTTTCTTACGAATAATTTGATACCACACACTTTTTCACTTTATTTTCACTATTTTTCTCAATAATTGCAAGGAGCGATCATACCTAATAACAAATAATACGTATTCGGTATACTTAGGCACTAAGTCCTGTTATTCTAGTTATCCGTGACAAACAATCGAAGATGTTGCTAGGACTACCTGAACAAATAGGCTAATGAATATGCTGTCACTTTTAAAAATTTATTTGTTACGTAGTTTATAATTTGATATGGAAAATTATACTAGTAACGAGGAAATTTACATGTTGCTAATTTACGGAGAAGCAAAAGAGAATGCAACTGATGCAGCTCGAATTTATGCTTAGAGATTCCCTAATCGTCGCCATCCCACTCGGTATTATTTTCCAAAACTGGAAAGGAAAATGCGAAATGAACCAGAAGAAAATGCCAATAACTTCATCGTCAGTGAAGGAAAGGAAGTAGACGTGTTGGCCTATGTTGAAGTGAATTGTATGGCGTCAATTCGCCAAATTGTTTCTGAGTGTGATATAAGTTATTCTTCCGTTTGGAGAATTCTTCACAAATATAATTATCGATCATTCAAGTACCAATTACACCAACATCTTTACGATAGCGACCACAACCAAAGATTAACTTATTGCAACTGGTTTTTGACTAAATACAGAGAAGATGTACGTTTTCCAATTAAAATTATTTATTCACCATCTTGGGTATGTTCAATCGGAACAATAAAAGGTACTGTTCTCAAACAAATTTACATCTGATGCAAGAAGGAAATTTTCAAGGGCGATATGGTTTCAATTGCTATTATCGGAGGAAAACTTTTAAGGCTAATCATTTTCGACGGACAACTTACTGCGGAAAGATATCTACAGTTCCTTAGAAATCAAATTAATGATTTCATCGAAGATTTGCCCCTGGCTAACCAAGTTGATATCTATTTTCAACAAGATGGAGCGCCACCTCACAATTCTCAAGTCGTAAGAGAACATTTGAATGACACCTTCCCATGCCAGAAAAGTGGATTGGCACTTATGGACCTATTCAGTGGCCTGCGAGGTACATTCTCAAGTTGTCATATTTTTTCATAATGTATTATTTCTTTTTCATATTCTAGATCACCAGATCTTACTCCGCTAGATTTTTTCTCTGGGCAACAATTAAAAATCAGGTGTATGACACAGCATCAGCTACTCGTGAAGAACTGTAGTATAAAGTAAGGGTGGCTGCGGAACAGCTAATCAATGTGGTGCGTGCAACAATTGAAAAAGTTGAACTTTGCCGTGATCAAGGAGGAGGTCATTTCGAAAATTTAGAATTTTAATGGACTAATTTGCGACTTCCAAATAATTCTTTAAACACTGTGAAGTCATAAGCCTCAAAGTCGTATTTTTCCCATGTTAAGAATGTCAAGAATGAAGCGATTTACAGGATCCATGGCATTCTAGACCGCGATCAATTCATGAAAAACTCTGGAATCCACAATTTGAATGCGAGAATAGAGGATAACTTCCATGTTCCTTTCACAAAATCCATCATTTCATATAGGTCCCCAAATAACGTAGACATTCTTATGTTTAATGAACTACCACTCGAGATAAAATATTGTTCTTCAGTAACACATTTCAAAAAAAATCTGAAGTTATTATTCCATGAAATAAATTTTTGTGACTGACTAGTTAGTCAACATTGTGATATTAGGTAATGAACTAGGTTAAGTTCTCTATTTTTAACCGACGAAAAAAAGGAGGAGATTCTCTACAAAGAAAAAATTATTTGTTGATTCAAGTACAATTTATTTGAATCAAACAAATAAAAGTGTCGTATATGCTTGACAAAATATAATCTCAAAATTAGTAAAATTATTTCTTGGTTTTGGATCAAATTTAAAGTTTCGATCAACTGAAACTGATTTGCATGAACCAAATATCTTATTCGGCCAGTGTTGCCAACCCCATCCTCGAGTAAAACTGCATACATGCTTAAAAGAAACTGCAGAAAACTGTAAATGATAATTAAAAAACGGTAAATTTACAGCTTTTTCTTATTTTGTATGATTTATTGATAGTAATGAATAAAAGACATATGAGGAAGGTATTATGAACAAAAAAAATGATGTGATCATCAAACTTTTAACGAAGTAAACTTGGAAATAAAACATGTATAACAATCATTATAATCATAGTCGTAACTGTTTCCGTTATCAAGTCTAGTAACACGTAACACAAACATACTCAACACAACAATCGATCAACAAAAATCTAAACAAATGAAAGGCAGCTCGAGCAAGGCAGGGATAGGATTCCCGAGTAACAAACAACAGAATAATAAAGTTTGTGTGAAGGTTCCGTTAGTTTTGAAGTGAAGGGCATAAAATTGGTATATGAGGTTTTTGTTACAAATCAAGAAATTCGTGTTTCAGTATTTTTAGAAATTCCGTCCTTGAAGGGGTGAGTGAATTTGCAATAGTCGTCACAAAAAATACAAAGCTCAATGCGGACGAAGTCGCTGGTACCAGCTGGTTATATTATATAACAGTTAATAATTGAAGTAAGGTGGTTAAGTAAGTATTTTGAAAGTTATCCAAATTGAGTAGGAAGCAATCAGTAAATTTCAACCACAAAAAATTAGAAAATAAAAACTTTTTAACAAAAAATTAAACCGATGAAAAAATAAACTGAAAACAAAAAATAAAACGAACCTTTATCCCTTTGACATCAGGTGGTCCCGTCAAAGTACCACAAATCTAAGAAGGTTTCCTGCTTGCCTAGTAAGCGCTTGCTGCTACCACAGATGTTTATACGTTATTAGAATCCTCTGTCCTCGCTGATCTGATTTTAGTTTGTTCGAGGCGTGAGATACGTTTGAACTAGCAAGGTCACGCGTTACCTTTGTAAACAAACACGACGAAAACATTATTTTATCTGCTTGTGATCTTTGTCAATTATTTTGAGGTGAGTTTTATGTTTGTTTAGTATCATAAATTATAATGTAAGGTCCCATTTGGGTAAACAATTTAGGGGGTGTATGATACAGGTTAGAAAACGATGTGGTCCCAAAAGGAACCACTAGGCTTTTGAACGTTATTTATATATTCTAGTCATTTTTTTCAGATTGAATTATGAACCTGAATGAAGTAACTTCAGTCTATGCTTTTTTGGACGAACTTCCTTCAGATATTGACTCGTTTAGTTCAGAAGCTCCATGCGAAGATGATCTGGAGGAAATCGATATTGACGATCTGGAGGAACAAGGCAATAATGATTTTATGGGAAAAATTGAACCCATAGAGAATCTTATTGAGAATAAACCTACCAAACATACAGCAATTGCAAGCAGTAGTATAAATTATGAATTTGATAGCGAAGATGAACTTCCTCTAATAAACTTTGCTGTAAGACCTTTCGAATGGACTGAAGATGGAAATTGTGCTAATAAAGCACATCCCTTTACGCAAGATGTAGGTCCTAGTGTTTCTGTTGATGCTGAGAGTCCCACCGATATTTTTCTTAATTTTTTTACCCCGGACCTCATTGATATTCTGGTACTTCAAACAAATTTGTATGGAACTCAGCGATACGGCGATCGGTTTCTTCCAACAAACGCAGAAGAAATAAGGTATTTCCTGGGTATAAATCTAATAATGGGTCTTACAAAGAAATCGAGTTATATAGATTATTGGTCCTCTTCAATACAGATGAGGGATCCATATATTTCTTCAAGCATGTCTCGTGATCGATTTGAGTGGCTCTTGAGCAATATACACTTGAACGACAACACAGTTCAATCAAAAAAGGTGAAGCCGGCTTTGATAAATTATATAAACTTATACCGTTGATTGATATTCTTTGAAAAACTCATTTGGAGAGATATAAACCCAATGAACACCAAAGTATAGATGAGTCAATGGTGAAATTCAAAGGCCGAATTGGGTTCCGGCAGTATGTGCCTCTGAAACCGGTCAAAAGAGGATATAAAATCTGGATACCGGCAGATCAACCGGGATACGTATCGCAGTTTCAAGTCTATACCGGAAAATCTGATGGAGTTCAAGAGAGCTTAGGTTCAAGAGTGGTGAAAGATTTGACCCGTCCACTTGTGGGCAAGTACCATAAGGTATATTTTGACAACTCTTTCACAACTGTCCCTTTGTTACGTGTTTGTTGAAGGAAAATATTTATGCTTGTGGTACAATCAGGAAAAATCGAAAAGAAGAACCCAAAGACATAACAAATAATAAGAATAAAATGAAAGATAAGTGCCATGTGAAGTGGAATGAATAGAAAAATCGAATTAAACGGTTTTCTTCACATAAAGGATGGTTTGTTTACGTTGTGTCTCACTTCAGCCAGAGTTCTTTGGACCTTTGGCTGGTTGACTACTCCGTACTGATGAGGGCCAAGAAGCCTGAAACCGGTATGCAGATTGTTAGGTGAACACGACATAAATTAAACATAATCGAGCTTATCAGAAAGAAACATTTGCATTCAATGTCCATTGATATTATATGGAAGTATGCATGGATTTTCAGGTGAATATCATTCAATGTTCTGCGTGGTATTTGCCAGGAAAGTAGTTGTTCTTCACCTGAGATCTACCATTTTCTGGTTCAATTTTATATTGAATCCTTTATGTGAAGAAAACCGTTTAATTCGATTTTTCTAAGAATAAAATGCTTAGAGGTATTAGTCTTTGGAAGATGAGTAAAGAAGGAATATTTTATCTGCAGTGGATGGATAATAAACCTGTATTATTTTCAAGCAATTTTCATGGTCCTAATGATGTCCAAACTGTTTCCAGAAAACAAAAAGATGATTCGTCTCAAAATATTGCATGTTTTCAGCTCGTGCACGATTATAATGCTCATATGGGGCACGTGGATCAATCTGATATGTCCCTTTCTCTATACAAGGTAAATCGGAAATCTAGAAAATGGTGGCACCGATTGTTTTGGCACTATTTAGACTTCAGCATCTTCAATAGCTTCATTAAATTTGAAAGATTTTAGACTAGCTGTAGCCGCAGGACTTATTGTTGCTGATCCAGCAATACCTAAAAAAGGCGGAAAAAGTTTGGAGAGTGTTCCAAACAACTGTAAGAGATCGGTTCCACCTGAAATAAAGTATGACGAATGTGTACATATGCCTATTCATGGTACAAAAGTCAGATGTAGTTCAGATTGTAGTTCACGTTCGGAGCCCCACCGAACAAGATGGCACTGCTCCAGTTGTAACGTCGGGCTTTGTTTGACCGAAAAATCTAACTGTTTTTTTAAAATCCACCAAAAAGATTATTTTTTTTCAATTTGTTTTTTTTTTAATTTTGTGTTTAATTCCTAATACGGAACAACATTTTTTCGTTGAATTTTGCAAAAACAAAGAAATACATTTTTTTAAATTTTTTTATGTGTTTTTTATACAACAAGCAACAATTAAATTGGTACAATAAAGTGTATTTAAGAAAAAAGTTATGTCGGCCTCAAAGGGTTATAGTCTTAATAACTATAGCTCCTAAACTAATGTAAGTAACTAATTTTGAGTCGGCGCCAAACAAACAATCAACGAAGATCATTAAATTACTTTAAAGAAATGACCAAAACAAAATAACATAAAAATGCAAAATCTCCAGCGATAAACAATAACATTCCAAAAATGCGCTCTCTGCACCGTTCGGGTAGCTGTCTCGCTGATATTGACATCGAGAACGCTCGGCAATTTTCGGCCCAACACTCATCATTTTACGCTTTACGTAATTAAATTGCTTGTTTGTTTGTCGTCTACTCATAATTAGTTACTTACATTAGTTTAGGATCTTAGTTATTAAGACTAAAAAGGTGTTAATTTTATTTTTTGTTTTTCAGTTCATTTTTTCGTCGGTTTAATTTTTTGTTAAAAAGTTTCTATTTTATATGACGATTCCTATACAGTTGTAATTAATTGCAAAAAAAGGAAGTATCGAAAAAGAGATAAAAACGGGGGTTCTGGTTGGAAATTTCCTTTTAGTTGGATAAGGGCATAAATCCCATGAAGCGACAAAATGTATAGACGATGAATTGGTGTCCTAGGTATACAGTGCGCGGCTAAATTATGGAACAAATTCGATATTTCGCAAGCAATATACATTTGACAAAAATCCTGGAAGAGGTCGATTTTTGATTTTATATGCCGATTTTTGAATGTATATTCAAAAAAGGTTATGTCACTGGTAACGTAATCGTTAATTCTTTTAAATTGAAATAGATGTCTTGTGATACTTCATCTGAAAGGTCTTTCAATACTGCATTCAATGATAATGAATAATTTGATTTGTTTGTACAGTGTGAACAAAAATTAAGATTTTACTTCAGTAAAAATAACGTTATAGGTACCCAACTGAATACAACATTTAAATAAAATATTAATTTTGTTCACCCTGTATAAACAAATCAAATTATTTATTTTTCATTGAATGCAGTATTGAAAGACCTTTCAGATGAAGTGTCACAAGACATCTATTTCAAATTAAAAAAATTACCGATTACGCCACCACGTCAAAACCAGTGACATAAACTCTTCAGAATATACATAAAAAAATCGGCATTTAAAAACAAAAATCGACCTCTTTCAGGATTTCTGTCAGAAGTACATTGCTTGCGAGTTATCGAATTTGTTCCATAATTTAGCCGCGCACTGTATGTCTTTCAAAAAGCTACAAAAGTTATGCGATTGAATCCACGGCGGGTTAAAATGCTGGCATAAAATAAATAACATTTCTCGAACCCACAACTTCTCAAATTGATAGAATTCACCGAGAATATACCCACAAAGACTCATAATTGAATTATTTAGACGCGCAAATTCAAAGTTAATTACATTTTAAAAGAGTTATTCATTTATTAAACAGTCGAGCGAGCATAATTGGACAGCCATTCTAGGAAAATCAAAATGGCTCCGACGAGAAACGAAAGCAAAGAGATTGAGGAATAAAAAGTGACAATTAATTCTTGAAACAAAACACTTCACTTCTACGAAGCGGAGAGTCGGTAGTTCGGACTGTCTTGCCCGCATCATTATGTACCTATCTTTTGATCTAATATCATTGAATAGTACATAAATTAATTTGTTTTAAACGGAATAATTAAAGGAATTCCAGATTCTTTGGTGTAGTAATACACGAATAGATTTTTTCAATTATCGTAGTTCGTACTAGATATAGACTGGTTCACAAGTTCAGATATGTATTAGTTTTCCCTACTGCGAATTAAAATAACCAGCTGTTGCGTAATAGTTTTTTATTGAATTGGGAGTACCTCAGGGCTCAGTACTCGGACCCATTCTCTTTTTGCTCTACATTAATGATATAAACCTCCTGAACATCACTGCCAAAGTCACTCTATTTGCGGATGACACAACTTTCCTATGGTATGATAATTCACAGAAACTACTGCTAGATAACATCGAAAGGGAATTGATTACAATAAAACAATGGTGCGACTCCAATTCTTTAGTGATCAACATAAAAAAACTAATATAATCACATTTCGCTGCAACCTACCAGATATACCCCTGGAAGATGAAAATATCCATAACAAAACAGATACTCGTTTTCTTGGATTAAATATAGACTCTAGACTGAAATTCGATTATCACAGTAACAATCTCTGTAATAAGTTGTCCTCTGTTAAACGCAGCCAAGGGATTGCATTTTGGGACGCTTGCTGTTCTTACCAGCTCAAAAATGTTTTTGTTATCCAAAAAAGAGCCTTGAGGTATATTGGCAAAAAAAGACCCAGAGACTCATGTAGAACCCATTCAAGGATCTCAGTATACTTACAGTAACATCTATATACATACTAGAATATGTCACCCTTATACATAATAATAAAAATCTGCTTGTAACAAATGATAATTCATATAACACTCGACAAAACTAGAGATTCTATAATATACAATGGCAGCAAAATGTATAATCATCTCCCCATAACCACTAGAGAGACTACATGTCTCAGGCGATAGAGATTTAAAAAAAAAATTGATACAACATTCATTCTACGAGCTAGATGAATACTTTAACTTAAACCTTCAGCTAGTCGCAGTTCCACATACTTGGGAGTTCACTCATAACCCTGGACGAACTTGTATGACTATAACAAATTTTCTCAATAGCTCCATAATACGTAACATTGTCTTCATTTATTTATTTATTTTCACACATACTGAATTCTGTCCTTTATTCAACCTTGCCTATTTACCACAATTCGTATCTTTTGGTCTGCACGTCTTAAATGTATATGTATATGGCGTATGTTAGACAATATCTATCTATTTTTATATAAATTTTTATATTGTTACCCACTTATTCAGTTATAACCTAACTGTATGTGCATAATCTCAGATTATTCTTATAATTTTATAATTTTTACAAACCTATTACTTACATGTTCAACTCTGTACCTAAGCTTTGTCTTTAAGAATTTCATTCTTTGACAATAAAGCATATCCTGATTGATTGATGTATACTATTGAATATTAATGCAGAAGAAATCATGGTATTATCTAGACACAGAAAAACAATTGTTTACAGATGAGCATATTGTTAATTAACAATTTTTTTTAGAGTTCTCGTTTACATTCCAAGTCGGATAATTGTTAAACAAAAGCTCCTGAAATTATTTTGCTTCGTGGAGACCAACTGACAACTGCACTTAAATAGATTATCAACTTGGGGTATATTAAATTATTATGATATATTAATTATATGAATTATTCAACCAACAACAAAATAAAATAAAATAAAAATAGAGTTGTAAATTTTTTTTCAATTAAATTTATTGTTATCACTGTTTTGAGATATGAAAACATTCAATTTGTTTCATTCCTTTTTCAAACAAATAGACTGATTTTTTTCTTAATTTGTTTCGTCATTTCCTTCTCGAGAGATAATATTGTGATTAAAAAAATATTGTTAAAATTTTTTCTAATTTCTTTATTGTTTGAATGAATGATTAAGAAAAAGTTTTATCTTAAAATGAGTGATTTCAGATTCTCTTATTTTGAAGTGATTATATTTTAAACCAATAAAATGACAAATTTAATTAGTCTATTTGTTTAAAATTTGTTTAAACAAATAGCGCAAAAAATTTTAATCGAATGTTATGGTTTTTTTAAATCTTGAAACGGTGATAAATTTATTATTTTTCTGTGGCTTTAATAATTCATACCTGCACAATAAAAGAAACCGCAAGCTAAAAGGTACACAGAAATAAATATTGGACCTGATATTAATGACCACTAATGATTGACTGCAAAATCATTGTCCCAACGTATTTTTCCTTGAGGCAATGACCAAACAATGACCAAACATAATGAAAATCAGCCCATTTTTGTGTTTAAATTATCAACGAAATCATTACAATGAGGTTACCATGTCCATTACAATAACGTAATTTCATGATTAATGTTATGTTGAAATCATTTCCACAATGAAAATTTGCCTTATAACAAGGAAACAAATTCATTGCTCAAACGAACATGAGGTTATCAATACTATGTACCATTAATCATCACACTCCTTGTAACAATACATCAATAGGGATGTCCTCAGTACAGTGATATCATTTTATCAATGCTTGGAAACATTAACCAATACACCCATTCATTGATATTAGTAATCAATTCATAGATCAATTATTCTTGGTCTTGTTGTCAATGTCCGAGTGCCTTGTGTTAATGCTGAGATTCAACTCCCCCATCCCAAACGACGCTTGAACCAATCAAGAATTTCATTCCAATTTAATATACATGTTGGGGATCGCAGTATGAACGGTTTTGGGAACTGTCCTAACTCTGACTTAGGTACTCGAAGTCGCGAGTACATCGATAATCATCATTTCACGGGAATTTATATAGGTTATATAAGTAGATGTTTCGAGTGTCACATGTGGATATTTGTGTCTGCTGGTAAGATTGAATCGGAATTTTTTAATAACCTAACCACGCCGCACGTGAGGTTGTGAAATGGTCAAAAGCAATGACAATTTCTACAATTTCAACTTTCAAATCGGTAAACGTAGGTACTAAATACTGAAAATGTATGGGTCGATCTGCCTCTTTCTCGTATTTCGTGAAATAATTTCGATATTTTGATGTGGGGTTCCCAACATTTTTCCGATAAGTCTCTTAATGAATTCATACCAAGGAAGAATAAGGAGGCAGGTAATTGCAGCAATTTATAATTCCATTTTAATTTCATTTTTCAACCCTATTTTTTGTAGCAGTGTTGATTTGTATTGATTTATATTCCGATGTAACTTTTAACAAACTTGAAATGCTGATGATGCTTGCATAGGAAAAAACTTAACGATTCACACATGCCAAATGAGGTTTTGTTGTTTTAACTCTTCAATGAATGACTGTTACTTCTGAAAAAATTAATTTTTCCATATTTCTTTGTCATAAATGGGAGAGGTTGAGTAGAACTCTACAATACTCGAGCTTCGAGTCCAAAGAGTTTTGAGTACAGCGCCCCCCTGGCCCTTATTTGTATCATGCTCCTTGTCCAGTTTATAGTGGTCAAATTAGATCAGAGTGATCACATATTTCTGTATTTTTTCTAATTTTAAAAACTAGGAAGAGAAAGCAGCAGTCTCTTCATGTCAGTTGTGATAACCGAATTGACTTGTTTTACAGATGGACGAGATGCAGCAGTTCTGTAGGCCCTTTCCCGGGTTTTCGTGCCCAATAAAGTTATTGAAAAATACATACATGGAAAATCTCAAACGACCAAGTTCACCATACGTGATTCGCAGTTATCATTTTTGTATATAGGCAAAACCGTCCAAGAAACGGAGGACCGGATGAACTTCCTGCAATCCAAGAAGTCGTCGAATTAGTTTTTTTATTTTCGTCATAGGAGGAGATATCACAAAAATTGAAGAAATCCACACTTACTTTGACGGAATCCAATATAAATATTTCAATATGATAAGGCAGTGGATATATGTTTTAAAATAATATATCTTTTTTATTTGAATTCTCCTGAGGAAAGTATTATGTTTTGGTCCTTTATAGATTTTTTTTACAAAATAAAATCAAACAACTCTTACTCAAATATATACTCAAATATACACATTTTGTGTGAATATCTGGAGAAAACTCAAAATAACTATATAAAATAAAATGTTTTATTGGAATACAGTATTTTTTTACAAAATAAAATTATATTTTTGATTCAAGCGAAGGTTTACTGATCTAGTTGTAATAAGCAGATTATCCTTCTGATATGAAATATGAATTAATTTCTTATGCTTGAAACTAACATTTTCTTGACTGAAATTATATTTCATAGCTGGGTTGCGAAACTGGGAACTGGGGATTCCTATTTGAAGTTAAATGAGTGTTGCCCCCGAAATATTTATGTGAAACTCAGTACAATATTTTTGTATATTGGGTGCTCTTATCTGATATTAATCACATTTTCCGGTTCGAATCATCAAATGAGAATGAGTCTGCGTCAACTGAAGAGGGTTCGATTTTTTCTGTGTTATTGTTAATAAAATAGCTATATTTTCTGAAAGTTCAATGAATAATTTTGAAATGGAATTTTGATTTTTCCAGTATCCCAAAGAATAAATTCTCTTGAATGTCACTTTGACAAACTGACATGTTACTTCATTATTAAAATGGTGCTCTCTAAATACCAATGGAATACAAAGGCACAGAAGGGCCAACAACAAAATATTTTTCAAAAACATTTGAAATTGCTACTTTGAACTGACAATTGTCACTTCGAAGTGAGAATTGTTACTTTGAACTGACAATTGTCACTTCAAATTAACAATTGTCACTTCCAAATGGCAATTCCAGATGTTTTTGAAAGTGACAATTGTCACTTCGACGTGACAATTGTCACCTCAAAATGACATTTGTCATTTGAAAGTGACAATTGTCATTTCAAAGTGAGAGTTGAAAGTGGCAACTCCAAATGTTTCAGCTTAAATATCCCCTTTCTGATTGGGAAAGACTTATTCATTTTCCAAGAGGAATCCTCAGTTTGTTTGGCACCCTAGTTGTGAAACACCATGTATTTTAAGGCGCCTAGGATAATGTTATGAAGCCAGCATTACGATAATGCTCTTAAATATTGAATAGATGTTTACTGGTGATCAAAAGATGTACTCTCATTCATAGAATATGCCTTCAAATCATCGTAATGGGGAATAAAGTTTGTTCGTTAATGCACAAAAACATTAATGTTAAAACACTCTCGTGATTGAATAATGAACTCTAGGTGAAATATTAATCATTGTTGGCCATGAAAGAATGTCCCTAATCGTTGAAATAATTCTATTAAACAGTGACAACAAACACAATTTGAAAGTACACGTATTTATAATTAGTATTAAACATAAAATTGATTGGTTAATGTACAAATAACATTGATGCCAGGATCGACAGTCGATGTTCAAGGAGATTGTATCAATGAACGTGGTCCTTAAGCAATGTCCTTATAGTAAACATATAAACACCTCTTCATCAGGCAATCAACAACTGAACATTATAGTGATCACATAGGGCATCGGTTGGAAAATAATGTCCAAATACATTTTCGTAGTTCTTGTTTTAATTACAATCAGGTCACTTTTTCGTTCTGTGAAAGAAAATCAAGAAAAAATACAAATTACACGCGGGAGAAATTGCGAGTACCAGCTAGTCATTTATATAGATGACTTATTTTCTTATATGGCTGCATAGCTTTCGCTGAAAACACAACCCTCACCAGCTCCAGTAGAAATTAAGTTGATCTGCTGTAAAATATGAATATGTCTCAAGAAAAAGCTGAAACATGGTTTAGAATAAATAATGTTGAAACAAATAACGCGACACATTTTATTTCCTAAAATTCCTCAGGAGTACAGGGTGATAGTGTTAACCATTCAATGGCGAGCAATACATATTAATGCACGACAATGCGAGACCACACGCTGCTAGGATTGTCCGTTGTAAGGTAATGGAAGCAAATATGGCCCAGCGGGTAATATGGCCCAAAATCCCCAGTACAAAAACTGAAACATTTATCAGCGATCTGGCAACGTCAGATATCTGTCTGGATACGTCATTACCAACGATTGTTTGAGCAACCTGGATTCTGACGGCCAGGTTATACAAAGGCTGTTATAATTTTTCGGCTAATTTGTTGACCACATTTTTAAGCTGAGAACCAAAGTGAACGGTATGCACAATCAAAAGAGATAAATGTATGTTGTTAAGTATCCCTGTACAAAATTTTTATTCGCAAATGACACTCTGTCATTTTTTTCACCCATTATGTCATCTGAATGTCCTTTCGGTTAATATGGCCCAATGGAGTAGCGGGTTATAAGGCCCTGGGTTTGGTCATGTGTTGGCCTCGAGTCTGACGATGAAGAAGAGTTTGAGTGCTGTTGGCTTCTTGTTTTCATTCATATATGTGTTTCAAGTTTTTTGCGCACAAGAATATTAGTCTGTTTTAATTTTCAAATGTGTAATGAAATGTTGCTTGAATTCTGTAGCTGTGTTCATTCACAGATCAATCATCCTAAGTATAATTTTTCTACTGTGGCCCATATAATCCGACCATATTGGTAATATGGCCCAAGTTCAGTGCAAATAATTTTCACAGAAATCAGATATCATTTCTGACCAGGCTAGATTATAAAGTGCTCGTCTAAAGTCCTTTCCCCCCCCTACTAATTTTTGAACCTTCTAGTATATCGCAACAAAATTTGGAGAGCTTCAATAGGAGATAAAACACTACTTTTTCGTGGAAAAATCACAGCGAAAAGCTTTAGAATGGCGGCTGAGCGCCATCTTCAAGAATTTTTTTAAACAGAACATCCCGTATATTATTCCATTTTCGAAATCTGCTCATAATCCTCAACAGTTCTCCCCAATACACTTTACTCCTAAATTCAATTATTTTTGAAATATTAACGTTTGAAAAGTGACATTTTGGTCATTTCAAACCCAACCAAAAACACTAATGTTGCTTTCACTCAAGTTTGCATTGGGAAAAATCGTTGTCGCGGTAACATCTTGTTTACTGTCAAACTGAACTGCTAACTGTCAAATAGTCCGTTGAGCGCCTAAATCATTTTATGAAAAGTGTGATCATGGCTCGTAGTTTAGACGATAAATATGGAACAGTTTTGATATTTGGAGAAGCTGGAAGAAATTACCATCTAGCAGTCCGTATGTTTGATGATAGATTTCCCGAGAATCCTATTTCGAGGTCATATTTGCGCAAACTTTTAAATAAGCTCCAAGCAACTGGTACGCTGAAAGATGCTCCAAGATCGGGAAGACCGCCTCTTTCAGAAGAAAAAAAGGTAGAAATTGTTGCTGAAATGGTAATCAATCCGACTCAGTCGACGTTTGCAGTTGCTGAATACTGTGGAGTAAGTTCAAAAAGTGTCGAAAGTCCTAAAAAAAAAGTTTCATCCCTATAAAATGAAAATTCTGCATGCTCTCACGGAAGATGTTCCAGACCGGAGGGTTGAATTTTGTGAGTGGTTAACAAGAACAATTGAAGGCGAATAGGGCTTCCTAAAACGTGTATGTTCCGTAGACGAATGCATGTTTTTTCTTAATGGAAAAGTCAACAAACAGAATGTACGATACTGGAGCGATACTAATCCGCATATTTTTAGGAAGGGATATACCCAGTTTACTAAAAAGGTGAATGTTTGTGCGGGGATTTTGGGCAATCGCATTGTTGGACCGATTTTCATCAGAGGCAATCTTACAGGAGTTCTTTACAGAAATCTTTTAGTAACTGAAATTGAACCTCGAATAAGACAAATTGTATTAAACAACCAGGAAGAGTTTGAAAATCATATTTCAGCAGGATGTGGCTCCTCCCCATTTTGATCGCATAGCTAGAGAGTTCCTCGATACAAACTTTCCTGGGCGATGAATAGGTCGCAGGGGAAGTACAGAATGGTCACCAAGATCTCCGGATCTTAAACCTCTAGATTTTTTCCTTTGAAGGTATCTGAAATCAAAAATCTACGACACTGAATGCCAAACAATAGAAGAGTTGGAACGCAGAATAATAGATACATGTGAAGAAATAGATGAACAGACTTTCATCAACGTGAGAGAATCTATTTATAATAGGGTACTTTATTGTCAAGATTTAGGAGGGGGCCACATTGAACACTTGATGAAATAATTGTTGGGGTTAAATAAAAGACTTATTCAAAAATAATTTATAATTTTTTAGTTAACTAATTTGTTTTGATTGTGAATTTACAGAACACATTCGTAGGCTTCGAGATTTTCCGGTAAGGGTTACTGTTTATTCTTAATAAACTCTCTTTACGCCTCTTATTAGTCGAATTCATTTTGAGAGATTCAACTACAAATTAATAACAAAGTTTAGTTAGCAAAATGTTTTACCGGAAATGACCAAAATCCATACTTCATTTTAAACCGGAATGTCACTTTTCAAACGTTAATATTTCGAAAGAAATTGAATTTAGGAATAAAGTGTATTAGAGAATTATGAGCAGATTTCAAAAATGGAATAATATACGGGGTGTTCTATTTAAAAAAAATATTGAAGATGGCGCTCAGTCGCCATTTTAAAACTTTTAGCTGTGATGAAAAACTAGGTTTTTATCTCATATTCAAGCCCTCCAAATTTCGTTGTGATATACCAGGTGGTTCAAAAATTAGTAGGGGGGGAACGGACTTTAGACGAGCACTGTATAGGTACGTATATCAGCCACATCCTCACCTATTATGTTGTTAAAAAAAATTCCTTGAATATTCAGGTTTAATAAAAAAAAAATACATTAAGAGATTTGCCTCCACTACCTGAGAACGTCAATCTGGTCTGGCTCGCGAGAAGTCCTGATTCGAACACCATCGAACATCTATGGAGAATACTTTAAATGAGCTGAGGGAGAGATTAGTGGAAATCTGGAAGGCTATTGATTATACTCAAATAAGGACTCTGATATGAGAAGCCGTTGCTAAGCTGCCATCACTGCTAGAAGTCAGAACACAAGATATTACCAAAATATTGCAAAATATAAAACAACAATTCTAAATATTTTCTATTTTTTGGGAAACCTCGTATGTACTTGATTTTTGAGGCCTTTTGGGAATACATGTTAGTTTGAATATATGCTGCTGCTGCCTTCGATACTGTTAATCCAAATTTCCTGGAAGAGAAATTGAGTAAATCAGGAATAAGAGGTAAACCACTAGAATGGATTGCTTCATATCTACAAAATAGGCGAAACGCAGTGAATATAGTTTCAGAGACTTCCGAAGAAATGGAATTGAATGTCGGGGTAGGTTCAATACTTGGTCCTCTACTGTTCCTTCTTTATCAATGACTTATCACAATTTGTAACTTCTGGAAATATTTACATGTATGCTGATGATACATCAATAATCATTCACGCCAACAAGTAAGCAGAACTAGAGACTAAATCAGACATAGTAATCAAGCAATTCAAATCGTGGTGTCATAAAAATTATTTGATGATGAATGTAAAAAAACCGTTTTCATGCCTTTCTCACTGAGTAAGACAAATATTCTGTCAAATATAAGCCATATTGAAACCAGCGATCGTGGAAAATTTCTTGGAACAACCATCGATAGTAACCTAATGTTCCATCGAGAAGTAGACTCATTATGCTCCAAACTTGCAGAAAATACGTTTGCTATTCTACAATTGAAGAAAGAAATTTTTCAAAGTGAGTTGAAAACGTGTTATTATTCACTTGTCTTCTCAATCTTGAGTTATAACATAATAATATGGGGCCAATCTACTAATATTGACAGAGTTTTCGTACTACAAAAAAGGATCATAAGAATCATATATAATTTGCAATACAAAGAATCTTGTAGAGATATTTTCAAAAAACAGAGAATACTTACTGTGACCGGAATATAAGTATATTTTAAAAATTTCCTGCTTCATTCATAAAAATAAAAATAAATTGACGCTCAATCAAGAGGTGCATAGATATCAGACCAGGAAAGCACAAGAAATCCACATTTCAAACTTTAGTACAAATACATTCAAAAAGTCACATTACTGTGCAGGAAGCTTAATTTATAATAAACTGCCGCTAGAAATCAGATCTGCTGAAACTTTCAATATTTTCAAGAAGAAAATACAGATATTTTTAGTCGAAAAATATTTTTATAACCTGAAGGAATTTTTTGATGCATAGCAATCGTCTCAGAGAGTAAATTGTGTAGTGCCTAATACTATATGTTAAAATTGTCTGTCTGCTTGTCTGTCTGCTTGTCTGTCTGTTGATCAAGGAAAAATGTATTCTGTCTTTTTTTTCTATCTTTTCCTTATTTTTTTAATCAAGGAAAAATGTTTTCCGTCTCTTTTAATATTAGATTTTTGTGTTATAGTTTATACATTTTTTTTGTTTTAATGACAAAACCTTGTGTTCCCTGTAACACTTTAATGGCAAATAAATATCTATCTATCTATCTATCTATGTACTGTGAATTTTGTGTATGAAATTGTTGGAAAAGATATTGGAATTGATGATAATACTATTTTTGCGCCACTTCTATAACTACCAGGAAAGATTTGTAATTTTCTAAATACTCCTGATAAAAAAAAACTCAAAACAATTCGTTCACAAAAACTTTTCTCATGAAATAATTTGTAACTGCGACTGCAATGCCAATCCTTTACATAAAACGACCCTTACAAATCCTCACAATTAATCCCATTTTTGTCGTGGCAAGACCATACGAACGAACTGTACAAACCGCTCACTTGATCTCCCAAAAAAAGTAAACAGAACGATATTCAATTTAGTTGGAATCAGTTTAATCCAATGGGAAATGGGTTGGGTGGGGCTAAAACAAGCAATCTGGCCAATGATTGGACCTCGCTTAACGACGCTGTCGATGCCATGGCAACCGTTTAGTTGGTGGCTAGTGTTCAGCTGACATTCGCTTGAGTTGGCAGAGTCAGACGACTGTTTTGCGTTCCACATATCGTCAATTGTCTCACGCGTCCCTCACAGAACACTGATTTGACTTTGAGCGGGGCGACAAATGATTAGTCGTTAATTTTCGGGTGATAGTGCCAATGAACGCTTCATTGTACAGCATGTTTTAATTGTGTCCTAGTATTTATATCGATAAATATGTCCGATCACGAGCTAACAGAAGACGATCACGAAATTAATGTGGACACTGACTCTAGATTATCGCATAGTGACAGTGAGGCGAGGAGCTCCAGGAGCCACTGCAGCAGTCCAGACAATGTCACTACTTCACCGCACCCTTTACCGTTCAGTATTTCGAATTTGTTAGGCAAAAATTTCGAGCATAAAACAGACAATGACCCAGGGTCACTGTATCAAAATCCGGCGGGAATATTTCAACATAGAAGTGCTCTCGGATTGGTTCCGTCGGGATTTTATGGACATGGTGTTCTCCGGGTACCAGCACATCGGCCTCTGGGAGGTCCAGGAAGTCCTCCGGGACCAATGTTCAATCCATGGTCGCTCGGGCTCGATCCGGTTTTGCAGAGATCAGCAGCCGCTGCCGCTTTTGCCTCGCAAGTTGTGAAGGACAGATTAGCAGGTATTTTTCCATATTTTTTTGGTTTTAGTTGGAATAATTTGCATTTCTCAGTTAGGCCAATCATTAGAGATTTTTTCGTGACAAAAATAGTACCAGGAAACCGACTGTGCCATCATACGAAAGACGATCCTGTTATGTTTTCTACTCGCAACTATCATTGCTTAATTTGTAACATGAAAATCAATGAAACAATCGCAATGCTCAATGGATGAATTGTAGAAAATCAAAACGCAAAAAATTGGACGTAAAAAATTGGAAAAACCACAAAAATCAGCGTTTTAAAAAAATTCATAAACCACCATTTTTCATGTTGTAGCGCAGGCTTTCGCGACATAGTGATTGATATGTACTTTATCTGTGAAAAATTCAGGCTAACAATAATAATAATAAATAATAATAAAATCTTCATTAAATCCCTTCAGTAGGTATACATAATGATATAGGATACGTCAGCCAAAAAAAAGGTTAGAGTTATTCAATAATGAAAATAAGTTATTTATTAATGAGAAATAAATACCTATGATAAACATTTTATCACACTAACAGAGAACGATCAATTTCATGAAACCGAGACAACTACCCACAATATGTACACCATAATTAAATATCTGATATAAACAATATTTGAAATATATTTCAAAACAACTTTTTAAACAAAAAATTATACCGACAAAATACGGAACTGAAAAGTAAAAAAATAAAATAAAAACTTTTTAACAAAAAATTAAACCGACGAAAAAATCAACTGAAAAGCAAAAATAATATAAACCTTCTTAGTCTACATGATAATTGAGCTCCTAAACTAATGTAAGTAACTGATTTTGAGTCGGCGCCAAACAAACAATTATCGAAGATCATTATCTATGAAAGAAGTCATCAAAACGCAGACGTGCATCTCGCTGCCATCATTTTACGCTTCACCTAATTCAATTGCTAGTTTGTTTGGCGCCGACTCAAAATCAGTTACTTACATTAGTTTAGGAGCTCAATTATCATTTACACTAAGAAGGTTTATTTTATTTTTGCTTTTCAGTTGATTTTTCGTCGGTTTAATTTGTTAAAAGTTTTATTTACTTTTCAGTTCCGTATTTCGTCGGTTCAATTTTTTGGTAAAAAGTTTTTATTTTTTAATTTTTGTGGCTAAAATCTAGCAATTACTACCTACTTGTTTTTTTAATACTTCCAAAATACTTACTTACCCACCTTACTTCAACTATTACCAGTTAAATAATATGATTATCTACTTTTACTATTTGTTGTAATATAAATTATTTTCGTTGTTCTGGTTAGTTTATATAATTACTTTGTATATCATTCCATCCTCTCATAAAATATACTGATTTTGACGGAACAAGAATAATGTCAGTAGCGATCTGTCATAGTCAACTACGTATGTGTGTGCCAATGTTCACTAGTGGAAAATCAATTATCCCCTATTTTTCTACCCGTTAGGGTGGCTCATTCCTTCCGAAATCCAAATATAAGGTATACCCTATCTATTAAAAAAAGAATCATCCAAATCGAAGAACCCAGTACAAAGTTATGCCTGATAGAATCGGTTAACGGACCAGAATTCAGAGGGTGAGAGATCAATATCCTTCATTTAGCTACCCTTAGGGGTGGATTTCATCTTTTAAATTCAAATGGGACCAAATTCGAAGTACACCCTATCCACTGAAAAAAGAATTATCGGAATCGGACGCCTCAGTAAAAAGTTATGCGTGATCATACATAAAAAAATATGATGGAAAAATATAAAATATACGGGTCGAATAGAGAACCTCCTCCTTTTTGGTTTCGTCGGTTAAAAAACCTTCTTAGTCTCAATGACTAAGCTCCTAAACTAATGTAAGTAACTAATTTTGAGTCGGCGCCAAACAAACAAGCAAATGAATTAGGTAAGGCGTAAAATGATGGCATCGAGTTGCGCGGTGACATTCTGATAATTTTTTTGAAGTAATTTAATGATCTTCGTTGATTGTTCGTTTGGCGCCGACTCAAAATTAGTTACTTACATTAGTTTAGGAGCTTAGTTATTGAGACTAAGAAGGTTTATTTTATTTTTTACTTTTCAGTTCCGTATTTCGACGGTTTAATTTTTTGTTAAAAAGTTTTTATTTTTCAATTTTTTGTGGCTGAAATCTACTAATTACTACCTTACTTGTTTTTTGATTACTTCCAAAATACTTACTTACCCACCTTACTTCAACTATTACCAGTTAAATAATATGATTATCTATCGAATGAATGTGGTTTTTTGTAGAGGAACAACGCTTCTTGACATATTTTTTGAGTAACCTTCCACAGTCTGAAAATAGAATTTCCTGATTATATTTTCATTTTCAGACTGTGGATGGTTACCCAAAAAACATGTCAAGAAATGATCTACTTTTACTATTTGTTGTAATATAAATTATTTTTGTTGTTCTGGTTAGTTTATTTCATTACTCTGTATATCATTCTATCCTCTCATAGAATAAGTATAATGATTGTGACGGATGTAGGAGAACAAAAATAATGACAGTAGCGATCTGTCATTGTCAACTACATATGTGTGCTAATGTTCACAAGTGAAAAATCAATTATCCCCTATTTTTCCACCCGTAAGGGTGGATAATTCCATTAGAAATCCAAATATGATCAACTATGAGGTATACCCTATCTAATAAAAAGAGAATCATCCAAATCGAAGAACCCATTACAAAGTTATGCCTGATGGAACGCACCAATGGATATTTGAAATATATTCAGGATAATGATAGTATTTAATGTACTGAAGATGTATTTAAATAATTAAAGTATACTGAAGGTATTTAAAGTACTAGAGATGTATTGAAAATTATTAAAATATACCAAGGGTATTGAGAATACTGGAAATGTACTCAGGTTTGAAATGTAATGAATATAGGTAAATGGAAGATAATTAATATAATATTTGGGGTAATTAAGGTAATAAAAGCGTGATGAAACTATTGAACTAAAGTAATCAACGATTTTGGTATAATTTACCCCGTAATTAAAGTGTATATCTGTTAGTAAGAAATTAAATTGAAAGTTATTGGCATCAGAGAAAATAACGGAAAAATGAAAAGTATTCCAAAATAAATATTTATCAATAAGTAAAATAAATAATATAATAAATAAAGATTTAAATGTCAAACTGAAAACAAAATGTATGCTGATAAAACATCAGATCAACTCTAGGAACAATCTACCAGAAAAAATAACTGCTGTTTTTGCGGTCCAGTTCACTTATGTCTACACTGAAAAAACAGTTTATTCATAGTTAACTAAATTAATTGATAACTAATACATTATTTTTTATAACAAATAACACGGAAAAAGCAAAACGAAAATGTTTATCTGTTAATATGACTTATTCACTTGAAATAAACTTAAAATTAAAAATGAATGAATTTTTTGTAATATCGCCCAACAAATTGATTTTATTGGGAATAAATTTATTTCTTAATTATGAACATATCGATCTCAAACAAACTATTTATTTCTACTAGCTGACCCGACAGTCTTGTCTAAATTTCTATAATCCCCAAAAATTTTTTCCTGAAAATTCTCTGCCGCATATAATTTATTTTTTCCTATGTTTTTTTGTGTTGTTCCATCTAGGTTATGCCTTTGAGTCTGTCCGCTTCCCGTCATCCCATTCTCCTTTTATCCCGTTGTCCCGTTACCGAGTTATCCCGTTTTCCAATTTTCCAGTTATCCCGTTTTCCAGTTATACCGTTTTCCTGTTTTTCCGTTATGCTGTTTTCCCATTGTCCTGTTTTCCATTTATCCCGTTATCCAATTTTCCGTTATCACGTTTTTCCCTTCGTTATCTCATTTTCCCGTTAAAAATTAGCCAAATCGGTACAGCCGTTCTCAAGTTATGAGCTTACCAACACTGACATTCATTTTTATTATATATTCCTGAAAACTTTTCCAGGACAAAGAAATTTCCAATAACTTTTCTAAAAATCCTATCTTTCCCTAAAAACCTCATTTGGAGTATTACGAACATTCAAAAAAACAATTAGCCTTATCAATCCAGCCATTATTTTGATAAAATAAAATAAAATGTTACCCCGATCGGGATTCGTTCCTGTGACCTTCTGCTTGGTAGGAGACAGTCTATCCACTGAGCTCTTTTTTTTTGGAAATAAATGACTCGATAGTCGTTCTCTTCGCCAAATTTTTTATATAACCGAATTTTGCAATTTCCGAGCAACTTCCCTGATTTTCCGTATCAACCATCCTCGGACTATTACGGACATTTAAAAAAAACTGCCAAATCGCCCAGCTGTTCTCGCGTTTTGCGCTTACAAAGAATCAAGATTAATTTTTATTATTTAAAATACTGAATTATATTATCGCGATTATTAATATTAAATAAAACTATCTACTTAATACCAAATAAAATTTCATTTTATTTATATGTTGTAAATGAAAGGCATGGATTCCTAATCAATGATAGACTACTGATTTGAAACGGATGGGAACCTTGCAAAGATAATAGAAACGTAAAAATAATAGTAGTTTATGTAACAGGTTCACAAAGTGAGGCTTTAGCGGACGAATCAGAATTGTTATGGAGATGATATCCGCTAAATCCATTTGCGCCCGTGTTGCATAGAACATTTTTGAGCTTTCCAAATAAACAGAACATACATGACTGCTATACATATTTCCTCGCCATGCATACATTTTCAATCACCATCCATACTCTAGTGTAAGGAAGTTGTGGAAGAATCTACCAAGCGATTGTTTTTCAATGACACATTTGTCAATACTTGTCAAATATTAGTGTTCATGTTTCATGAAATAGGCATTCCAAAAGATTATTTCGAAAAAAACGTGTGATGTCACTACGAAATTTCAAATATTCTGTAGTTCATTGCGTCTCCTGAAACGGTTTTAAGATGTTAATTATAAGTATTCTGAATAAACAAAAATAGTTCGATAAAGTGTTGCCATGACGACTTTATTGGCCTAGTCCGGTAAAGTAGTATTTTGAGGAATATTTTCAGTATCCAAAGTAGGCATTTTGTGGAGCGTGTAAAAAAATATTGTAGACTGAACTGCACCCAAATATTTGAAATATATTCGAGGACAAAAAAGCATATTGTATTATTTAAACTGTAATAAAATACTGAGAATGATATTTTGGTAATGAAAACAATATTAAAACTATACGTATTTCTTGGAAATACTGACAGATATTGAAATATTTTAAATATATTGTAGATATTTTGATAGTAAAAATAATATTTAAAGTATGGAGTGGATATTCTTGGAATAAAAGTAATATTCAAAGTATGAAGTGATATTTGTTGATACTGAATTACTGAAACTGATATTGAATCATTTAAATATATTTAAGATATTTTGGTACTGAAAGTCGTATTGAAATATTTAGTTTTCTGTTTGTACACCTATTTAAAGAGTTGTTTCCCCCTCGCATGAAACATTTTACAAAATAAAACATATTTAACATCTAACAGTTTATGACAATCAGTTAAGAAATTAGAATTTGAGTGACCTCACCTACCAAGATATTCACCAACACTGTAAAAGCAGTTCTGAAGTAGAAATTCCTTTAGTTTGGTTTTGATACGTATTTCTATTGTCTCAGCTCTTATATCTCCAGGAAGATTATTGAAGAATGTCACCCCTGCATGTGATGGATATTTCTCAAACGATTTGGTTTTATGTTTTTGGGCTCTTACAATTTTCCCATGTCCGGTGGGATAAGTATGCATATCTGAGTTTCGATCATACTTGTTTATATTTTTTTTCAGCAACAATACACATTTGTAAATGTAAATACAGGGCAGGGACATGATTCCGTATTATATAAAATATTGTTTACAAGAGTCCCTATAGCTCAGGTTGAATATCAAGCGAATGACCCTTTTTTGTGAAATAAATATTTCATTTATATTAGTACAGCAACCCCAGAGCTATGTTGTATGATATATGAGAGTGGACAGTTGCTTAGTAAACGTTGAGGAGTTGATCTGCACTCAGAGTTGATTTTAATTGTCTTATCGCATAATATCCAGTATTGACCTTTTTTCTTATCTGGCTTATGCTAGATTCGAAATTCATTTACTATCAATACAGGTACCTAGGAATCTGGTGCTATTTGACTATTCGACATATTCATTGCCAACCTTCACTCGAAAATTATTAATCTTTTTTTTCATTTCTGAACCTAAAAACTGCATGTGAACGGTTTTACTAGAGTTCACGATCAGAGGGGTTTTGCAACACCAGGTCGTAAATTCATGTGACAGCAGATTTAGCTTTTCTTGCAGTTCCACAGAACTGTCAGAATCAGCTGCTAGTGTAGTATCGTCTGCATATAAAACAATATGATCTGTAGTCACATGTTTTGGCATATCGTTGATGAAGAGCAGGAAAATAAGTGGACCCAAAATGGATCCCTGTGGGAGACCTAGATCAATGCTAAATGGAGAAGATTGACAATCTTCCAATTTCACGGGTATTTTTCTGTGAGACAAATATGACACTATCCACGAAAGGAAGTTGCCTCTGAAACCGATTTAGTAGAGTTCTCTCTGAATGATATCAAATGCTTTAGATTGGTCGAAGAAAAGCGCACCTTTTGTATTAATTTTGAGGAGTTTTTTGGTTATTGGATTCGTGTAGTAATAAAACTCTATTTGATAATAAAAGGTATATATATATATATATATATATATATTCGTATTTTTCTCCAACTAAAACTGTTTCTACATGAAACATTTCTGCCAAGGTATGTTACCTGTTGAGTTACTAATTCACAAAAACATTATACATTCTTTCCAGAAATAAATTTTCAAGAAAATGTCAGCCATGAAAAGTAACAAAAAAATAAAGAATTAAAAATGTCCCCGGCCGGGGACGAAACGTATTTTATTATCAAATAGACTTTTATCACTACACGAATCCAATAACCCAAAAAACTCCTAAAAAAATATGTATATTTACTCTAACCTCTTGCACGCCCGTGAATGACGTGTATATAATGACAGTGACGAATGACAGTGGTGGAAAAACTGAAAAAAAAATTAAAACATGTTTTGTAAAATTCGACAAAATTTTGGCTAGCGTCACCCGCCTAATTTCAGGTGATCTACTCAGAGGAAAACTTTCGCAATTGCCGAATTCAATAAACATTCAACTCGACATTTGAATAATGTAGAATGTTGAACTGATTGTGTGGTAAATGTACACATTGCAAGCCTGAGATTGATATTAAATTTCAAAGTGAAGAAAACAACCAACCTTGTTATATCCAAACTGGTGATAAAGTCAGAACTGGATGACTTCATACTCTGCTTTGAGGCACTTATCAGAATTATCACTTGTAAGAAGCAAACGACACAAATAGTATTGAAAAGGGAAACATTAGCAATTGAATATTGTTTTGAAAATAATATCGCGACCATTGTAATGATTCAGAACACGTGAACTGAACACACAAAGCAAGATTCTCGCATGCACGGTTTACGAAGCTGTCTACAAACGAAAGATTGTTAGATTCTACTAGTGTTTTCTGATTGGCTGGGGAATGAAAGATCCTAATTAGCAACCAATCCGAAAACAGTACGCGATATGCAGGAGAATTAATTTGAACATTTAAGTTTTTTATCTTTTGCTAGCTCTTAGAACCGAATACCGAGCTGTCCCGTGCGTATTTCAAAGAGTAGAAGACAAGATGAATCAGTCGTCGCATTTATGAATAAAGTAGTAAATTTCAATTCTGGTTGGATTTTAGAGTCGCCAATCACTGTGTGGGCGTTTTCGTAATAGAAATATCAATAGAATATAAATTATTTTTTGAATGGCAAATTATTTAGAAGTCAAAGGCAATAATGTTTGAATTAATTCTCGTACACATCGCGTACTGTTTTCTGATGAGTTGTTGATTATAATCTTAGTTTATAAACATCATTATCTAAAAATTTATAATTCGGTTTTTTAGTGTTTCGAGCTGACGTTCAGGGCATGGAAAGTGTTCTGTCTATTGTCTCGGTAAAACCGTTTGCTTCGTAGAACTCAATTTTGTAATGTCAATGTCAGAAAATAACATGCTTTGTGCGCATCCGTTGAATTCTTAATTGTTCATTCTTAGTTGAAAAGATTCTAAGTTATTAAATTAAATGACAGATGCAAGTTTATAAACCTCAGATGGGATTTTTCCGTATTCATCTTTCTTAATTCTCAGTTGTTAATTCAATTCTTAGTTTAGTTGAGTTTATAAATCCACCTTTATTTTCAAAACAATATTCAATTGCGAATGTTTTCCCTTTTCAATACTGTTTGAGTCGTTCGTTTCTGACAAGTGACTATGATAAGTGCCTCAAAGCAGAGTATGAAGTCAACTAGTTCTGACTTCATCACCAGTTTGGATATGACAAGGTTAATTGTTTCCTTCACTTTGGAATAGCATATCTATCTCAGGCCTGCAATCGGTACATTTACCTTACAATGTTTATTGCATTCGGCCATTGCCAAAGTTTACTTCTGAGTAGGTCACCTGAAATTAGGCTACCCAACATTTTGTTGAACTTTGCCAAGAACAAAACATGGTTAAAAAAAAATTTACAGATTTTTTACCACAGTAATTCGTTATGAAATGACATTATACACTCGTTAGTCTACTCGACAAGTTGAAAATGGTCTAAAATAGAGATACTGCTCTCAAAAGTATGTAGCCTAGAAAAATGTGCTGAAAGCGTGTATTAGCACATAAAAAATTGCGAAAGTTATAAACAATTGAAGATGAAAAAAAATTGCATTTCGTTTTTTGCCAATATTTCATGAACTATTGCTATTTAAGAAATTTTAAAAAGATTCTGAAGAGGAAATTTCCAATAAAAACGGAACTCTATCTCCATTATTTATAATTTTAATTTAACGTAAAATGGGTCTCGAGCGACATTTTTAGGTTCGTGGCGTCAAAAGGAGTAGACACATTAATTAATTCATTTAAGGTACTAAATATGTTTTTTTTTAATTTGAAAAAATCATGGTGTATTCGGAACACTATGAATAATTTATTCCCTTTTCGGAAATTTCACTTAAAGTTGATTTTTCAACAAGTTAACCGATTGTTAACTAACAAAATTTTCTCGAACTTCTGTCTTAATTGTAAATGAAAAAAAATGTTTAAATAATTGTCGTAAAAATTTTTCGCTCCGTAGAGCCTTTCTTATATACATACTCAACAAGATCAGGCTATAAAAGTTGAAACAATATTCATACTTTGTTTATAATAACTTTTGTACTTGAACAAAAACAAAAAAATCCAAGTGATGTTGTTAAAAAAAAAAAATTTTCCTCAATCATCATATTATCGTTTTTTAATGAATACAAGATATGAATTGATTTGCAAAAAAAAAAAATTCCCGCCATTTGTTGATGATTTTTTTAAACAAATTGATTATTTCAATATTTTTGAAAAATTGTTTATCACAACTTCATTATATTACAAATATTATGATTTTTTAAAAACAAATTTTTTCTTAATAACAATTTTTTACTTCCAAAATTCACAAAAACAACCATATATAACAAAGTATAGAAAAAAAAAAATCCAATTTTTTATTGTACTTTGGGAAAAATTGGGAAAATGTTTTTTCTATACTTTGTTGTTTTGATTTTTTGAAACAAAGTTAAAAATTTGTTTATAACAAATTGGTAAGTTAATAAACAATGGAATTGTTGATAAAAAATAATATTTTTTGTTACTCTATAGAGGTCTATCAATTATGGTTTTTAGAAAAAAAATCTAAACTAATTATTTAAACAATAGAAATATAAAAAAAACTATTATAAACAATTAAATATGGTTATTAAGGAAATTTTTTTTCCAAAAATCATAATATTTGTAATATAATGGAGTTGTGGAATGAAAAATTTCAAAAATATCGAAATAATCAATTTGTTTATAAAAAATTTATCAACAAATGGCGGGTTTTTTTTTTGTAAATCAATTTATATCTTGTATTGATAAAAAAACGATAATATGATGATTGAGGAAAAAAATTTTTGTTTCAATAACATTACTTGGATTTTTTGTTTTTGTTCAAGTACAAAAATTATTATAAACAAAGTATGAATATTTTTTTCAACTTTTATGGCGTGATCTCATCAAGTATGTATATAAGAAAGGCTCTACGGAGCGAAAAATTTTTACGACAATTATTTAAACATTTTTTTCATTTACAATTAAGACAGAAGTTCGAGAAAATTTTGTTAGTTAAAAATCGTTTAACTTGTTGAAAAATAAACTTTTAGTAAAATTTCTAACGGAAATAAATTATTTATAGGGTTCTGAATACACCATAATTCTTTCAAAAAAAAATATATTTAATACCTTAAATAAATTAATTAATATGTCGTACTCGCTTTTGACGCCGCGCGCGCAACCTAAAAATGTCGCTCGGAGACCCATTTTTAGCGTTAAATTAAAATTATAAATAATGGAGATAGAGTTCCGGGAGTTTTTTATTGGAAATTTCCTCCCTTTCAGAATCGTTTTTTGGAATTTCTTAAATATAATAGTTTATGAGATATTGGCAAAAAACGAAATGCCATTTTTTTTCATCTTCAATTGTTTATAACTTTTGCAATTTTTTATGTGCTAATACACGCTTTTGGCACATTTTTCTAGGCGTTAGTCTGGATCCAATGAGCTATCACACATAATTTTAAGAGCAGTATCTCTATTTTAGACCATTATCAACTTGTCGAGTAGACTATCGTCATTCACAGGTGTGCGAGGGGTTAGATTACACCCTGTATATATAAATATCCAAATCCACAATTTTGCAGTGCTACCTGATTCCCGCGATGTTCGGCAGGTTCTAAGCTTAACAATGAAAGGGTGGGCTGACTGACTCTGTCGAATTTGTCTGTGGGAAAATCTAAAAAGGCTATACTCATCAACATATTTTTAATGTTTGGAGGTTGCCGCCCTCAGGCAGTGAATTCCACAATTTTGCAGTAGGTAATGATTCCTGCGATTGAGTCTGTCGAATTTGTCTGACAGAAACTCAAAGAGGAATGAGATTTGATTTCGGAGTAACATCTGAAAGTATAAACATATGTCGACTACTTCTCTGCTATATTCTAGCTAGAGTAGATAGAGAATCAGTCACACAATACAAAGATCTTATCTACGAAAAGTACATAAATCTCAAATAATTTCAGTTCCTTCTATTACTTCCATTGATATCGAACAGAGCATGGTACTGAAAATAACGATTTATTTTGTGATCGCAGCAATTTATGTTCAAAAAGTTCCAATGAAATATTGAATTATTATATGAAATAACAGTAGACATGAAGGAACCGTAGAAACGATTTCTCCCAAAGTAATCACCAGAACTATCGACGAAATTTAGCGTTTTCTCAATATTTCAAATAATTTAAAGGAACAAACAACATAATTCTGTTTATTTCGTTACTTTTCATAATTATCTTCCTCATTTCGGATGCAGTATATGTACTTTTCATGAGGTATACGAATCCTACTCTATAATTAGACGAAATGCAGACCCACACGGCCATTTTGAAGACGCCATTTCGTTAGCGGTGTATTATTATATCTAGACATGCAATGGGGCATTTATTAGCGTATTATTCGAAAACCCTTAAAGTGCTTATTTACATGGAATATTTACTTCGGCAGTATTAATGGCCTCCGCAAACCAGAATCAATACTAATAACCATTTATGGACATAAACATGTTTCATTTGATATTGACAACGTTCATAAATGAATATTCAATGAGCAGTAGTAAATATATTCTGTATTGGACAAGGTAATAACAGGTTTAGTGATCCATATTGAGTGTATCATTATACGCGTGGGGTGAAATTTCGGAAACGCTTCATACATATGAAATATTTGTAACTGAGCGCCATACAGAAAGAATTATTGCAGTACAAGGGACTGACGAGTTTTATATAGATCTAGTCTAATGATTTTCTTCTGATTCATTAGAATTCTTATCTTGTCTCGACTAGGACGGGAGAAAATACTGCTCAAATATGGCGTTGCTCTCGACACAAAAAGTTGTTCTCTTATCACGCCTCGTTTTGCTTTTTCAAGAATATATGACGTTACTTCTTCAGTCATAGACTTACCCTAAAACAGAGTGAGTAGTCGTCATATTATCCTGTTCCATTGACATTCTTCGGAACTGGATGGACGACATTTAACATTGTACGAAGTTGTCTTGACATCAGTAGTTTCGCTGGAGCTGGACTCTGGCTTGTAGAGTTTGGAGTGAGAGGTTGTGTAACAGAAATATCAGCAGCTTTGTTTCAATTTCACCAACAGACAATTACTTGGGTGCCTCACTAGTGGTCTGTACTATGCGTTCTGTCTGGCTGTTGGAAACATGATGACAAGGTGCTGCTCTGGTATTTCTCCCAAAGACTGGGAGACGTGTAGCAGACGAACCAAAAGTCTTATCGCCCCATCACTCTCATATCCTTTCTCCTGAAAACGTTGGAGAAAATTATAGACTGTTATATAAGAAGTGAAATGCTCTTGGACAGACCGCTTCACAAAAAACAGTCGATCAATCAGGCAAATCAACGATTAATGCTCTACATTGTTTGGTTGAAAGCATTGAAAAAACATAACTGGCCAAAGAAATAGCTGTATGCACATTCATAGATAAATATGGTGCTTTCGATAACACCTCACAAGACTCTATCATTAGATCACTAGAGGAAACACCTCATTGATCAGATGGTTACGTGCGATGCTGAAAAGCAGAATCATTGTAGCTGCTGTCAGAATGACAGCGGAAAAATGTTGCTTCCAAGGTGAGGTCCTATCGCCTTTGCGGTGGTCACTGACCATGGATAATCTCATTGTAAACTCTGGAATTAGGACTCAAGGTTACGCTAATGACCTGGTAGTCACTATAAGGGGCAAACATGACGGGATAATATTCAATCGCATGCAGACAACCCTAAACATAACCAGATGCTGGTGCGCGAAGGGGAGACTTAATCCTAGCAAAACAGTTCTGGTTCCATTCAAAAAGTAAAACTGTTAGCCTGTCTGGGAATCACAGGAGCAATATTCACGTACCCGACTGCAGAATGAGAGGTAATGCTGAATCTTCCGCCACTGCACTTGTGTGTAATGAAACGGCAATGAGTGCCTTCAGACTGCATCAGATATCAAACTTGAAAGCTGGAAATCTAATTGGACATCTGAGGATTCTGGGAAATATTACCCTAGAATCCAGGTTCAAGCCACAAGATATTATGCCAGCTAGACATGACTTCGAAGTGAATTATGAAGTGCTTATAAACAATCACCATTTATTCACAACAAACAGGCCTCCACTAAAAAAAATTCATTAGTTTGGTATACTGATGGTTCTAAGATGGACGAAAGGGCTGGACTGGAAGTAATGGGTCCTAAAACCCCTAGGCAAATCCCCAACAAATTTTTCAAGCAGATATCCCTGCTATTAGGCTAGAGGGGATGGATGAAACTATGACAGCACCCATGGTGGCAGAAGTAGGTAATAATCCTGGTAAGCACAAGCTGAAAACTTCCAGTTTCTGTGGACTCCCAGTTTATTCACAAATCACATAAAAATAATGTACCATACTTCAGATGAATAACATTATTATTATTATCCTAGTGGCAACGGTCACGGTTGGGTAGTAGCACAACATACATATAATAACAATGAGCCCCCGCTATTGCTGTGTAGTCGATTGCAAAAATAGTACCAAAAATAGTACGTGTAAATTTTATAATTTCCAACGGCATCACATAAGCTGCAGCAAAGAACAAGGTTCTGTTAATCCACGATATTTCAATCTCTAATTTCGGGACGTGAGGTTTTCATTCGATACATATTTGAGATGTTTTCCGATTTCCATTTGATCGCCTAGAGGTGGACAAGTTCCGTGGGACGGTGTTGAGCTGGTGATAAAAAGCAAATAGCGACTTAAACTGCGAGTTCGGGAACGATTGGACGGGGTTGAAAACTGATCGATCAGCCTTATGAACAGTGGACAGAGATACTTTTGATGTTTTTCCAAGTGGTCTGGCATACATTGGCATTCTATCAGGACAAAGATAAGTGGCTCGCAGAGGATTTGTGTTTAAATTTTTACAAACTGGTTCCGGTTACAAAAGCAATGGGCCTTACATGTGAACTAATGTTAAATGTAATGCACTTCAAGTAGTAAACATCGTTACTTGTACTGTATAAGCAATACGCAATATTTTGTTAACAATTATACGTGTTAGAGAGTGTTGAACGTGTTATGGTAAAGTGGGATCCCATATTCAACTAGAATTGTGAACCTCATTCCATTTGTGATTATTATATTATTTGAGAATTCCATGAAATAGTTTTGCGTTGAATCTGATGTTATTTAGTGATTTCCCGTCAGGTTAAAGCTAGCCAGAGTTATATGGGTACTTTTTCTAATTTGTTGAACTATACTTGGCGCCCTCACTTGTTTATGTTCTCAAGACCTTTTGAACCTGCAAACTTAATAAAATAACGTCAATCATATCACTTGCCGTACATAAAAGTACACAGAAGTAGCATTACTTTATGTTACTCAAAATATCTATAACTCCAAATGCGGTGAACTATCGTATCAATTCACATATTTGTTATCATTTACTTCTTTTTTCTTTGACAGAAAAAACTTCGATTATCTGGAACTAGTAGTGAGCACAAAATTGTTACATCGTGGTAGATTATCAGAATTTGTTGAAAAATTGAAATTGTTGCACAGTGAGTATTGGAAATAAACGAGGAAAACTTCAGCTATCGAGTCACTAGAGGGCATTACCAGTCTTGCGCACAGCGAATAGAAATTTGCGCCCAAGAATGCCTTGCAAGAGGCTCCAGTCGGGCAAAAATGTGAGGAATCTGTAGTCGGAGTTTGACGGTCTTATTCTGATTCACCCTGTATAATACATTGGAATGTTACCACTCGATTTTTAAATTAGATTAAATGAATAAATGAATGAAAATGGGATACACATTTCATAAAAATATTCCCTTCAAGTGGTCAAGTAAATTGAAATCGCGTCAAAGATAATCAAGTTGTTATACCCATTTCGAAATGGATCATTATAAAGCACGCACAACAAACTTTTTTTTTTTCATTTAATTACGAAACACAAACAAATGAATTTGTTGTTACATGAACGAATCATGTTCCGGTATGTTGATTTAATAAAATAATAGAGCTACTCTAATTGCACGAATCGCCATAACACTAAAACGTCGTGTTTTTATAGTTACAACCGTCGACAATAAAGCAACATTCAATTGTTGTATTATGGGTTTATTATGCCCGTCAGATGGTTATCTGAAAAAATTCTATTACCTCAAGCGTTCCCATTGGCTGATTTCTTAATGATGTTTTTACGTGTGGTTGATACGGCCAGGTTGAAACGATCATTTTTATTATAAAATGCAACATGGCGGATAATTATAGAGCGAGGGACGTGTTTCGAGTCTTTCACATGAAATCTCTCGATGGAAATTACTTGATATTCTCCATTATCTATGGATAATTGGTAATATCTTGTTGCAGCATCATCTATATGAATGTTGGTGGAATAACAGATAATTATAGTGATGAAATATATGCAGTATTGAAATACCAATAAAAATGGCGGTGGCTTTTGAATAATGAGGGCTAACAAAATTGTTGAGACAGGTGCTCATTAGGAGCATAATTATTGAGATTAATATACTTCAAACGGGTCTAGTACAGGATAACTAATGATAACACTTTCCCCATTATTTTCAAAATAATTGATCATAAACATCAATTATCCATAAGAAGAACTTATATTTCATATACGAATAGTCAACTTATAGCATGAAAAATACAATACTAACTGTTGAACAGGGAACATGGAGGTTGGGAAAGTAAAATATGAATTAAATCAATAAACGACAAGTAATTCTGTCACTTTCAATGAAGATGCCACAGCAAATGATTTCATGAACTGAAAATTATTTAGAAACATTACAAAACTGAAAATAATTACATATTTCGAATAAATAAAGAATACAGATAATGAGGACTTAAAAACTCTTCTTGTTCTTGTAATCTACATTGTCTCCACACCAATAGGAAATTCCATAGCGATAACATTTCTTTCATGTCTTACTTCAATAACTACCGTCGTATCTACAAGCAGACTATCGAATTATCTGAATATTTGTATTACAGAAATAGTAATGTTTAATCGAGGTCGTAATTTGTAATGTGTAATCTTCGGGTCGAAGAAAAAGAATTTTATCGAGCGTAACCGAAAAAGATAGGCAAATCTGAACCAAATACTGAAGTAATGGATAGGGTACTGAATGTACTGAAAAAATAAAATTGGGTACTGAAAAGAGTACTGAAAATATTTAATGCAGATTGGAGTACTGATTTTCGTACTGAAAATATTTTCGTGAGAGTGAGGTCATCAATCAAGTACTGAAGCGATACTTGTATTGACAATTTTTTTACAGTTCTAACAACCATTCTAATTTTGTCATTTTGTGTCATAGAAACAATTTCACCCAATCATGTCAATATTACACTGATAATTGCATTCAGTGCAATTATCAATCACTTGACAACACGATTGAGTTTCTTCTTAAATAAATTTCAAAATGTCACGTTTTGGCAATGCGAATGTTCAAAGTATAAATGCGTTAATCAACGAAAAAATTCCCAAAAATACAACCTACAGTCACAAATATATTTGGGGAATATTCATGGAATTTTGCTGCGAACGAGAATATGAATTAAATGAACAATAGAAGCTTAGAAGAATTGGCGTTGATACTAAAAGATTGGGCGGTCAATATGAGAAAGAAAGAAAGAAAGAAGCAACGGTGAAGACAATGTGGAACGTTTCGTGTAAACTTTTTCAAGAAAAGTACTATAATGACTATAATATTATGACTGACCCGTTTAACAATACAGTATTTAAACCAGCCCGAGATGCCGGCGATGCAATCAGGAATAAATTACAAGCAGATCCATGTAAACGTAAGTCCAGTTCAGTTTCGTTAAATTTGTCTGAAGTTAACAAAATAGTATTGCTATGGGATGAAAATACTCCTGAAGGTCTTATGCGTGAATTTTACCATATTGCTGCTGTAGAATTAGCATGACGAGGAGGAGAGGTAGTTGCTTGTCTGGTGGATTTTTTTCAAATCGAGAAAAATAACGATGACTCTCCAACAAATCGCATTGAATACAATCCGGTGTTCAGTAAAACGGGTCAAGGTGGTTCTAAAAGCTGTACAAGTAGTAAATGGTTGGTTTCCACTAGTGAAAGACAAAGCTGCCCAGTACGTCTTTTTATAAACTGATATCAAAACGAGGCGACAATATTACCTCACCACGACTGTTCATAAAACCAAATCGACACTGGAAAAATGAAACTGACAAATGGTACGATAATGTACCTGTTGGAAGAAATACAATAAATGGACGGACTAAATCTGCTGTGAGGCAATTGGCTTGAATGTAAAGGACAAAAAGATAACAAATCACTCGAAAAGATCAACTGCCGTTAGCGAATTGGCAAAAAGTGGTGTAGAAGAACAACAATTGCTAAAATTACTGGTCATAGCAATCAAAATTCTATAAAACCATACTTACATCTCGATCAAGAACACCACAACAAGATCATAAATATTATGCGTGGTAATAGATCTTCTATAGTAGAGAACAGCAACGAATCTAATGTTAAGTTAAATTTTAATAATTGTACTTTCACTAACTGTACTTTTAATAAATAAATAAATGTTTCATTGTGTTGAGTTATGAATTTTTTTGTCAAAAAATTTTCCGCCGAATATCCCTCGGACATTGACAAATGCCTCATAATTTTATGACAAATTTCTCAAGCTCGTTGCTTGGTAACAGCCCTCAGCCTTCGGCTTGGCTTACCAGGATCACTGATTCATAAAATTATCTCGTCTATTATCAATGTCCTAGGGATATTACTACTGATAATGGGTGTACTGAAATACTGAAAATTCTGAAATGTACACCAACTGAAAGAAGTTGTTACCCCCTCGCTTTCGAATTACAAAAAGCTCATTTTTCTTGGACGTAGGACTCATTACCGGCAAAGGATAACTTACTGCGTATCAATTATTTTTTCATTAATGGAATAATATTCAATCAATCAATAACTTGTATTCTGAATTTCGAAACCGGAATTATCAAAATTATATATTCCTTGAAGTATTTTTTACGTGATGCCTCATGACTGCTGACACAGGCATTTGATTGAAGGTTGTAGACGATGTGGTAACTTGATTACTATCGTTTCGGACGTCCATGGTCTTAATGTATTTAAAAGGTTTTCACGACGTTTCTCCAATCATCGCCAACATATACATGGAGTGGTTCGAGGAATTGGCTATACGGGAGGCAAAATACAAACCAAAGCTGTGGTTGAGGTACGTGGATGACACCTTCATTATATGGAATCACGGAGACAAACATCTCCAGGATTCCTTCTCAAGAATTAACAGAATCAGGGATTCGATCAAATTCACGATGGAAATGGAAACCAACAGTGCCTTACCCTTCCTCGATGTGAACGTTGAGAGAATAGACAATGGAATTCACACCTCCGTCTACAGAAAGAAGACACATACGGGGCAGTACCTCAGTTACAGCTCCAACCATCCGAGTTCGACGAAGAGAGGGATCGTGAGAACATTGGTAGAGAGAGCAACGCACATATGCAACGACGTGGAGTCACTAGATGCCGAATTAAACCCATCAGAAAACGAGGATAAAGAAAACAAATCTGCCTTCCGTACATCAGAGGTGTCTCCGAGAAGATCAGAAGGATCGGAAACAAGTTCAACATCAGGAGCTGCTTCCAATCCGGCAGTACTTTACGGAGTTTCCTGACCAAGACCAAACCTGATAACAAAAATGAAATCAGTAAGAATTGCATTTATGAAGTTCCATGTGAATGCGGAGATTCCTACATTGGAGAGACAAAGAGACCATTATCGGTAAGATTGGATGAGCACAAGAAATGGACTCAACGTGGAGAAACCTCAAAATCGGGAATCGCTGACCACGCCTGGACTGAGCACCATCGAGTTCTATGGGACGACGCAAGTGTTCTACATAGAGAGGAGCATTGGTTCAAACGAAAGTTCAAAGAGGCCGCCTACATCGAAGCCAATAACGCCTTCAGTCAACCAAGCGTTGAGATCAAGAACGTATGGAAACCCCTGATTGCTCTTTCTGGCGGGCTGCAGAGGCGCGAAACTTCACGCACCACCACACCGCGCGAAATTACACGCACCGCTGCACATGGCGGAATTGCACGCATCATTGCGCCGACAGTCATATAAATTGGTAAGTAGCACCTAAACTTGTCAGTATTCACCTGAAGACGATTGCAGATACAAGCATTCGAAACGTCGTGAAAACCTTTTAAATACATTAAGACGATGGACGTCCGAAACGGTAGTAAACAGGCATTTGAATCTAATTCTATACTGAGGTCCTCCTTCATTAAGTGTCCCTAGCTGCTTTCCATTATGTTTCCTCTTCTTATTATGAGTTCCTCAGCAGAAATTTCAGTTCTACTACATCGTCACCATTAGATTCAAGAATGTGGTTTGATTTGTGGGTCTCCGAGTCAATATCGATGTTCCTTTAAGCGCACTTTCAAGAATCTTAATGTTTCATCAATGTAACTTATGCCTCATCAACAAGGTATATTATATATGTATTTTTTGTTTTATTCTCGTCTTTTTTTTACTAAGACTCAGCCTCAACGTGTTGATTGTTTTAAATCCCTCTTGCCAGTCCGTGTGATTTCATAAGTGATCTGGAAACATAACATATAATATTAGTTGTGGTTAGTGTATGATTGTCTTCGCAAATTATCATTTCAAGTCAATGAAATCGATCACTCCATCGAATGCAGTTATCATCATTACATTAGTAAAACATTTATACCTCCCGACCTATTTTCTGAATCATTTGAAAATAAACTGTCCATATTTAATATGGAGAATAGATTCCTAATAATCGTTTTTACTAATGAATTATATTTACTCCGAATAGCTTTCAAATTTATCAGCTCCCGAAAAAATCGATTCAATCCCCTATTGTACTTCAATTGTTCGTTAAATTTCATTACCTATATCTGATGAATATTTTATTGAGTGTAATTATTGGATTTATAGTTACTCTGACAACTAATAATTGTGAAATTGAATACCGTTTCACTTAATGAATGTTTATCGAAGCATTCATGTATGATATTTATTTCGAGTTGACTGATGCAGACTATATTCTAGAAGCCATCTATTTGCCAAAAAACTGAAAGGTAAAACTGAAATCCTACTTTGGTAAAATTTGGAAACAAAAGCTCAGTTTGAAAAAATGTCTAAGTATTATAATTCTAGTTGTGCGTATTCTAAGTCTATATAGATAATATTGAATATATAAAACTTTTGCCGATTGAAGATATTTTTGGAACATATTGAGCTTTCTTTGATTAAATCCTTCTGAAATACATACTTATATAATGAAGGTACTATTGGGACGATATTATTTTATACTCACTTGCTGATTGAATGCTCTGTTTAGTTTCAAGTTTCTATGGAAACCACGATATATTTGAATATTTCGATATGGTCCCGATATATTTACTGCTCCACCCACTCTTTTGTTATGCTTCCACAACGGTTTATACTGATTCCAAGTTCTGATTCTGGACCAGTGAATGGTGGTTCTGATGTTCCTGTTACACAGCACGAGCAGCTTTCTTAGGCGATGAAATATCGTCACCTTTCCTGGTTAACGCAGGTATACCTCCGGGCTCCATATTAGAACCCCTTATATTCACAGTGTGTACGTCGCAATTGAATAAATACATTTCTTTCTGGAAAAGCCGTGTTTACACTTATGTTTATTCAGCACATCTGGAAAACCTGTTGCACATTATGTCTGCCTAAAAATAAATGAGGATCTCCAGCCTTTGTGGGAAATTTCCTAAAAATACTGTTTCAACTGTATCAACCCGTTAAAATCTGAAGCTATGTTACTCGGGAAAAAGGAAATATGCAATAGAATGCCCGAAAAGATTTTACTGCAAATCATTGTCCGCTGCCATTAAGTGAATGTGGTAAAAATCTTGGAGTTGTTTTAACGCTGTACTTAAACTGCCGTTAAACGGTAGCCTACTGAAATGCCGTTATTAGATATGACGTCATTGAAGTGAAGCGTCGGTCGGCTTTTTATTGGATTTGCTTAAACTGCCGTCAAACGGTAGCATACAAAAAATGCCGGTAATCAATTATTGCGTTATCAGACATGGAGGGAAAAAACTTTTCTTACGTGTTTTTGCCTCCTGAACACGAATCTGGCGGTCTCATACCGTTCCCGAGTTGGAAAAAAAAATTACCTCATATTCAAGCACCGTTTTCTCGCACAAAAATTACTCAAAATGCCTCCTTCTTTTTACCAGCAAAACAATACACCCTAAACACTTATTTTCGGTACAACTTTGCACAAAATATCGTCGTTTTTATCGAAAAAATCCTTACACAGTTCCAAATGAACAAATTTCACACTTTGACAGATGGAATTTAGTAACTTTGCCTTATTTTTCATGTTGGTAATAAATAAATCACCACCCAGAACAATTGCACACATAAATAATAATAATAATAATAATAATAATAATAATCGTCTTTATTGTTTTTCAGTACTGGGCACATACAATTTTGGTTCAATAAACAATTTAATTTCTGAAATTACAAAAGGCGAAGTTCATCTTATGTAACACAAGTGCTAATAAGTTGTTCTTCCACTCAACCTCAAAAGTCTTCTACCTATTCTAAGACAAAACAGATAAGGTTGAGGGAAAATTAGGGATACAACATTTAAAATGATGCTGGGAAAGACGTACATTGCTGAAACTTATTTTGGTTGATATGAGTAGAAATTTATATGGTAATTTATAATAAAAGTTGGTTTTCTAACAGAATGAGTTTGAATTTTTTTCGTAAAATTGAAGGGGGAACTATTGCTCACATTTGAATTCGAAAATTTGGCGGATAACGCAATAATTGATTAACGGCATATTTGTATGCTACCGTTTGACGGCAGTTTAAGCAAATCCTTGTTTCAAACCCGAACATGAACACGAAGGTTTCAAAGGTTGAGTGAAAGAGCGCTGTTTCACGATTTTAAGTTGTTGGAGAGTGAACTCTGCCTTTTGCCAAATATATGACATCGCAATAACCACCTCTGGCAATAAAATATATTTTTATTATATGAATATATTTTAAACGTCAATAGATGAAATTTCGATAACGTGAAAATCCAAATTGAAGAAATATGTTTTTCGAGTGAAGAGTTGATGTATTCGGTAAGGAGTAAATATATCGTCAGTAATTTTTAAAAACTAGTTTTCAAAAGGATTACTTTCAACCTTCAAAATCTCAACCAAATTTCAGCATTGAACTTTTTAACTGGAAACGTTTATCTAACCAATCCTACTTTGATAAAAAGTTCGAATATAAAATGTAACGGATGACACGTTTCGTATTGACAAAAAACGAGTTTACTAGAAACAATAGAATTGCGTGCTCTGTTATACAGCATAAAGTATTCGCTCATAGTAATATCATGTTCAACAACTCCGGTTTTTTCAGAAACATAATATAAAAGTTGACGCCATTCGTGTTATTTAATGAATAGTGCAAGGATAGGTACATTGTTTGAAGCGAAAAGTCAACAGAATAATTTGCATGCAGTTCATGTTCGAAAACATCGTTCAATTAATTTGATCACGAGACGTTCATTGTACGTTTTTATTTAGTGCAATTCTAATTCCTGAAGGTGAACGTATGGAAAAAATATTCTGTTTTGAATTAAATTCTACACTGAAAGAACTTAAATATAAATTTAATACATTTGTTCTAAAGTAGTTGGGATTCGGATATGGCTTAAGAAATATGCGTTTATCATGAACTCTTGCAGGCTTTGTAATTTCTTAGGTTAGTTGTCTTAATTTCTATGGCACTGTAAATCAACTAAAAAATCTAAATGTTAAGAAGCCGCGGTTTTCTGACGAAAATAAGCACCGCGTTATTAAAGTTGTTCATACATTATAACCTCTTTAAGATTCATCCAAACACAGGGTTAGTATATTTATTTATATGTAAGTCATTACATACATATGGACACAAAATTTCTTTGGTGGAATATCACGATAACCGTATATTCATCACATCTAACTCAGCAACAATGCTGTCATTTTATTATTTTGGGTTTTTCGTATTAAAAATTGAAAATGTGTAAACAAATATTTTTTTCTTGTCTGTGTATTCGAGAAAGAAAATCCGTTTGTAGGGTTATGACATCATATATATATAATAGAACACAAATTGTAACAGTCAATGGACATCAATCGACCCCATATGTTGTAACCTCGGGAGTATCCCAGGGTTCACATTTAGGGCCCCTCCTTGTCATTATATACCTAAACAACAAAAAGTCTAGTTTTCAATTCTGCAAATTTTTATTGTATGCAGGCGATCTGAAAATATTCGATTGTTCTCTGGTTAAAAATGATTTTACAACTTCTGTCTAATCAACAAACTCCACTTGAATGTTGATAATACTATCCTCAAAGAAGTTAACGAAATAAAAGACCTAGGTGTGGTGCTAGACAAAAAACTCACGTTCTCAATACACATTGATTATGTGGTATCAAAAAGTAATAGAACACTAGGATTTATTCTAAGACAATGCTGAAACTTCACCTCCATACATGCTATGAAAATCCTATTCTACTCCTTTGTATACAGTAAACTTTTGCAAATATTATCTGGAGTCCACAATACGCTATATACAAGACTAGATTGCAAATCGTACAAAATAAATATTTGAGATATCACGAATATAGAAGTAGTGGGGACTATGAATTACAATTAGTACAGCCTCCTAAGAACAAATTCAATATGCTCGTCGAGAGCAATAAGTAATATATTTTATTAAAAATTGTGAATGACTTGATTGACTTCCCTGAAATTTTATCAGATATATTTTTCAATGTTCCATCCCGTTCTCTGAAGAATACTCGCCTCTTCTCCGAAACGTTAAACAATTATCCTTACATAGAATAGTGGCACTATACAATAATAACTGTAACGATAACGATATATTCAAGCACACATTACAAATCCAAAATAATAGAAATGTACATCAAATTAAATTGTTTTCTTAGATTAAGCAAAATATGTAATGTTGGAATATTTTTCTGTACGCTAAACTATATCAGTGGATAACACTTTGGGTTATGCCTGTTGTTATCCTATATGATTTCAATGATTAATAAATAAATAAATCACCTGTTTCCTATAACCTAATAAAGCCATCAGGTTTTTTTTTACAGATTTTATATTTTATTGAATGCTATAAAAACTCAAAATAATAAAATGACAGCTTTGTTTCTATAAGTTACAGATAAATATCGGTGATCGTTTGAACCGCTTTAAAAATTATTATTTTTATAACAAAAATAATATTGAATACATTTTTTAATGCATATAATAACCAAATTTGTCCATCCGACCAAATTTTCCTTCAATATCAGTTGTACATATTTTCGATTGTATAACAGATGGCAAATTTTAATCGAATTTCCACAATTAAATTTTGAAAATTATGATTAGTAAGTACACTAATAGCACCAAGAATAATATCGTCACAAATTCCCCCATCAGTGCTGATTTCAATTCAATTAATTTTATTCAGTAAGTAATACAGCGTGATAACATTGTTTAAATGAATTTTAGTAAAATGTATGTTCTCCATCACATCTAATAGGGTTCACCTAAGCAAATCTGCTTGTAATGTGCTACCCTTGGTAGTTGGGATGGACTCATATATGTTTCCAGCTGAAAATTAATGTATTTGCAAGTTTTGTTATCCTTCCGGGAAATTCCTATGCTAAGAGTATTTGTGACAGATTTGGAATGTTGGGAAAAATAATTGAAGAAAAAGAGATATGACAGAGAAAAACGGCGTTAGAAGCAGAAAATCATGGGGTTATTCAGGATATATTCTTTGATTTTTTTTTTATATTGGAAATTACTCTCAGTTGGAGTGGTAATGAATTATAGAATTTTGGTCCGTAATAAAAAACGTATCTTTGTGTGCGAGTTTTCTTGAGAAGTGGTATATCCAACTTTCGGTTTAGAGTGTTTCTAGTAATTCTAGATTTTTTCAGCCAGAGTTGTGTCGGTCATTTTATAAGTCCATATGAGGCACTGATGAATATATAAGCTACGAATATTAAAGACTTTTGTGAATTTATAAATTTGTTGCGTGGAAAATAGACGACATTTTTCAATATTATTATATTATTATTATTATATTTCAAAATGATATTCTGAAGTTTGAAGACTTTATATTACATTGTTGAAACTACCATCCCATACAACAATGCAATAACAAAGCAACGATTCCACTAGTGCCTTGTATATTAGTAATATATTTTTTTCACACAAAATATCCCTCAGGATGTAGAATTTATTCATCATTTGTCTCAATCTTTTGGTTAGGATTGAAGCCTGTTCGTCCCATCTCATATGTTGGTCCAAGATGACTCCCAGATATTTCAAGGAATATGTTTTATCTAATTGAGGGCATGTACAAATTTCATGGTCACGGGTTTTATGAATTTTTAGCAACTTGTTTTTTGGCTGGTCTTCAGAAATGAGGGAGAAAGTAATGTTTATTATGATATAACCAAGTTTCAGGCTTCTTGTAGACTTCTTCCCAATTTTCGTCTTTGAACATTATAGCAGTGTCATCAGAATATGAGATGACCATTCAAGTTATTCACATGACCAATGTCGTTTATGTATATAAGGAATAATATTGGACCCCTTGCGGTACTCCTGTGGCTATTTTAAGTGGTTCACTGAGGGCATCATCAATTTTAATCTTTTGTGTTCTTTTGTGTTATGAGAGACCGTATCAAAGGCTTTAGCCAGGTCTAGAAAAACTGCCATGCATTTCTTCGATTTATCCATCGAGCTTACAATGTCTAAAACTGCATTTTCTGTGTTTTAGTTTTTTTGAATTCATACTGTCTGTCAATTAGTATTTTACGTTTGTCAAAAAATTTCATCATTCTGTTTTTGACACATTTTTCAAACATTTTTGCAAAATTACTTATAACAGATATAGGTTTTTACGATCTCCGCCCTTATATACATTGCTTCTTTCCATTGTGTAGGCACTATTCCGCTCATGTAAGTTAAATTGAGGATATGTAGTAATGGTGTTAATATATGAGTATGGAAGTCTTTGATTAATTTTGCTGAAATACCATCTGGTCCTGGAGAAGATGCATTTTTGAGGTCAGCTATCATATATATTAATTCGTTTTTGTCTATAGGATAGAGAAAAAGGGTGAAGGATTTTTTCATTGTTTTAGTAATAGAGGGCTGTTGAGAGTTTTTCAATTGATCCTTCTAAAAAATCGGCATGCATGTATTGCATGCAAGTTGGCGACGGAATCTGCGAGAAGTTTAGTATCAATCATGATAAGTAGTTTACTTTACATATATCTTGCAGTATTCTATATTACCGTCTTTAACAAATATCTCCTATGAAAGTCATCCTTTAAGCGTTGATATGATGAATTGTGTTTTAAAATAATCACTATAAGAGTTGATTTAAAAAAAATAACTGATAAAAAAACTTTTTGAAGACGAGCTTTTATTTAAGCCGTGTACTAAAACGTATAAACCAAGTTTAAGTCATCGCTGACAATGATTTTATTATTTTTTGTTGAATTATTTGGATACAAAAAGCTTGTCGCTTGTACGAAAGTATTTAATTTTTACAAAGTATTCATAATAGTAGGTACCAATTAATTTCATTGGACAATGATTGGTTGGTAAGTAAGAACTTGTCGGAGTAATAATTTTATTACAATTCGCGCGACCAGGGCCGGATTAAAAGGTGTGGAGGCCCTGGGGCACCAAAGGAGTGGAGGCCCCTAATTATTTTTCAAACAAGTTTTTTTTTTATTTATTGCGGAACAAATCAGATTATTTCGACACGAGCATATGTAGGTATAATAAAATACAAGAAATAAATTAAATTACAGCGTAAACGAATGGATTCTTGCGAGATTTTTTCGACGAAAAATCATTGATGATTTCGGTCAATTCCAGCATCCGGAGAAAATCATTCTCAATGCTAAGAAGCGATAACTTTGATAGGCGGCTTTGTCTCATCGTAATTGGCCTATTTCTTTCATTTTGGAAAATGAGCGCTTTCCAGTGCAATTTGACATCATCACATTCTCAGTTGTAATATCACAAGAGAGTGAAAATAATTCGACAGATTTTCGAAAACTTTTTGCCAGACAATAGACAAGAGAGACCAACTGGCTCGAGTGGCTATTGCAACAAGTTTGAGAAATAAATCTAGATGATTATCTTCTACTATCTCGTGTGGTATTCTTTAGATTATTTGTTGATGTTACGATCATAAACACATTTCCTTGCAAAATTATATAATGTACTAAACCGGTTTTGATTCATTTCACACTTTTCATGCGAATTGATGACAGATGTCAAATTAAAAATATAGGTTGTCAGACAATAAAAACAAAATACCTCAAATTATTCCCGCGACAATTTTCTAGGTAGAATATTCCCACTATTGATGGGCCAAAACGTATATGAATTATTTGAATTGAACGTTTCCATTGGTTTCTAGCAATGTCAAAAAATAATCACTGTTATTTCAATGTTTGAGAATGTAGCTCTGAAATTTTGGTTTTCAAGAATTTGATAGTAGAGCATCTTAGATTGGTCTTTTTGATAGTCCTTTTTCAGAAGGATTTACATTTGTTGCGGAATGTTATCCTTCTCTTAGATTCACACTTTCAGATTTCGGGGATTTCTCTGTTACAAGCGCGCCACTCAGCTGACACTTGTCAACGCCACTAAATAGGAAAAACAGGTATAGACGGGCAAAGTGTTTGTAGAATCGGCAGAAAAATAGTGAACAGAATTTGAACTTTTGTTCTATTATGGAATGCAATCATAATCATAAATTGAAATATTATTTTCTTTTGCTTATGATTATTGAATTTCATTGTGTATCTAGATTGCTCGTGTCATTCGAAGAATACATCGACAGAAAATCCTTTATTTAATAAAAAAAATGTATATTTTTTTTAAATTCAATTGTTCTTGTTTTTACAGCTAATTTCGATACGATATAATATTTCGTGATGATGATGTTTTACTTGGTGATTGTTTCTCGCATATACACATGATTCATCAGATCGAAGATTAACCATGGATTTTGACAAGAATACGAAACATGTTTTTGAATGTGGGAGAACTGCTCTTTCGTTGTCAGATTTTTTATATATAATTTTGCATATCCTTCGGTATTTGTTAGGAAATTTTACCTAAAAATTTATATTGTGGAGGCCCCTCTCTTGTGGAGGCCCTGGGGCTGCAGCCCCGTTTGCCCCCCTCTTAATCCGGCTCTGCGCGCGACAAGCTTATGAAACCAAAAAATTCCACAAAAAGTTATTAAATCATTGTCAGCGATGACTTTAGCTCATTTTATACCTTTTAGTACTCGGCTTAAATAAAAGCTTGCCTTCAAAAAGTTTTTTTATTAGTTACTTAATTTTTTGCTTTTTAGTTAGTTTGCCTTAATCTGTTACAAGGTATCTTCTCTGTGAGTTTTGAGCTGGAAGAATACATGATATCCGACCCCAAAAATTCCCATACACCAATTTTGAATATAATCTGATCATAATCACAAAACTCGTCCGCCATCCTGAAGTCGCCAATCTCCGAACCTGAAAACCCCCACATACCAATTTTGAATAAAATATGCCCATAATCAGAAAACTCGTCCTCCGTCTTGGGGCCACCAACCGAAATTTATTAATTTTGACAAAAAATTCAGCGAAAACCCCCACATACCAATTTGAATCAAATCGTACCATAATTACAAGTCTCGTCCGCCATCTTGGTGCCGCAATTTTGATTTTTTTCTCTAACAAAAATTCCTAGATGCATTCTCACCGGAATTATGAATATCTGCCGAATTTCAAGTCAATCGAACGACCAGAAGTCGGTTAAAATTCACTTGCAAGGTTTGACCCAAACAAACTTGTAAAAAAAGTCTTAATGAAGACGTACTAGTTTTTATGGAAGTCAGTGTTTCAAATGCAGCTTGGATTAGTTATTAAAAAATCGTTTCTGGGATGCTAAGCATTTTTTCGTGACAATAAATCATTTTCTTTGTTTTGAAGAAAGTTATATAAATAGTAGAGTGCATCTTAAATTTAATTCTAACTTTTTTCAGTTTAGGAGTTTAATTCATTAGAATACAAATACGCTAGGAACAAGTGTGAATATAATTCCTACTTAGTCACTAATTGTAACATTTCTGTCTGATCAAAATATTGTTTTCGCTTGTTTACTTTTCATTAAATAACATAATTCATGTGTCCAGAAATGATGATTGAACAAAAATGGACGAGGAGATGTATCTGATCGGTAATAGTGATGTACATGTTTGTAATCGGCTATTTTGTCAAAATCCCTTGTATTCCTTCTTGTTTTATGATTGACTGGTGCCATTACAATTTATCCAATGCAAAATCCACGTATTGGCTGAAAGTAATATATTCATTCATTTCGGATTAGTTGATCTTCTTTTCTTCTGGACATTCTAAAATTGAACTGTTTTCATTGTGAAAGTAGTATAGTAGGAAATGGAGGGAAAATATTAGTGGTGGAATTACTTTAAAATAGTGCCATCTCTCCCTACTCTATCAGAATGAAGTATAGTTACTCTATTATATCATTTAGGTTCACAGTGGTGTCCATAAAATAGTTAGCACTGTACTGATGAAAAGTAGTTTTTTTTTTGTAGGAAAGTAAACAAAAGAGAATAATATTATTCATATTCGTCGAAATGCTGTAACTGTTGAATTGAGTGTATACAAACAGCTAAAAATAAAATACCTATATGTCGTATCAACCATGATGTTTTCAAAATTTCGGTAATTTCGGGTTATTTGAGTTAAGGGTTGATTAGTTCAGATTTAAGATATGATATTCAACATCATTGATTCAATTCAACTCCATATCTTCATATATTCACCATTGGATAGATCCGACCTTGGACAATGTACTCTTCTAACCTCGTCACGGGCCACGAAACTTTAAGAGGTATATCTATCTGTGTCCGGCTGCGTAATAGCCACACCAAAACTTCATTAATGCAGACGGAATATTAATTCAGTGTTCTCAATTACTCATTCCCAATTTGATTTGATTAATTTCCTATAATTATTATCTACTCAAATCAATAGACAAATTGAAAGCGAAATATCGTGATAGTCCTTTATAAAAGCCTCTCAACCAAAATACATATATCTTTTCAAACGATTCTTCACTTGTCCCGTGTCTATTGAACGGTTATCCAAAGTGGCATGTTATTCGCGAAGTAAAGATATTTATCATCATTTCCAGGAATTTGCTAAAAGAAAAGTTGAAAGAAAACCGCGTAAAGTAGATGGGCTCCTGTGCGATATAAAAAGCTGGAAAAGCGCGAGATCAATACATATTAGATGTAATATGAAGTCACTCCAAATCCAAGCTGCAGCTTTTCGCAACGGAACTTTTAAAGTGAGCTTTCTCCAGGGACAAAATGGCGCCCGTTAAACTTCTTCTGGTTGGCAAAGTAATTCACTTCTTTGAATATTCTGAACGCTATATTAAAATTCTCCCAACTTATGCGCTCAGTTTGAGGAAGCGATGTAAATGGGCCTTTTTATATTCAAAGTTAGCGAGGCAGTTTGAATATATGGATATAATCGCCTTCTACTTTCTCAGTATTCGTTTTTCGAGATGATCCTGAATAAAAGAAATATATTCGAGGGCAGGTTTCAGATATGGAATGAGACTTTCAGTGCTAATACATATATAAACGAGGTTGGATGCTATTATTCTGACGAAAAAAATTATAAATCAGTATGAAATATTCATTATTGAGGTTTTGATCTGATGGAAAAAAAAAATACTTTACAAACATTATAATCGAAAAAAAAGTGTTGTGATAATTTATATTTATATATATATAGGGTTGATCAACCTCTTGCACACCCGCGAATTACAGTGGTAAAAAATCTGTGTATTTTTTTAAAACATGTTTTGTTCTTCGTAAAATTCGACAAAATTTTTAGTAGCGATGCCCGCCTATTTTCACCTGTAACAGTCTCTTGTAAGAAACAAACGACACAAACAGTATTGAGAAGGAAACATTCGCAATTGAATATTTTGATATCGCGACCATTGCATGTAGTGATTCAGAACAACATGTGAACCGAACACAGAACACTTGTCAAGCTAGATTCTCGCATGCACGGTTTACAAAGCTGTCTACGAACGAAAGTTTGTTAATTGTACTAGTGTTTGTAATAAAATGGCATTATACAATGTATATGTATATATATATATATATATTATGATTATGTGGGTTGTTTATTTTATTTTGTTTTTTATTGATTGGTCATTATTATTATTATTTTATTAACCACTAGTCATAATAATTTTGCAATTTTTATGATAGTTAGCTTGATTGATTGATTTATTATCATTTTTACTGATTCTTGAAAAAAATACTTATCATACAATAGAAAATCCGGGTATGTTGTTCTTACTCTTTTTCAAACACATTTTACCTTTCCTTTGTTACCTCATTCCAGCTCAGTCGGTACGCCTATGGAGACACGATCATCCTACAGCTCAGCAGAGTTCAGTTGCGCCATCTAGTTGCTTTGTTTGAAGTCAAGTTATTGTTTCATGATAATATAGTTCGTGATATGATCAAATGATGAATAACGAAACAGAAAATAGGTAAATTTGTTTTTCCTTTCATTGAAATGAATTTCCAAAGGTTTCAAAATCCTACTCCTGCGATATCTAGCTTATATTAAATATAATTGAATCTATGAACCTGAAAATATCATCATATGACTTGCTCCTGCGTAATAGAATGAATGAGCAAACAAATATTTACAGGTTATATTGACAAAGTGGTTATAAGTATGAAATAAAGTTCACCGCTGTTGATAAATATTATCAAAGACCTCAAAAAGTGTCTAATACCAATGATATCACTTCGTTTATTAGTGTATTTAAAAAGTACCTGTAGTTCGTTCGTTTGTGCACTCACGGAAACTCCTGGCTGTGTCCAGTGCTTTGGAAAGTGAACCTGTCCGACGTTGGCCCCCTTTTATTGTTGGTAATGTCCTGTGTGGAATGTGATCTGGATAGCAGGTAAGGGATTTCTTGCTCAAATAGTTGTAGACTGTTTCTTTGTTTGGATTATTGATTGAAATTGCTCGTACAGTTGTGTTTTCTGCTCATTTGGATTGATTTATCTCATAAAAATGTTTCTAACGCTTTCTCAAAAATTATTTTTTTTCGTTCCCTGTTTTCTTTCTCCCGTAGCAACCATCAAGTTTTGTTTTTCGGCAAGAAATTTTAGTTTCCACACACTTTTAAAAGCAACTTTTTTTATTCTACACTATGAAACTTATTTTATATACAGCTTATATTTCTATACTTAACATAAATTCTTATTCAAATATTTTCTTTTCTCAGATTTGACATTTTATAATTTTTTCTTGAAAAATCATTCGACATGTCCCTGTCATGTTCCCTTGAGTTTCTAAGTTAGCATACAGCATGTTCTTGCTTATACAGTGTGACCCATTTAAAATGGAACCACCCCTGTAGATTACGCATTTTTCAATCATTCTCAAAAAAAAAAAAATTAATATTAAGCATCAAAAACTGTATCTTGACACAAATTTTCATAACTTTAGTTTCATTTCCAAGGCACTCTGTGGTTTTTTTTCTTGGTCAAAAACGGCAAAAGTTTATTAGGCAATTTTTGTTTTGAAATTTGACTACACCACTGCATTTTCAGTCGTTATAAATGGAAACCATGAAAGTTTCATAAAAAAATATTGGTTAACAACGAAGTTACAACAACTTTAATTCTGGAAACAAAGTATTTGATTATAATTTTTAGATTATAGACATATTTAAAATCTGGCAACACTGCCGATACAAAGTAGAACACGAGTGAACTTCTACAGTTAAAATCCGAAGTCAATAGCTCATTCCGTACTAGTTAGTTGATAACTCCTCAAAGTATGGTAATGTGAGCAATTTGTGGTGAAAGCGATTTTGTAATAAAAATCTGACTACGCCACTGGATTTGTAAATTATATTCCCTTAAAATAATTTATTTAAGTTTAGGTTATAAGTGTAATTGAAAAAAACAGAAGATTAAAAATTTATTTTCAAGTTATGCAGTCTTCCATAGCCGATAAAAACGAAATGAACCGAATCAAGTTTAAAAGTATCAAAATTATTTATTGAATAATAAAACAGAAAGCAGGACAAAAAATGTTCCTTTTAAATTCTGCAAGACTCAATAAACAAGCTTTTAGAGAAGGTATCAATAATTTGAGGAAAGCTGAACTAATACATTAGGCATAGGTATTGTACTAAATCAATAGTAGGCTGTGATTTAGTACACCACAAATCGCTCACATTACCATACTTTCAGGAGTTATAACTGTAGAACACAATGAGCTATTGACTTCGGATTTTCGCCGTACAAATTCACTGGTGTTCTACTTTGTATCGGCAGTGTTGCCAGATTTCAAATATGTCTATAATCGAAATAAAAATTAAAATCAAATATTTGTTTCCAAAATTAAAGTTGTTGTAACTTCGTTGTTAACCAACATTTTTTTATGAAATTTTGATGATTTTCATTTATAACGACTACAAATTTGAAAACAAAAATTGCCTAATAAACTTTTGCCGTTTTTGACAAAGAAAAAAACCATAGAGTGCCGTGGAAATGAAACTAAAGTTATGAAAATTTGTGTCAAGATACAGTTTTTGATGCTTAATATTAAAAAAAAAAATTTTTTAGATTGACTGAAAAATGTGTATTCTACAGGGGTAGTTCCATTTTAAATGGGTCACACTGTATATAATTTTTATCTGTTTGAGTTCTTAGATTTTATTTGTAGATTTTGATGTCTATTCTTTTTATAGGTTGTTCAATCTAAATGGATAGTTGGAAACCTATTGATAATAGAAAAGCTCCACTGCTAAAGGCTTCGATGATCTGCGTCGAACATAAGATGGTAAACTGTTTCAGAAATACAAAGTGCATAGAAGAATTGTAAAACCACCATAGCAGGTATCATGTGATGTATAAATATCATTTTATAAAATTTTGATTATTTTAATACTTAACATATATATATATATATATATATTTAATTTATATATATATATATATTTAATTTATATATATATATATATGTGGGATTTTTTTTATTATCCAGTTTCCGCAAATTGAACAGTTTTTGATTCGAAAATAATGCAAAATGACGTTAACGATTTTTTGCTACCGATCGGCGACACCTGTGAAATATTACATTAAAAAATATACAAAAAATTAGGATATATATATTATATGAAAATAGCTGTTTATTCTTTGGTTTCCTACCCACCTCCAAACTTGAACTAATTTGGCTTACATTGAGTTTTTCGCGTTTTCTTAACCTTACAATTCAATTGGTTTCGTGCACATTTGACAGATGGTCAACATTGGAGGTGAAACAACCTCACATTTCCGCTTGTTAAAGAACGTTTCGAAATGTTTACTGTTTTTATTGTGTTTCGAGTGAAATATTGTGACAATGGACCTGACAAAATATCATTCCAGTCTAGATGATGTTCACCGGAAACGGTATAAAGAGTTTTTTTTGCATTCCACAACAGCACGATATGAAGGCATGATCAACTACGAATCAAACAATAACATATGTAATCCAACCACTGAATTATTTTTGAAATCGGTAAAAATGTTAAACTCTCCAACATAAACAAATCGGAAAAGTGAGATTGCTTTACCTCCAATGTCGACTATCTGTCAAATGTGCACGGAACCAATTCAAATTTCGAGAAATATGAAAATACCAGTTGAGATGTAATACAATCATCTGCTGAAGAATTTTTCTTTGTTTAAAAATGTTTCTAAATGGGTATTTAAAAAAAAACAAATGGCTACACAAAATTTTGTCACACTAGTTCTGAATTTTCGAATCCATTTCCAAAGCAATAGACCTAAAGTTCTTGCTAATTTAATCTTCGAAACTATTCTCCGAAGTAATACTTAAAAGTTATTCAAGTTGCTCTTGGTATGCTGCGAAAAGAATTAATGTAGTAATAGAAACATACATTTATAGAGGCGATTCAAATGATAACAACTGTACGGTATGTTTGCCATCACGCTCAATGCAAATATTGCTTCGCCTGGAAACTTGGTTGACAACGTTTCTTGATAGACATTTTCAAATCACTGTCTCCAGATGGTTGACATGCGCTTGTAGACTTTTACTCCAGTTATCCCCAAAGGAAGAAATCTAGTGGTGTCTAGGGTGCCGAAAGAAACATTGTTACACTGCAAAGTTGGCGATCCATCACATTGAAACCAAGTTCTGTATTTCACAGGGCATTGCATCGAAATTTGACTTGTTCATCATTTAAACTGCAAGTATCTCTGTGAATTTAAATGATTCAGGAAGAAATATTGGCAAATCACTCTGTTGTTTGAAACATCGCATCACACAATTGTCTTGAAGAATATTATCTCACTTCTTCACACTCTGTTCTTATCCACCACCTAGGTTTAATGACATGTTTGAAGTAAATCCACGTTCTTAAACTGGAAATTTGACTTTTTTCTTCCTTGAAACCAAAATGAAAAATTCAACCGCACATCAAAATATCTTCCTTCATGACGTTACTATCTAACTTTTTGTGTAAAACAATTATCGAATATTATTTCATCTGGGTAACTCAATAGTTTGAGAAATTGGGTGGTGCCAGAATTTTCTGGAATACAGGAGTCAGAAATGTATCTATCATATCCGGTATTATTTCTTCATATGCAGTTATTTTCACCGAGTGTAATTTAACAAAAAAACTTCAGTTTTTTCAAATGATAAACTAGAATAACTGTCGTAAGAAAAACATTTTTGTGTAGTCGAATAATACACCCAAACGTACTTATTCAAATATAATAATGTAATATTTTTATATCAACTATGAATAGTGTTTACTCTGGAGAGTATATCGAAAAGTTATATAAAGCGATTCAATTTCACGAACAATCTTATTTCCTCAGTAGTTTATTATATAAAAACCGTTGGAAATCAAATAGTGCGAATCATGTAAAACGCAATGAAGTTGAACATATCTCTCATTCATTTTACTTCGAAAATACTCAAAGTATAATCAAATAGTGTCCCCAACCATTTTACATGCTCCATTGAGATATTTACTGTTATGTAAAGAAAAATTATGCTGATAATATGAGCTATTATGAATAACAGTCATTTTCTTTACATATTTATGGTTATGGATGGCAAGACAACTTTTTTTTGGTGAATAAATCACTAAACACTGCTAATCTCAGGTGAAAAAAAAATTTGGCGATGTAAATCGTTATGTACAGGACTTACCTACAAAATTTCTTATTATCATCAGAAATATTTTTAGTCTTTCATTTCACTTTTTTCAACCAATTTTACCAAAATAAATTCAATGCCAAAAAAAATAATTATTTTATATCCACATTTATTTTTAGAGTTTCGTACGTTTGCGGTATATATCTTGGAAACATCACGATAAAATGTTAATATATCTTTGCCGATCATGGTCCTCTAGAAACCAGAAATACAATCAGGCCAAACCGTCATCCATTTATCAGCAATAGTTTGTGAGATCTGCCCCCTTCGAAATGGGTGCACCATCGGATTTTGTTTTCATTATTCGGAATCTTTTATCGCATATTTTCAGTGTTCTTATCAGTACAGCACATAAATACTCTAGTAGGAAAACCTGCTATATCGATGAAAAACATACTCGAATCATTCAATAAATGAAGAGAATGTTCACAATTGTAACCATAAGAACCTGCATCTCAACAATATTTCCCTCTTCAACAGTTTTACTTCCATTCCCTATGATCGCGTCTTCTTTATCACCTCTATCAACTTTTGATCCAGCACCATATATATTTTCAGCTTCAGATAGGAGTTAGGAAGTCGAAAAATACTTAACCAAAATTTTATTATCACCACAGGATTCCTGAGCTGTTGTCACTTAGGAAAGAAAATAATTTCCAACCGAGGTCTCAATCTGCTGAGTTCCCAGTTCCTAAGGTCTCAATCTGCCTTCTCCTTCGAAGATCTCACTGGATCATAGGGTGGATGTGGAGTATGTATCCTAGATGAATTCAATGGAGTGGAACTATGGACAGGGCTTGGTTTGGCGGTAAAATAGAGGCTTCCAAGTATTTGGTAGTCTGCGTCAAGCTTCACAAATAACTCTGGCTTGCAGTGGTCCTGGAGTGGTCAAAATCTGTTCTTCATAGTGCTAGAGTGCCAAAGAAAGTCTAGTGTCGGAAGCAGTTGATGTCCAATTGGCTGTGACTCGCCTGTTAGTTTGTCCTATGTATGTCCTAGGGCATTTGGAGTATGGTATTTTGTATATTCTTCGGGACTCATTACCAATGTTGTCTTAGGAGATCTGAGAAATCGGAAACTTTATTATTTGGGGTGAAATTGTTTTAATGTCGCGTTTCTCAAAATTCTGCCAATTTTATCAGTGACACTTTTGATATATATTAGGAAAGGAACACTTTGGGGAGTTTGGAGAACGGGTTTGGTGGATTGATCTGCAAATTTGTGTGTTATTATAACCGTTTTGAAGACGAGCGATTTTGAGTTGATCAACTTTTGCAGTCTGTTGTGATCATCAGTGAGTTGGATAGATCTGTGAATGGGAGAGTTTAACACGGAGTTGTTTGAGCTGGATAATGATTAGAGCTGGAGATAGATACCGGTTGGTGTGGATTGGTTTTCTGTATACTGTGTGAGGGAAGGAGTCGTTAATTATTGTGGTAAGGACATCTAGGAAAGGAACTATTGATGACTGTATCGAATTAGCCTGAGAAAATCCTGAAATAATGGTCAGGAAAAATTGAGAGCTTCTCATAGCTGGTGAATGTCAGTTGCAATATTCTTTCTGTTATTACACCTTCCTACTATGATTTAATAAGCAGACAAGGAAAACTGAGTGATTTTGTTTTAAAATATTCACATATACGAGAGAATAACACACAAGCTCTCAGCAAATTTCACCCTAAATTACGACATAAGAAATCCATACATAGTAGTCAAAAAACCTGATTATTTCAATACGACATGGAATCATCAAGGCAATAAATTCTTTTTAGGAACAATCTCGCCTAACATTATTATGAAAAGGAAGGAATCTCCTGTTAATACATACACGGAAAAAGGATTTGTTACTTTAACCAAATTTATTTGGTCACTCTTATTGGCTTGACCCGACCAAACAAAATTTATCCCAAAACACAGTGTATTTGTTTGATGGAATCATTCTATTGCGGTGACAAAATGGATTTCTCAATAATACTAACATTTCTTTGATTTGAATATATGTTCATCTATTGAAACAATTCCAACTCATATTGAATGAAAATTTTTCAAACAACGGAAATAGATTAATTCAAACGGAAGAACAATATATAGGTTGAATTATATGCGTTAGATGGCGAATCGTTTCATCATTGCGACGTCTGGACTTAAATGTCTGGTGTAGGCTCTCATGCTTGGTTGCCATATTCGTCAATACAGTGGATCAACAAAATGGTTACCCATTTGAATAAATATTTGTAGTGAAGAGTTCAGCTTATTTTGTTGAATTGACATTTTATTGAAATGATCAATTCGACATAAATACTTGTTTGAGTGAATATTTTTGTTAAAACAATCAGTAAATTTTGTATATCTGATTATTCGATTCAACAAAATAATTACGAGGTTGAAACAACATTTCTGCCAAAACTAGTTATGAATAGAGTTGGTCCAATAAGATATTTGGTTCATGCAAATTATTTTCAGTTGAACTTTTAATTTGATCCAAACCAAGAAACAATTTTATCATTTTGAATTATATTTTGTCGTGCATATACGACATTTTTATTCGTTTCATAAATAAATTTTATTTGATTCACCAATTTTTTTTCTGGGCATTTATATGTCCCTATTGTTTTGAAATTTTTCTCATTTTATCGACGAAGAAATCAAGTATTAATTGCCCTGTAGATGACTTTATAAAAGTCGAAACGCCGTCAAAGAATTAATAGTGGTTTCAGTTATTGAACTTCATCACAACAAAGAAATCCTTTCCTGGTACATTCTAAGAAGGAGGTAAGTCACGGAGAAATATTATTTTCGAAAATAAATGTATCTGTTATTAAACTTTCCATGAATATTATCTACTTACTAAGAGTGAAACTTTGTGGTTTCCGTTTTCTCATGTATCGTCAACAAAATGTGGCATTTCCGCTTTTAGGGACGACCTAGAGTTAGCGGTTAACTAGGGGGTGGATAATGCTCTGAAACACTTTACGACATCACTGCCGTAACGACCTAATAACTTTACAGCACACCATCTTCGGGGGCTTTTGCCCAAAAATGGTCGTAAAATTACGAGTTTACCGCCGCCTCGGTAATGATCATTTGTTTACATTGTTATTACTACTCATCGCTAATATTTCCTATGATTATCTACTGTTTCATTTTACATGAAGCTTTGTTCATGCAATTTGAGAGTGGTTGTTCGGCAATGGGATCCTAAATACGAAAATAAAAAATTCTACTTGATATATCCAGTGGTGTGTGTGAAGGATTCCTCTTCAATGCTCTTTCATGGAAGCTATTCATATTATGTGAAGATAATATTTCACATTTCCTTAAAATGGCAAGCTCACAGAGACCAGAATCATGTTGAAAGTTTGAGAATAAAACGTTTTCTTTCCATGCTTTTTGTTTTTACCGACGAAAAAGAAGGAGGAGGTTCTCACACTTTTCACAGAGTTCGATTTCGATTAATCTTTTTCATTGAATAGGGTATACTTCAGAATTGGTCCCATTTGAATTTGATAGGAAAATGTCACCCTTATGGGTAGAAAAATAGCTGATATTTATCGTTTATCCACTGAATTTTTACCCATTCTACCACTCATAACTTTGTACTGGGTTATCCGATTTAGATGATTATTTTTTATTGGTAGTTATTAGTGTATATTAGCCACAAAAAAGGAAAAAATAAAAACGTTTTAACAAGAAATCAAACCGACGAAAAAATAAACTGAAAAGCAAAAAATAAAGAAAACCTACTTAGTCTTATTAATAACTGAGCTCCTAACTAATGTGAATAACTAATTTTGAGTCGGCGCCAAACGAAGAATCAACGAAGATTACTTGTGAAAAATAAAAACAAAATTGTAAATGCTTTTGGAGATTATTTTTCAACCATATCACCTGATGCTATAAATACACATTTCGGATCTACATCTTTCAACAATTTCACAACTATGTATGTGCCTCAAACATTCTTTTTCACTCCTATCCATCCAAAAAAATACATATTCTGTGGGAATAGATTGCATACCAACAGAACTTGTGGGAAAGATCAGAACTCTCATAAGTCAACCACTGTCATTCATATTAAATAGAACTATAGAAATGAGAGAATTCCCAGACAAACTGAAGATTGGTTTGATAACACCACTCCATAAGAAGGATGATCCAATTTCAATCAGAAACTATTGGCCGATAACAGTACCCACAATGATATGTAAAATCTTTGAAAGAGGCGTTTATTTGAAAATGGTCTCATTTTTGGATCAATTCAACATCATCTCTCAAGCCCAACACGGAATCTGCCCAGGTAGGTCGACAGAGAACAGAGAGTGCATCCTCTGTCTTTTTCGATTATGTACATGATTCACTTGATAAAGGAAAATACGTTGGTGCGCTTTTCTTCGACCTATCGAAAGCATTTGATATCATTGATCCCAAAATAATTCAGAGTAAACTCTACTCAATCGGTTTCAGAGGCAACTTCCTTCCGTGGATAGTGTCATATTTGTCTATCAGAAAAATACGCGTAAAATTGGAAGATTGCCAATCTTCTCCATTTACCATGGATCAAGGTGTCCCACAGGGATCCCTTTTGGGTCCACTTATTTTCCTGCTCGTCATCAACGATATGCCAAAACATGTGATACAGATCATATTGTTTTATATGCAGACGATACTACACTAGCAGCTAATTCTGACAGTTCTGTGGAACAGCAAGAAAAGCTAAATCTGCTGTCAGATGAATTTACGACCACTTTCTGATCGTGAACTCAAGTAAAACCGTTCTCATGCAGTTTTTGTTCAGAAATAAAAAAAAATGATAATTTTCGAGTGAAGGTTGGCAATGAATATGTCGAATCGTCAAATAGCACCAGCTATATTGATATTGATAAGACAATTAAAATCAACTCTGAGTGCAGATCAACTCCTCAATGTTTACTATGCAACTGTCCAAAATCAACATAGCTCTGTGGGATTGCTGTACTAATATAAATAAAATATTTATTTCCCCAAAAAGGGTCATTCGCCTGATATTCAACCTGAGCTATAGGGACTCTTGTAAACAATATTTTATAGAATACGGAGTCATGTTCCTGCCCTGTATTTACATTTACAAATCTGTATTGTTGCTGAAAAAAAATATAAACAAGTATGATCGAAACTCAGATATGCATACTTATCCCACCAGATATGGGAAAATTGTAAGAGCCAAAAACATAAAAAAAATCGTTTGGGAATTGTCCATCACATGCAGGGGTGACATTCTTCAATGATCTTCCTGGAGATATAAGAGATGAGACAATAGAAAAACTTTTCAAAACCAAACTAAAGGGATTTCTACTTCAGAACTGCTTTTACAGGGTTGGTGAATATCTTGGTAGGTGAGGTCATTCAAATTCTAATTTCTCAACTGATTATCATTAACTGTTGATGTTAAATATGTTTTATTTTTAAATCTATTTTATTATGTTTGTAACAATGTAAATTTTATCTTAACTTTTTTTTACATATTTTTTTTTTTTGATTAAAAGGATTTAATAAAGATTTTATTATATTTTATTATTACTTTGAAGAAATAATCAAAACGCCGCCGTTTCCATGCTTTACCTAATTCAATTGCTAGTTTGTTTGGCGCCGACTCAAAATTAGTTACTAACTTAGTTAGGAGCTCAGTTATTATTAAGACTAAGGAGGTTTATTTCAGTTATTGCTTTTCAGTTTATTTTTTCGTCGGTTTAATTTTTTGTTGAAATGTTTTCATTATTTTTTGTGTCCTTTGCTAGGATGTTCTACATAGAAATAATGCGGAGTACTGTAATGCTGATTTGGATAAGTTATGGAAAGGGGTATAAACCAGCGCCCAATTCTCAAAAAAAAACATTCACATCTGAAAATAACTTAAATTTGGATATTATTTCATTAATATCTCAATCAGTTCATGTATATGAGGATTAAAGAAGAAAATAACAAATAATATTCATTTTTCCTTGGGAACGATAATGCTGAAACCACATTTTCCCTATGGTTTCGTTGAATAATATGTGGAATACAACTATAAAATATTTTGAGATCAATAAATGGTGGAAGTTTTAGATGAAATAATTCGAAAAAAGTGTCTTTATTTGAATGCGAGTTCAATTAATAACTTACTGAATAACAAATAATTTCGACTTTATTAGACATTGTAGTAAAAAGATTATTTGTAAAGTTCATTACTCAACCCCTGCCAATAAGAAAAATGTTAATATCTATTTACAATGAGCAAACTCAAACAAAGTATATGACTGGTAGAATATGTACCAGAATTATTAGATTTGACTCTTCATTACCTTTTGTGCCTCATATATGTGTAAGTTCGTCAAATAGAAATCAACATTACAAAAATAAAGATCGAAATTGGGATTAGTGGTCGAACAAATTTTATTTGGGTGATGTTATGTGCGACTGAAATTTTCTGAGGGATTGGTTATTGAGTGATCCAGACAGTAAGTTGTAGAGATAGGTTCTTGCATATTTTGGAAATTTTATTTACGCTATTTACTCCATTTGCATGTATTTTTCCCATATAAATATTGTTAGGATTTCCAGTAGAGTAATTGTGGACTTCGGAGAATATTTTGAAGATGGGTTTGCTTTTTTGTATGGGACAATATTTTCAATATAAAAATACTGTTCACACATCTCTTCAATAGATTTCTACAGTAGTCTTAGTTTTCCAGAAAGAATATGCGACTCATAATCGAAAAGAGTTAGCAGGCAGAATACTGACATTATCAAAAGAAAAATTCGGATCAATTATAGATGATTTATATTTTCCATTGGTTGTTTTTGGTTAGTTAACTACAAGGTTGTTCATTCCACACCAGAGTATAAAACTACAGTGGAATTAGCATCCATTCAACTGTTTGAATAACGTTAAGGAAGTTTCCTGAAACAACTACTGCCGTGTCGTCAGTATATATGAATGATCTGCCTTCCTCCTAAATTTAGGAAATGATTTTTATACACCATAAACAGCAGTGGCCTTATCACACATCCCTGAGGTATCTCGACGGTTCTGAGTGAGGGATATCAAATAATCATCGATATAATCTCTAAGTTCCATTGCATCGAGCTTTGATGTCAAGAATATATTTTCTATAGTATCAAAAGTTCTTGACATATCAAAGAATGGCCACTACATGAGAGTTTCCATCAATCATTTCGGATCAGTAGTTACTGTTCGGTTGATAAGCCCATTCAAAAACTACGTTGGTTTGTGATAATGATTTTAATTTATTAAAGAGATCAATAAATAAGCCTTTTTCATAACTTTAGAAATCGAACTAGAGACATATGTAGATCGATAGTTTTCAATCAATGTCGGATTACTTGTTTTAATAATTTTCGTACCTCACATCTAAACACACGGATATTTTATTTTCAGGTCTCCTAATATTTTCGATTACATATGTTTTGGAAGTTTCATAAAACCTTATTGACAGATGATTCATTAGTCGTACATCAAGGGGAAGATGATTGTGAAATATTAGTTTTACAGGATCAATAGCAGATCTTGAAAAGCATTTTGCAAATATGTCCGCAATTTTTTTTGAACTGCATTTAGTTTCAAATTAAAATTTTTACAGGCTATTTTTTGTTAATCTATTGCGCTTATTATTTTCCATAATTTTTGTTATCAGATTTTTCAATTAGAGAAGAATAGTGATTAGCTTTCTTTAGCTATGAATCTGTTTATCAGATTATTTTCCATGGTTGTATATTTGGAGTGTATCATCATTTGTAAACTCCCAGAAACAGTTTATCTGTCTTCAATATCAGTCAGATCAAGAGTTTCTACAGAAAATTGTATGTTGATATTTTCATTATTGTATCATTTTGTAATTTTTTGGGGTTCACAGTAACGGCAATTAATTCTTTCTAGGTGAGCACCCCCCAATACCAGTTACAAGTCTTTCTTGTCCAACTCAACAAGCTGTTTACCTTTCTTCGGTGATGTGCTCAGAAGTAATTTTGCTTGTCTTTGTCCTGGAACCTTATTTCAGTAGGTTTTGATTTTGACGGATTCCCAGCACCGAAACTATTCCACATAAGGGTTCTGGGCTAGGATAAATTTGTGTATCCTGGCCGAATTTGTTATCGAGTATATTTATTTACGGATAACCACAATAGATTCTTCGATTATGAAACATTGAAATACATTGAAATATTAAATATATGAATTACATTGAAAACATTAACACAATTTGAAAGTAAAATCAAAAGTAGACTTAAACATAGGATAAGATAAGATAATACGAATAAGATAAGTATACACCAGTAATTAATGAGCGAATATCAAACACAGATGGTAATCAATTCGAGATGCTAGGTCATTTATTAAAATTGAATAGTAATGGTCTCAGATGGACCCTGTGGAACTACCGAAGTGACTAAAACTGGATTGGGAAATAGTATAATTTTGACATACTGGATTCTTTAGTGAGGTAGTATTCAACTGAACTAATACCACGGTGGAAAATCATGTATTTCCAATTTACGAATCAAAAACTCGTGACTCACGCTATCCAAAGCTTTTGAGAAGTCTGCATAAACAATTTCGAGTATTGTATAGGTTAGACAGTGGCTTAATTAATCAGGAAATTTTCATCAAATAAAAATTATCCCTCTAATAGTGATTTACATTCAAATAAAATTGCTATTACTTCAACTGGGTATTTTATCGATATGCAGAAGAAGTCCCTGTTTGGAGTCGTGGTTATTAACAATATTTACGACACAATGGCGAAGGCAATAGTGAAACAACATACTTAATCGTGAAAGAGCTATTAAAATCCCATCATTATCAACCAGAAATTAATCATGGCTGTTTCAAGTCGGCCATAAAGTAAGACAAAACGTGATGCACATAATCAGTTGTTTAATGCAAAACAACATAAAGCTTTCTAGTTTGATAGCAGAGTTCTGCTCATCAGTAAAAATACAAGAATTATAATCTCGTGTTTCACAGTTAAACAAAAAGCACTGCCATAATGTTATTAATTGCAGCTTTCAGAATATCGTAGTCATTTATTTTTTATATTATGAAGGTACTTAGTCAAAAAGCGATACCTGCAATAAATATTACTTTAATAGTGTTATCTTCGATTATTTATCTTCAAGAAAATTTATTACTTAATAAGTTGAACGAATATTTGTCATCTGTTGGTTGCATTAGCATATGAAATAGAAAGCTGCACTACAAAAGCTATACGATATTCGAAAAGGAATGAGCAAATTAAAAAAAAATACATATTTATACAGGGTGAGTCAAGTTGAACGCCTCGGACTCTCGTGGCCAAATGGTATTTTTTTTTTCAGTAAACGGTCAGGGGAAGTATATGTATGTCGATCTGAACTACATTCTGAAAATAATGATTTTAATACAAGGTATTTGAAAAGAGCTTGACATAACAAAGTTATATTTTTTATTGTATTTTCTTGCATTTTTGAATTATTTGAGAAAAAATAAGCGACTTTGGCTAAAGTATCCCTATACCTAACTCTCTCCGTTTGTGAGATATTCAACTTTTTGTCAAATAAATTCAATATCAATGGAATTAGCGACGGCAGGTGTACGAAATTTTGACCGGTCTCTCAAATCCCTTTCAGCTAGTTACTGTGGCTTGAGTAGACGACCAATAGTATACAGTGTGTTTCATATTATCAGGAATACTTACCGCATATTTGAACTCCATTAATTTTGTTATTTCAAAAAAACACCCTATATTTTTCCAGGTGACAAGATTCACCTTTTCATTTCCTTTCGAACCATATAATATTTCCCTTAACCTAAATGTAGTGCTTCAGGAGTTATCGAAGCCTTTTCGAAATCCGATGAATTTTTTGAATTGACATTATTTCATCTAGTAGTCTGATAGTCGAAAACTGAAGAATAGTTCTTCAATATTATTAGCAAATTGAATTTGAACGCTCTCAACTTACACTTTATTTTCTTCATTCACTATTTTTGGGGTTACTGGTTTAAAAAAAACAATATTAAAAGTTTGAAGTTTAAGGAAAAATTAAAAAAAATATAATACATGTTCGACATGACCACCATCTACTTCAATACAGCATCTAATTCTTTTTTCGAATGAGTTTCTGACATTTTTCAACATATTTGGAGTTACTGTTTGGTTTAATCCTCACTTTCGTATCATCAGGAGTAGTGGGTGGTGTATTGTATACAATATCCTTGATATATCCCCATAAAAAAAGTCCAAGGGTGTAAGATCTCGCTGGCCAGTAATAAGGACCACCTCTCCCTATCCATTCATCTGTAAATTCTCTGTCCAGATAGTTCCTGACAACACGTTTGAAATGTGCCGGAGCACCATCTAATTGTAGCCTCATCTTCTGTCTCACATTCAAAGGAATATTTTCCTGAAGATCCCAAAAATCTGTTTTTATGAACCTTGAAATTGTTCTTCCATCAAGATGCCCGTCAAAGAAATAAGGACCAATTATGGTGTCTCCTATGATTCCACCGGATGAGTTAACACTCCACCGGTTCTGGCGATAGACGGTTCGAAATGAATGTCTGTTTTCGGTGTTATAATATTGAAAGTTATGTCGATTCACCAGACCAGTGTTATGGAAGGTTGATTCGTCTGTGAATAAAATATGTTCATGAAAGTTCATCTCTTTGCCAACTCGTTCAAGATACCATAAACAGAAATCTAGCCTGCGTTCAAAGACCTTTCCATACAGATGTTGATGCAGTTGGATGTGGTATGGATGATATTTGTGTTTTCTAGTAATGCTGCTAATACTCGATTGACTTATACCTGTTGCATTAGCAGAAAAATCGGTCCAAGAAATGAAGGCCAACCACCACAAAATATCATCAATACCATTTAGCGTTCTAGAACAGAGCTATAGGGAATCCACCTATGACTACTGGGTAGACAAAATGACAAGTAAATACCAAGGAGAAAGAAATATTCTGAGGAACCAAATAAGAATACTCAGAGATGTTCCACCATCCTCGCCGGAGCTAGCAGTTAAAGTAGCAAAGGAAGACTTTCCAGCCCAACGGCCAGGGAGGCGGCATGCACAGATACCCAACCCAATAAAAGGGAAGGGAAAGCTGATCAAAAGGCCGACCATAGAAACCTCCAACAGATTCGGTGTGCTGGAAAACGAAGGGACGAGTGAGCCAGACACGGAAAAAGAAATAGAACCGGAAACAAGCCAAGAATGGGCACAAGTAAAACAAAGGAGGAAAGGTGGCAAGAAGGCCCCAAACTTAACGTTAGAAATAGCCGAGACCGAGGGAGACCCTAGCAGCCCAAAACGGAAGGCAAAACAACCAGTAGAGATAACCCGCACCGAAACGGACGGGGAGAAAGGGGACTCAGGAGGCCCCCAAGAAAACAAAATCGGATGTTAAGAGCCCCAGCTCCAAAGAAGGCCGCAAAACAAGATATGGGTATCAAAACATGCCACCATTAGTGGTAGACAAAATTTTACTTTGGACAAGGAATCAGGAAAGAATTGGAAAGAAAGTTGGAGAAAGACTTCAACGTCAAATTTAATGATAACTCGACAACTATCCGGACTTCAACTGAAAAGGATTACCAGACAATGGTAGACTTCTTAGATCGCCTGAAGGTGGACTTCCACACGTTTACCACCAAAGCGGAGAAAACACACTCCTTCTTACTGAGGGGACTGGGGAACCTGCCCGCAGTTGAGGAAGTGCAAGAAGACTTGGAAGCACAGGGGGTAGAAGTGAGGAAAGTCACAAAACTAAGAAGTTTGGCAAGGAATCTCTATGCAATAACGACGGGGCCGAAGGTTACCCTGAACACCCTCAGGAATAAAGTCAGAACAATACTGCACACAGTCATTTCATGGGAGGTGCAGAGGTTCGACAAGAAAATCACACAGTGCTACAGGTGCCAGATGTGGGGGCACGCCACCAGCAAGTGCCACAGGCACCCGAGGTGTGTGAAATGTGTGGAAGCCCACCACACGAGGGATTGCAAGAAGCCGGATGACGTGGATGCAAAATGTTGCAACTGCAACAAGGACCATCCGGCCAATGCAAAAGTGTGTGAAGTCTACCAGCGAAACCTGAGGATCCTGGACGTGAAACGAGAGAAGCAAGAGAGGGAACAGAGACCCAGGTACGTGGATGCTTCCATACCGGAAAGAAATGCATGGGGGCCAGGAGGGCAGCACGCCAACCAAACTGACCTGAGAAACTCGAGAAGAGAGTACGGAGGCTATCCGCCGCTACTCCCACAAGAGAAGGACGGACGCGAACCGGGAAGAGGGCACGGCGTAAACTCGTCGATGCCCCAACCAGGAAGGAGCCAGGAGATACAGCAGCCGAGAAGAGGGCACGCCGAAAACGCGACGCTGCCCCGCCAAAATGAGGGAAGCAGCAGAAACCGAGCAGGCCCCGCAGATAGGACCCCAACAAGCGTAGGTACTCCTCAAATCCCATACACCCCCGACTCCCAAAACCCTTTCGGAAATCTATTTGAGATATCAAGGCAGATAACAGAACTAGTCAATGTAACTAAAATCGAGAAAACACTAACTGAGTTACTCAGATTAATGCAAAGTACGCCTGAGGGAAGCCGGCCGCAGGCGGCAGCGAACTTTATACTTCGCAATGGCGCAAGATAGGGGCATAAGGGCATGCATGTTTAATGCGAATGGAGTTGCTGGGAAGTTTGCGCTTCTCAGGAACTTCATTCAAGAACATTTGGTCGATGTAATGCTTCTGTCCGAGACAAAACTCCGGCAGGAGCATAATTTAAAATTCAGGGGATTTACTACCATCAGGGCCGACAGGCTCGGAGGGGGGAGAGCCGCGGGGGGTGTGGCTATCCTGATAAGGAGCGGTATACCGTTTACCGAAATACCCAGGCAGAATTCCGCGATTGAACACATCGGGATACGATTCAGTGACGGAACCTGCCTGTTCGCGATATACAATCCTCCAGACAGGAATTTTGCGGCACGTGACCTAGACAGTTTGCTTAGTGTTGCCAACAAGGTGATATTGGCCGGCGACTTTAATGCGAGGCACAACGAGTGGAACGGTACTCCAACCAAAGCGAGTGCCAATGGTCAGACATTGCTGAGGTATTCCCTAGACAATGAGGTCATAATCGAAAGTCCCAAAGAACCGACGCACTTTCCGTTCAACGGACGTCGCCGACGGTTATTGACCTAGTGGTCCAAAAGAACGTAATTGGTCTAGGAGAGCTGAAGGTATATAACGAGTTAACGTCAGACCACGTCCGGTCCTATTTAATCTAACTCAAAAAAGTATAAAAACATTGAAAAGACCCGGTATGACTACTCCAGCACAAACTGGAGAGAATACCGGAGAATCCTAGATAAAATTACGTTCTTGAAACCGCAAATCCCTGACGATGAACTGAATCACGAAATGATGGTCTTCATCAAAACGATTCAGATCGCCAGGGATAAGACAACTAGGAAGATAACCGTGAGAGGCGACAAGTTCGCGATTCCACAATATATCAAAGAGTTAATCAAGTTAAAGAATAAAGAAAGAAAGAAATGGCAGAGTACTCGAAACCCTACGCATAAAGAGCATTTCCTGCGATTAGGGGAGGAAATTACGCAGATGATTAACGATAACACCAATGATAAGTGGAACCGCAAACTTGAAGCCCTCAACGTCCGGGACCACTCGCTGTGGGATATGGCAAAACGATTCCATAGGAAAAGGGAGCCAATCCCTGCCATGGCGGCGGGTCCCGGGCGGTCGGTGGCGGAACCAGTGGAAAAGGCCAAGTTGTTTGGGGAATACTTCAGCAATGTCCATGAAACGGAGCCAGACACAACTGAAGAACATGCAAGGAGAAGCGCAATGGCCAAGAACATCAGCGAAACTCCAGCAGCAAGAATGATGCCCCCAGAGCTCCAGGTAGTCTTAACCAGCTATGAGGAGGTCGTGGGGGTCATTGGAAAACTCCCGCGTAACAAGGCACCGGGCCTCGACAAACTGGATGCCGTTCTTCTTAAGAACCTCCCAAGAAAGTCGCTGGTCCAATTCATTTACCTAATAAACGCAGTCCTGAAGTGGCAACACTATCCAGACTGTCTAAAAAAGGCAGAAGTAATACCGCTCCTTAAATCGGGGAAAGACAAAAGTCAGGTCGAGAGCTACAGGCCCATCTCACTCTTGAGTGTGGTGGCCAAGGTGGTAGACAAAATCATCCTGAAGCGTGTTGTAGATTTCGAGGAAGAGCACAAATCATCCGCCTGAGCAATTCGGGTTTAGGGAGGTCACTCAACGACATCCCAAATAGCCTGGGTTGGTCACGGGTGAAAGAGGCATTCCATAGGGATCACAACACGGTTATGATCCTGTGGACACGCAGAAAGCGTTTGACACAGTCTGGACAGAGGGGTTGATCGCCAAAATGGCAGAGGCAAACATGCCCTTCTACCTAGTGAAAATGCTAGAATCCTACCTCACAGGGCGGACTTTTAGGGTCAATGTCAACGGCACTAGCTCGCCAGAGTACGCAATCGGGGCGGGGGTCCCACAGGGGTCCTCACTATCACCGATCCTGTATTCGCTATATACCAGTGACTTTCCGACCTTCGCTCGGACGAGAGCTATGTTCGCGGATGATACCGCGATCTACGCCCACTCGTACCAGAGCGAAGTGGTTGCCAGACAGCTCCAGATTCATCTGGATCGGTTGGTCATACCATATTTAGGAATAACAAGATCAAGTTGAATCCCACTAAAACGCAGGTCGTTAACTTCACGAGGAAACGAACTAATGTGAAGATCCTCGGGAAGTTAAAGGTTGAAAACAACCAAGTGATAGAAAGGCCCTCCGTGAGATACCTGGGGGTGGAATTGGACAGTCGGATGTACTTGCATAGGCACATTTCGCTAGCGTTACAGAGGGGAGCGGCGGCAATTAGCCGCACGTATCCCCTCATTGCACGTAACTCGAAGCTGTCGCAGGACAACAAACTGCGAATCTATAAACAAGTAATCAGACCGGCAATGACATACGCCTGTCCAATCTTTTGCAGTCTCCCTAAAACTCAGATATCGAGGTTAGAGAGGCTGCAAAATAAAGCACTTCGTATTGCTACCAATAGCAACAGGTACATCAGATTAAGATGGCTGCGCGAGCTAGCAAAAATAGGCACGATAGAAGAATTTATATACAAAATATCAGACAAGTTCTACCGCTACCATATCCCTAAGAGTCCGCTCACGGCGGATATAACAAATATCAGAGTGAACCAACCCAGGAAACATGGGGTTATTTTCTCAAAACTTGCGCTATACAACGAGGTATAGAGTTGGCAAAAATTCTTAGAGCCCCCAGGGGCGAAATCTAGTGGTACTGAATAGTACCAAATAGCCTATAAGTTTTCAAAGCTGGTTTTTCTAACTTTTCCAGTGGCGGGTAACGGCATAACCTAATAAAGAGAGCGATGAAATCAACAATGCATTCTCGAATATCAATGAGGAAAATGACAAAGGCGCATAAACGTAAGTGGGAGGCGCCCAATAACTAATAAACTCTAAATGAGCCAAACTGTTATATCAAATGGCAAACTGCCAACATCAGCAGGGGCTGTCCCTTCGCCCCCCTCGGGAGGGCAAGTGGGCAGCCTAAAAATCCCCCATGACAAAGCCGAAACTCCTTTCCATCCCCCCATCCCTCTAGGAGGAGTCCCAGAAAGGAGTGATATAATGTAACAAATGTATATAGTAGTTAAGTTCAATATGAAAATTGTATATAGTAGAATAAATTTATGATTGATTGATTGATTGATTGATTGATTGTTGCATTAGCAATGGCTCTAGTACTGTTATTGGGATTTTCAATCACATATTGCATAACTTCGAAAATGAGTTCCTCATTCCCAGTCACTGGTTTCGATATCTCTCGAACAGTGTACCTGTCCCTCGAAATTTGGCTAATAATCTCTCAAATACATTTTTATCAGGATGGTCTTGTTCTGGGTACTTTTGTGCATAAACCCCGACGCTTATAAGCAATTTTCCTAATCCAATGGTTGAAATCATGATGATTCTTACTTCAAGTGTACAACTTTCCATTTTACTTCTCAAATCTGAGAACACGAGAGCAAGACGAATTCAACACAAACTTATGACAAAATATTACGCTATTTGACAGGAGTCTGCTTGGAACAACAATTGAACAGAATTGAACGTATTAATCAAGTATATGACATCAGACTACCAGATGAAATAATCAATTGATGAGAGTAAAAGGGAGAAGTGATTTCCACCCGAGATCTCAATCTGCCTACTCCTAGGTTGTAGTCACCGAGGTAGGAATGTAATTTCCCCTGCGGTCTCAATCTGCCTACTCCTCAGGTGTTGTCACTTAGGAAAGAAAATTATTTCCAACCGAGGTCTCAATTTGCCTACTCTAGGTTGTAGTCCTTAGGTGGGGTTCATGATTTTGTAATTCGACACCGTGCTCTCAATCTGCCTTTTACCCAGGTTTCGCCACTAGCTCCCTCTGAGGTCTTAATCTGCCTACTCCTTCGACGAAACTGAGGATCAGAGGATGGATGTGGAGTATTTATCCTAGGTGAATTCAGTGGAGCGGAACTATGGGCAGGGCATTTTCTTCCCTAAGTGACAATACCTGAGGAGTAGGCAGATTGAGACCTCAGGGTTAATCACATTCCTACCTCACTTTCCTCTTTTACTCTTATCAATAACTTATATTTATATATATATATTATATATACATATATTCTTCATACGTTCACGAATATTATATGCAAGTGGTGGCCCGACTGAACATTTCAGTGCAGCAACCTCTAGTAGAGTCCTAAAGGAGCACAATAAATACGAACAAAATATTTTTTTGTATGACGGAAAGAAGTTTGACATTTTATCTCTGTTGACGGGTAACAAAATATCACTTTTTATGAACTTACTTTTTTCCCCGGATAAAAAGTTAGTACTTTTTTCCCGGATATATATACACACGAGTAAAGGTAGATATTTAATTTTAGAATATTTTATTATACAAAAGTTACATATCCTTTATATCAAAAGTACAATTATTAAATGTGCATTGCATGAATGACATGATCCTTGAACTATATCCGGTACAACAGTCGAATTTTCTTTTGTTGAAATTATATTCTTTTCTGCCATGGACACAACTACCGTTGATGTACCTGGTCGCAAATCGGGTGTTATTTCAACACTGCCACACGTTCTAAACACTTTATTAGCTATTTCTGTCCTGTGTGCTACCGATTCATCAACATACCCTTCAGCGACCGTTGATGACTTTCAACCGCCATGTTTCTTTAGTGTCATCAAGTATCCCCCAGATTCAACTAAAAGTGTAGCAGACGATCTTCGAAATGAATGACCTGTATATGAGTTAGCATTTTCAAGTTGAAGAAAATTAGCTACTCTTTCAGGTACCTAATAAAACTGATTTTTACCCACAACCTGATTGATACATTTTCCATTGCGATATGCATAAAACAGGCGGCGATCCTTTGCTGCTGCTAGACGAAGGGCTATGTACATTCGGTAAAATTCAATATATTTTTCAGTAACTACAAATCTCCTGTGAACATCATTCTTTGTTTGCTTAAGTTACACAATTAATATAACGTTCCCGAATCTTCAATATCATTTAATGTTACCTGGCTTATTTCACAAATTCGACAAGCACCTGCAATCCCAATCACAACAACAACCTTAGCCATTGAATAAACTTCATCTAGACCATTATTTAAAAAATCACTAATTTGTGTACTCGTAAAAATCGCAGCTTTCTTGGGCGTGTAACCTATTCCATTTTGTTCCAGAAATGTCATTAATTTGAAATATTTTGAAATGTCTACATCATTATTGAATTGCAACATACTTTTAATCATTGAATAATTCGACCACACTGTTGATGGCTTTTGTTGTGGTGCCAGTTCCGAAAAATAAGCCAATAACACCGTCTCCGAGAAAGAACTGCGTGTATTTTCATCTTCCATTCCATGAATCTTGAATATGCGACTTAGCTGCCAATAATTTTTGTATCGCTACTTTTGCTACATCTACTGGAGTCAGAGAAAACTCGGAATCAGAAATTTTTTTACTTTATATTATTCAAAATAACTACTAAACAACCACTAAGTTCGCAATATTTAAATTAAATCAGAATTAAATTGACAGATATTTGATTACTTTAAAGGTTTCCTCAGCAAAGCAGGTCTAATTGTCAGGAGCCAACCAGTTTAAAAATTCAAATTTCACATCGATAATTTTCTGACTGAAAAAAATGTGTATTATACACGGGAAAAATATTAGACAACACAACCTCGAGCTAAAATCTAATACTTTTTTACCTTGTATAATAAATAACTATTTATGAATCTTGGTTATCGAAATACCAAAATAATTATTGTCTCCTTATTCACACCATACAAAAACAACACAATAAATAAATCAATCACAGTCCACCACTGAAATATCGTCACGACAGTGTATCTGAATCACTTTGCTTTCTTCACTTCGAATCAAACTTACTTTCACTTACTCCGGAATAACAACTGACTGTCCTCCCGCGGTCCGTTTGGCCTAAAGGCATTACACCCGAAACATCTCGCACCTGCTTCTAGATCTCTGGAAGACTCTCGATGTTCCTGTTCGAAAATCCCGTGATATGAATCACTTCGCGTGGGCTAGAATCGAAACAGCATGCAGTGCCGTACTGTATTCTTCTTCGTAACAATATCAATTTTATGAATACTGCAGTGACAGTTTTCGTACGGTTATATTTGTTTTATCTATACATAGCAGATTCATCATTTTTGAAATTCCTCCAGTATTCCTAAATTATACTTAATTGATTGAGGACATTTCTTTTCCAGCATCGTTTCCAATGACGAGGCGGATAGGACACCCTTACCAAAACAGGACACCTCCGAAACGAAAGAAGCCTAGGACGTCCTTCACAAGATTGCAAATTGCCGAGTTGGAAAAAAGGTTTCACAAACAAAAATATCTGGCGTCGGCGAAAGGGCTTCGTTAGCGAAAACGTTGAAAATGACAGACGCTCAAGTGAAAACGTGGTTTCAAAACAGGCGGACGAAATGGAGGTGAGTTTTCATTGAACAAATCGATTCGTAACCATACTGATTACATGATTTAACCCAGAATTAGTTGAAGAAACAAGGGTCTTCCATCTGTCGACTTTTCATTATATCATTCTCTAGCACTATAATCCAAGAAATAGATACAAAATTTTACAAAAACTATAAAACAGCTGAAATTCTGGATTCAGGTATTTAAATGTATGAAATATCCATTAAGCTATTTACCATGCCACGGCTCTAAAAATAAAAAAAATCCAAAAATGTTCTGAATTTTCTTATTTTTAGCTGTAACTGCAAAAATAATGGAGATACAGAAAAATGTTCAATTTCAGATTCAATTTACCCATTAATATTAGGATTAAAATATGTATTGAAGATCATATTCCAAGGCGACAAATTGTAAAATCCGGTTCTGCTAGACAGCCCTTTCAGTTTAATAAGCCCCATTTCTGCTTCCAAAAGTAATTAATGAAAGTGGGCCGGTCCCGAATTCGACTTTTGCCGCTTCGTCGCTTCCTGCATGGGACTAAAGAAGGCGTTTCGTTAATCGCACCTGACGTTTAATTATTAACAAAGCACTAACGGCGGTAGCCACCGCCTGCTGCAATGTTGTGGTCGCAGGAATATTTTAATTATGATTTACATATCCTACTTTGATACCGAAATTGTCACATAATATGAATTATCGCAATATTATGTCACGTTAAATGCCGTTTACAATTAATTCTGCAAATAACCCCTGACTTTGTTTAATTGATTGTCGGTTCGCGTTATGAGAAATACGTTTAGAGAAATAATTATCGCGCAGTAATTACCAGTTGACAGATCTGTAATGAATAACAAATAATCAATGGAAATAATGCAATGAACCCTCTACTGAATTTAATCAGAGTTCTTGTTAGGTGAACACGACTTAAATTAAACATAATCGAGCTTATCAGAAAGAAACATTTGCATTCAATGTCCATTGATATTTTATGGAAGTATGCATGGATTTTCAGGTGAATATCATTCAACGTTCTGCGTGGTATTTGCCAGGAAAGTAGTTGTTTTTCACCTGAGATCTACCTTTCTCTGGTTCAATTTTATATTGAATCTTTTATGTGAAGAAAACCGTTTAAATTCGATTTTTCTATTCTACATTGTGATTCAGCAATGACAAGAATTCGCGGTTGGAGTTCCGTGATCATTGGCGGGGTTTATGAGAGGGTAAAGGGGCTAATTGGCCCCATCCAAACCTCATCGAAGTAATGTATCCATAGTTCATTGTTTGCCACTTTTGGATATCCAATAATTTGCAAAGCAGTTCTGGAATTGGAAAACATAGAAAATGTCTGTAGTTTCAAGGGTTCAGTTCATCAAAATCTGAATAAACACATTCAAAAAACACTCAAAAAAAGATGAAAAGACTTTTTTATTCACGGGTTTACCTACATCCACTCGCCAACTACCTTAATATTCCAATTGTTTGATACCAGTGGATCTACATATGAATGTTAGAGGCTCCTTTATATACAATACATCCGAAAAAACTAAATACTTTCAGAATTGTTGGTGTTGGTTCCATGTCAACTTATGGTCGAAACCAACTCCTTAGTGTTTTGTCTCTTGTGCAAATGGAATTTCTACCTCGTTTAAAACTGGTGATACTAGGCCTCTCAGTTCCCTTTTTTTGTGAATGGGACTATGGTAGTTTTGTGAGGGTTAACAGTTAGTTCCTCCTCTTTACACCACTTATATGATATTATTTGCAACATTTATATAATATATTTAGAGTGGTTTGTGTGTGCACCGAGACTGCTCTTCTATAATCTTCATTAAGTACTCGTATTATTCTGAAAAACTAACTTTGTTAAAACTTTATTAGCACTGGCTTTCCTTATTGAATGATTGACTTTGATAATCTAATAATACTGAATATTTCGTGAACCCGCACAGTTAAATGATCTGACTGATATTTTTTCACTTAATGATGCTGATGTTTTTCAAACTGTCTTTTTATACCCGACGATATCGCATTAATATGGACTGTGGTCAGGTTCAGAAAAACAACTACATATTATTTTCATCTTACCGTTGAGAGGGTGCCCTGTGTATGAATAGTAGCATTGTCCTCTATTAATCAATTAATTTTCATTGAGTTTTCGATAAATTCTATTTAACGACTCTGCTGGGCTCTGTGAACGTCTGTCCGCCTATCCATTATCAAATTCATTGTTACATCGGTATTTCCGCATCGCTTTGTAAATGGCCTTATCAATGACCATTTATTAGCTTGTTTATTTCTTGTAATAATCTTGAAAGTATTTCAATTAGTCCATATTATTCATCTGCACAACGGGCCGCTTGACCCTAGTGACCCTAGTGACCCTAGCTCTATTCGAACCTGCTTACAAATATCATCAATATAACAGATTAGATAAAAACTTCTAGACTGTTACTTGTGCAGCTCATGAAGCTCTATCAGTTTGCCAATATTGGTATGAAGATGAAGGATTGATATTTTTTTCAATCTCTTAACAGCAGCAGACATTTTTAAAGCATATATATATATATATATATATATATTATATGGGTTCTGGGGACTTGCATGGATTCCAATATGATCATCCTCAATTGCCAGTTACTGTCATGTATTTGTTTCTGGGGATTGGCCTAAAACTGATATATTATAAACATATAATGTGACATCAAATACCATGTTTCAAAAACTATACTAAATTGAACGATTTAAAAGAGGAATATTGTGTCTCATCTTGATAATATTCTGAGTGGCACTGAGTACTTCCAGTTGTATCAAATATTTCCATTCCAAGAGATAAAAATTATTTTACCACAGTGATATTCGACACAAAAAAAATAATCAGAAAAAAAACCTTTTCCAACATATGACATTGAAATTATAGTAAATATTTTTGACGCTCTAAATATTCGAAAAACTACTGAAATGGAACGGGTCTATGGGGTTAGCTAAACTCAATATGTCCCAAGAGCAAGTGTTTAATTACCAGGATAGACAAGATTCACAATATGGTTTGACAGAAACTAAAGAGTGAATTTTACATTAGTAAATGTCACCTTCACAACACAATCACATCAATACGCATAATTTATTACAAAACTTACCTAAAAAGTGACCAAACACCAATCTGATTGTTATTTCATGTCCCACAGAAAATAGTTCAATTTTTTTTCATAATAACCATACCTTAGAGTGTCGATTCTCTTGCCAATGATAAAGTATATATTTGTTAAATATATATATATATATATATATATATATATATATATATATATATATATATTTAACAAATATATACTTTATCATTGGCAAATTTATTCGGGTTCATCATCCCAAATTATGACGTTATGTTCTGACAGATCAAAACAAATAAAGGACTTGTTTCCAAAAGAGAATCGACACTCTGAGGTAAGGTTATTATGGAAAATAATTGAACTATTTTCTGTGGAACATGAAATAACAATAGTAATAATAAATAAGTTTCAGTGTACTACTTTGAATATGTGAAATTTTAAATTTTTTGGTGGATTAAAATGATTATTTTGTGGATATGTGGAAAAAATTCGCCCATAAGATATTGCTATGTGACTTCAAAATGAGCTATATGATAATAATGATTATGTCATCTAGCTGAAGAAAATCGTATGACAAAAAGACACAATGATGGTGTGCGTATATCTCTTGTAAAACAACTTATCTCATAGTCTACGTGAAAGGACAATTTATTCTCAGCGGAAGCCATATTTTACCTCGCAGATTGCGTGGTATCATTTTTATAAAAGCATCAGATGGTATCTATTCCCTACTCTACGATATATAATTCGAACTGTCGTTAAGTTCCTCATACGATGCCATTCATGTTATATCAAGATATTGTTGTTGATGTTGGGTTATTTTTTCACGATGATTACTAAGTATAAGTAGGTAGAGTTTAACCATTTTGCAGAAGCTGTTTCTGTAGGGTGCAAATCAAAAACTCACTTCGCTAACACGAGCGTATAAGCGAAGAAACGGAATGAAAAATAAAGTGTACTACTCGTAAACATTCTCCGTCGGCGGAGGGAAGATCAAAAGAGCCAATAGTCAACGTGGGTTCGAGTGACAGCTGTCTAGTTCTTCAGCAGCCAATTAAAACGGACCGCAAGCCAATGATAATGCTTGCAGGTGTGTCTATACGTTGAGACTAATAAATCACCAGTTATATACGTGTTTCAGGAGGTCTGAATACATTAATCCCAGTAGCGTCTCTGGTCTGGGATCGAAAAAGGTTTTGAAATATTCCATAGTTGTGATGTGTTTTATTGGAAAATATGGCTTTTTTTTTTCTTCACATGGGAAAATGAAATTAAAATGATCCGATTGCCTATTAATACATACTTTCTCGTTTATTTTAACGTATTTCTTCATTGTTTGAATATCTAAATTAAATTAGTTATCTTTTATGCTTCTGCAGATAATGAATGAACTATAGTTTGTATTAACAAACAGTTTCTTATGATTTTTCAAAAAACTGGAATTATGATGTCCCTGAGATATTCATTACTTCTAACAACTTGATGAGTTAAATATTTTTCTCGGTGTTACAATGAAAATAGGAAAATAGTTACTCAGGACATTAAATATAATTTATTTGTCACTCCTGTAGGACAACCAAAAACCGAAATAGAACATTCAATAATTGTATTCTTTAAACTGTCCAATGATAATCTCAAACTAACTCAGCTAATCACGTGGTCAAGCAATTGGAATGGAATTTGAAGAATCTGGAAACACCTGTATTTTCCAGAAGGCCTTCTGACCAGGAAAGCCTTCCAAGAAAATAACCGATTTCTATTCTCAAATAACATAAGAATCGAAGAATATGAATCTTTCAGCACACAAATTATAAATTTTTGGTAAGAAAAATAGAAGATAGTAGTTTCAAGTCAAATATTTTTCTGTATACGCTCTCGAAAATGCTAACTCAGACTTAAATTAATTCTAGCGGAGTAGTACTTGAAGACATCAATATATATCATAATGCAATATGTCTTTGATTCTAGGGGAGTATTTTTATCGAGGGTAATATCATAAGGGTTTCATCGCTCAAATTTTCGAGAGAGCATTTTGCCTGGAAATTTTACTGAGTGCGATTTGAGGTCTTATTATCTGAATAAACCACGAAAGCGAAGCTTGAGTGGTTTAATCCTTGATAATAAGGCCGCAAATTATGTACGAGTTAAATTTCCTAGAAAAAAAAGCTTGGGAGAAAATAATAAAAAATCCTGTGTAAAAATAGGAATAAAATGAGTTTTGACATATAGTTTTGATAGGTGATAGTTTTACCGCAACACAATTCCGATCAGCAGAAATCCGATCGTTATGAAAAATAGTGTTTTTCCCAACTGGTTTTCTGGCAGTGCTAATTTTAAGAGTTGAAGCTAGACTATTATTTCTTAGGTGTTCTAATAATAAATTGTAGCAAAAATGTATAGTGATCTACCTGTTAGCCAGTATTGAAAAGTAGGGTGGAACACTGGATAGCTCAGTGGGGAAGTGGAGGTTCTTGTACAATAGTTACGTAGATAATAAACCCAGTTTGAATGGAGAATGAGAGAAGTTTATATTAACCAGAACGTTATTTATACAGAACAGTCAGTTTTTAGGCCTAAAATTCCTAGCCCAGTACGTACTAGGGGTTGTGACAGTTCTACAACTAAAAAACTAAGCGGTGGATACGTATTTTCCTACATGATTTCAAAATCAGTGATTGAAGGTAATAGGCAAATTAAAATAAAATGGGTACTCATCGAAATCCCTGCAACCCCATGAACTGCAAGCAGTGAGGGTGGTTCTCTACTTCTAAGGAGTACAGCGGGTCCTGTGAAGATTCCTCCTCGCGCGGAATTCCCGAGAGTGTACCCAATGACGGATTGAAAAAGGCCTAATAAATGAAAAGGAGAAGAATAATTCCATGATCCGAGATAAATGGTAATTGATTCATACCTTGGATGGCGTGTGGCCTCAGAGTCTGATTTCAGCTTATATCCCTTTTAAAGTGAGGAGACATGATCTTGATAATAACAAAAAACGAACACAGAGATTTAATCCCCACACTTGGGTAATATTCAATAAAATTAACAGAACGTAATTTTAAATGAAAGTAGACACCACTGTGCTCTCGCTTGAAATCTTTTGCTACTGAGTCGGTTTAAAAAAATGTTAAATGGAACTCTAGTTAAGGAATGCGCGAAATGGAAGTTCCTCGATTGGCCATCCTTTTTCATCACATTAAATATTAGTTGTAATTAGCGACCTATTGTCGATTCTCACTGCTGTATTCGTTTACATATCGAACGACTGACTATTCAGATATTTTCTACGATTACCTGAAGTCGAATGATAGAACATCCAAATTTTTTGTAGAAACAAGGAAAAGGTTCACTGAAAATATTAATACGCATTACTAGACACAGTCGCTCAATTTGAAAGATACCGATCTGAAAATAGACCGTAACAGCACACATAACTATTTCATGCTCTTTAATATGGTTTTCGCTGTGATGAGAATAGACTAATTCACGTCACGTCACGTCATGCATACGGTTGAAAATATTATTTTTGCTTATATTGTTTTTGTTGAATAAATCCAGGAAGGTCAAGCTTCGGATATGTGTTTTTGAGAGTGACGTGAAGTTTCCTTCACATAGATGCATCATGTGTTATTAATGAGAGATAAGTGCCATGTGAAGTGGAATGAATAGAAAAATCGAATTTAAACGGTTTTCTTCACATAAAGGATTCAATATAAAATTGAACCAGAGAAAGGTAGATCTCAGGTGAAAAACAACTACTTTCCTGGCAAATACCACGCAGAACGTTGAATGATATTCACCTGAAAATCCATGCATACTTCCATATAATATCAATGGACATTGAATGCAAATGTTTCTTTCTGATAAGCTCGATTATGTTTAATTTATGTCGTGTTCACCTAACAATCCGCATACCGGTTTCAGGCTTCTTGGCCCTCATCAGTACGGAGTGTTTCTTTCTGTCACTAGGTACCGCCAGTTAAAGTTTATCTTTTCCGGGTACCTATAGGTGTTACAAGATCGATGATGGTTTGTTTACGTTGTGTCTCACTTCAGCCAGAGTTCCTTGGACCTTTGGCTGGTTGACTACTCCGTACTGATGAGGGCCAAGAAGCCTGAAACCGGTATGCGGATTGTTAGGTGAACACGACATAAATTAAACATAATCGAGCTTATCAGAAAGAAACATTTGCATTCAATGTCCATTGATATTATATGGAAGTATGCATGGATTTTCAGGTGAATATCATTCAACGTTCTGCGTGGTATTTGCCAGGAAAGTAGTTGTTTTTCACCTGAGATCTACCTTTCTCTGGTTCAATTTTATATTGAATCCTTTATGTGAAGAAAACCGTTTAAATTCGATTTTTCTATTCATTCCACTTCACATGGCACTTATCTCTCACTATATGCTAGTCGGGCTTGCCACTCCTACTGAGAAGGAATCTTTCATTTGGAAACCTATCGAGGTGGGAGATTTTCGGAGTGTTTCTTTCTGTCACTAGGTACCGCCAGTTAAAGTTTATCTTTTCCGGTGTACCTATAGGTGTTACAAGATCGATGATGGTTTGTTTACGTTGGTCTCACTTCAGCCAGAGTTCCTTGGACCTTTGGCTCCGTTGACTACTCCGTACTGATGAGGGCCAAGAAGCCTGAAACCGGTATGCGGATTGTTAGGTGAACACGACATAAATTAAACATAATCGAGCTTATCAGAAAGAAACATTTGCATTCAATGACCATTGATATTATATGGAAGTATGCATGGATTTTCAGGTGAATATCATTCAACGTTCTGCGTGGTATTTGCCAGGAAAGTAGTTGTTTTTCACCTGAGATCTACCTTTCTCTGGTTCAATTTTATATTGAATCCTTTATGTGAAGAAAACTATGTGTTATTAAGTTCAACTATATCTTTATATAAACTAGGTATTAAGTCCGCCTAACCGCAAAAGTCAATCTGAATCGCATGTTGATTCCAACAGAAGAGATAAAACAGAAACTCTAACCGAATGAAATAAGGAAAGTACAAATTCGATTAGGGCGTGTTTTAGTGGGAAACGCAATGGTTGACGTCGTTTCCGACAACCAACATTCAGTCAATTACACTAATACGATCTGGTATCGCCTACTCACTGCTGCCAACCTCTCGTTATATTGTGCCTTTTCGACTTTGATAGGAGAATTTTCGTGAACGGCGTAATTCCCTTTTATTTTCATCGTTTCTTAACTTTATGGCTCCTCCACTTTACTACAGTAATTAACCAGGATGAGACGCTTTTAATATAAGAGGTATTGCAGGAGTATTTGGGGAGACGAAGTAGTTTTCTCTTAATTAAATGACTATCTCAAATTAAAATGTGTGTTTTATAACATACATCGAGTACCATTAGGAATATTTAAACATACTGCAACTGTAATAACGTTATAAACGCGATAAGATCATAAAAATGTATTGACCAATAGTAATCAGCCATCATATTCACATTCCATTGACCTTGGTATCCTGTTTCCATAGTGTTACGAAACTGTGTTCGTTTATTGAAACACCCGAATAATTTCAATGCCCGTTTATTTCACTTCCAATGTCATTATAATTTTTGAAAGTGAGGTTAATGTAACGACTTATTTTAGTACACCGGTGTTGCAAATAAGTGTTGGTGCTGTTGTAACACACTTTCTCACGCGAAGTCACATAACTCGCGAAAAAAGCGCCAAAATTTATTAGATTGATTTATTTTTGTTTAAAAAATTTAAATATCACTTATAGATTTTTTTACAATAAAACGAGTGGTGGATTCGTAATCAGTGTTACCAAATTAGTGAAAAAATTATGCCGACCTGTGAAAATTCATTGTTTGAATTTCTACTGTTACTTTGACTATCACCTCTTGAACTCTTTTGTACTCCAACTGTGGGAGTTGTGAAGTGGGTCAAGTTCTCATTAGACTTTCATCACACTTCTAATCCCCCAGTTGTGGTTCAATTGAGCCATGCTGAATAAGGATTTTACTAAGGAAAATTTAAATTTATTGTCTATGGACACCACCATACTTTTATTTGAGAATTTAAGAATCTTGTCTGGTCTTCCTTGGAATATTGGAACATATATTTGACAGATGACAGTTACTAATAGATTGATCATCTTCAAATCTGGTTTTCGTATGCCAAGGATATTCCTTTCATGATTCTGATATCTCCATAGTTTTGTGTTCCATGTCAATCTACTTCAACTCTCACTTGTCAACTTGTCATTTAGGTCCAGCTATCACACCTAAATAATGGCTTATAAAGGAATCGAAATGGAATTTCAAGTTTCATCCTGGCTAAGGATATGTTTTTTAACATGTTTGTCATGTAACCTTATACAACACTCATTGAACATGAGATATTTTATGGTCTTTTCGGCTTCTTGTACACTTAACGAGTGAGTAACCACACTTTTCAAAATATTTCAAATTCCCTTTCTCAAAAAAAAATCAGTAAATTGTTTTCTATCGATATTACTCACTTACAGGTACGCACTGATGAGGACCTGAAGGTCGAAAGCGCTTTGCTACGATTTTAATAAATTATTTTGAAGGGCATACTGCTTAAAAACACCAAAAAAAATTACGTTTTTATTGCGCCGGTTTTCTCTATATTTGCATCCTTTTTTTAATATTTTCAAAAATCTTACTTGTTGGTATATTATTTGTTATTCCACCTACATATACCATGATTATCATAAAAACAGAAAGGCATTCTGCTCAAAAACGCAGAATTTTTGTTTATATTTTGCAATGTTTTTTGCGTATGCCTGTAGTTTTAACTCTCTCAAACGATATGCCAATTCCATGTACATCATACGTTACCATAAACTACATGAAAATAGAATGGCATACTGATTAAATCCACGGAATGTTATTCCATAACTTTAAAAAAAATTGCAAAGTAAAAAGTAATCGGCATATGTAATCGATATGCCATCTTTTCTATATTTCTATATTCAAATACAAGTTCGGACCCATCCTAACGGTATGCTAATGATTTTCCAAGGATTTTTTTTTAATTTAATTACAAAACACATAGCAGCCTGATTAAAATTGTACCGAAACAAAATTTTCGAACAAATGATGAATCATGTTTTAATATGAAGAACCCAGTACGACTCTTTGATTCATGCATTATTATCATGAGGATATACGGACAATATTTTTCTCTAAAAGGCATACTGAGAGTAAAATCGTATCTCAAAATGTCACTATCCCACGGTTATTAAGACTACAAAGGTTTATTTTTCGCTTTTCATTTTACTTTTCCGTCGGTTAATTTTTCTAATAATTGAAAAACTTTTTTCTTTGCCTCATTCATCTACATGTGTTCTCACATGGAACACTGGAACAGAAAAATCAAATAACTGTCTGAATGAAAATTTTCGCTTTAATTTTTTTTCTTTTGAGTTAGGGTATCTTTCAAATGTAGTTGTGGCTTTAGCCGGGAGTTAGTTGTTTTCTGTTAAAAATTACAAAAAATAACTTCATTATTGTCGTAGTTTTTTCCATTTTCAGAAAAATATTTCTGTTCAATATTCAATTGGGAATGTTTCCCCTTTCATCTTCAAGTACTTCTGTGAGATAACCACTTCAAGCCCGCTGGCAGCCAGTCTTTTATAAGGGCGATATTTCATAAGGGCGATATTACACAAAATCACAAATTCTGATGAGATCTACATCTTGTTCAAAAACACCCTGTTTATTAAGAAGGAGAAAATTAATAATTAAATATTGTATTTTTCTGGAAATTGAATAATCTACGATGAATATGAAACTTTTTTGTAATATATACGATATACAGGGTGTAATCTAACCTCTTGCATACTCGTGAATGACGAGTGTATAATGTCATTTCATAACGAATAACAGTAGGTAGTTAAAAATTCGAAAAATAAAAACTTTATTTTTGTTAAATTTGTCAAAATTTTTGGAACAGCGAAACAGCGGAGTTTTTATTTTTTTTTCTATTTTTTTTCTGACTTATTGAGGATTTTTCAAGTTGGATAACATGGATGTTTAATTTTGATTACATATCATCCAATATGGAATCAGTCTATGAATAATTTTTGATTAACTCACATTACACTTGCTCGTGTTCTATGGATTGTACTTGGAATCCAAGAATAAGGAAACACTTTGCTTTGCTAGATTCGGAAGTATGATACAAATCATTAATTTGCAATTCTTTCCAAATACATTAAGTTTGACATCTTAAAAATTCAAAGAGTGTTGATTATCTATTCTCATTCATGTTATCATCACACTATTAAAAATTTCCATAGTCATTTTACAAAAAAAAACCTTGGAAGTTTTAACGCATAACAATATAGTAAATATAAAATTCAGTTTTGTAAATTTACTACGCAACTTATTCTATTTAGTAAAATTACGAAACATTTATTGAAATTTACTAAATATCGGGAATTTGTTTAGTAAAACAAATGTAATTTTATTAAACAAATTTGATTGAAAATGTTTTGTAATTTCAGTATGCTGCATTGTACATTTACTACACAATTTAATTCAACTTAGTTTTAAAAAATTACAACATATTTTTGCATTTTCACTAAATATCTATCAGAAATTTGTTTAGTAATATTACAATACAGGTGTTGTAATTTTGTTAAAAAAAATTGATTGAAAATGTTTTGTAATTTCAGTATATTGCATCGTAAATTCACTATACAATTTAATACTCATTAAAAATTGTAAATGAAGGGAACAAATGGTCAGATGCGAGTACCATGAATAATTAATATAGAAAATTAATTATTATCGAATTACTTTCCAACAATTCCTGTTCTTTCAACTTTCAGTGTGTCCCGAAAAGGCGGGAAAACAAAAGACATAGGCTAGCAACGTTTGATGCGTAAATTTGTGTAGAGAATCAAATCACAAACAATATTTGTGAATTTTAAAAACTGTTGACTGGAAACCGACCAACAGTTCGGTAAAATTACAAAACGCATAGGATTTTTTTTGTGAAATTATAATACATTATGTAATTTTCAAGTCAGCGTGGTAAAAATACTAAATATATTTGTAAATTTTCAATGATTTCAGAGTAATTTCAGTTCCAATACAGTTTTGTAACTTTACGAAAAAATTGTTGTAAATCAAATCACAATGTTTGTAAATTTTAAAAACCAACAGTTTGGTAAAATTACACAACGCGTAAGAAAAATAAAAAAAATCAGATAAATTGCAATACATTACTCAATTTTCAGTCCGAGTTATAAAAATACTGAAATTATTTGTAGATTTTTAATGACTTCAGAGTAATTTCAGTTTCAATATATTTTTGTAATTTTACAAAATATTGTAGTAAATCAAGTCACTAACAATGTTTGTGAATTTTAGAAATTTTTGATTGGAAACTAACGAAGAGTAAAATTACAATACGTGTAGGGTTACTATATGAAGATTGTAAAATTACGACTCATCTTAGTAGGTTTCCTCACATATCTTGGTATATTACTCGTTTTTTTTTTTTTTAACTATTATCTTCAAGTGCTCGATTTCAATTTGCTTAGAATATTCTTTCTCTCCGTTATCCAGTTTTATTCTTCAAAATTACATATTGTTCAATTGCTGTTGCCTACCACTCCATATACCTTCAGCGAACTCTTATGTGTGTATTTTTGTCATTTCAGTTGAGCAAATAGCTATTGAATTATGCGAATTATTCATGTATGAATTGCTTTTCACATGGGAATACAAGAAATACTTCTCTTCCAAATATTTCTGATTCTATTTATCGATCAATCGATTCGATAGTTCCACTTCAATTATTAACCTATCTTTTTACCAAATGATGGGACATAAAAAGATTAGCCGAAATAAATGTAGGGCTAAAGTATTAGTTTCGGAGCCTGACAACTTTTTCTGATGTCGATTAAAACCGGAGTTATGTCGAGTAGTTCTTTCAAACAAACTGCCTGGACTTTTAATTACCTGTCTGGTAATGGACATACCGTGTATAACAAGAGAGTGGCGCCGTTCACTGACAATTGACAGTCGCCCCACATTGCGACAACATGGTTCAAATCAGGATTTCTTTGGTTTTGTTGTACGAAACAAGTTTCAATAATAAAGAATAAGTAAAGGCGAACGCTCACTGATTTGCATCGTACAGGATGATCGAATAGAGGGATTAAATGGAAATGAAAGAACTCATACTGATACGAAAGAAGGGTTTTCTCTTCAGAAAAATAAAACTGTTCAATACGTAAATATTTCATCCAATGTATGTATGTAAATTTCTGGAATAAAAGAAAAGTAATTTTATTCTATTGCGGATGGTAAACTATCAATTTATCGACTCAAAACCCGTTCTCAAAGTAACAGTTTATTTGAAATAGTGAAATCAAACAATTTTTACCCACTTTTACACACACAGATGAATTATTCGCTTCCGTGCTGACAACAATCTTCTTAGAAACAGATATTTTATGTAGATCTCGACCATTTCCATCTATTTCAAGGATAATTTCCACCAAAAGTCATTAATATCGACTATTTCCCTCATTATTTTTGAGCCAATCAAATAACCGGAATTTCAAACATAAAACGTCTTATCGCTGTTTTATACTGATAAAACCACAGTCTATTCGATATTGTTTTGCGGTAAAATCACACTGAGGTTCTGTCAAAATTATGTCAGGTAATGCAGAATTGATTAAATGAGGGATTCTCAACTCACTATTACAGTGATTTGATATTTAAATTGAGAAATACCTTTTTCTGGAAAAAGCCTGAGGTATTCAAGTAAGACAATAAATAATTGGATTTCGTTATTTTCATAATATCAAAAACAGTTCTCGTGGTGTAGTGGTTATCGTGTCAGTCTCTCACCCGAGAGGCTCGGGTTCGATTCCAACTCAAGAAGCTTTAATCGGTTTCAGATACAAACATATTTGATTTGATAGTGAAAAATGTATATATATCTTTTGGTTTTTGTTCGAGTTCAAGAGCAGTGAATGATCATTCTAAATGAATGAATCTGTAAAACGAAGCATTCAGAAACGGACACAATTCCTTCAATTTTGGAACGAGAAGAATTGTTAAAATTTTCCCTGGTGAAAATTGAAATATAACATGAAGCCTGGTAATTTGATCCAGTTTCAAATGTGATTCGGGAAATATTCTCATCAAATATCATTCGTGCTAGAGGATTTTATCGTAAACTTTTTTAGTTTCATATTTTTCTTTTGACATAGTGTCCTTCCAAAATATCAGATGCAATTCGATGGAAGAAAGTAACTGAAGTTTATTTTTGAGTCGCAGATTTTCCACATCTAATTTTATGAACACCCTGTTCATATTCTCAAACAAATCAACAAACATATTTGATTTTATAGTGAAACATTTGCATAAATTTTAGGTTTTTGGGCGAGTTCAAGAGCAGTGAATAATCATTGTGAATAAATGAATCTGTAAAACAAAGCATTTAGAAACGGACAAGGTTCCTTCAATTTTGGGACGAGAAGAATTGTTGTAAAATCCAAATGTAATATGAATTCTGGTAATTTTTTCCACTTTCAAATGTGATCCGGGAAATATTCTTATCAAATATCATTCGTGCTAGAGGATTTTATCGCAGTTATTTTTTAATTTTTCCTTCAAGGAAATTTAACTCGAGGAATTTGCGGCTTTTTGATCAAAGATAGCTTTCGTGGTTTAATCAGATAATAAGACCAAAAATCGCACTCAGTAAAATTCACAGCTGAAATGCTTGTTCGAAAATTTCAAAAAAAAATTAGCGATAAAACCCCTAGCACATATGATATTACCCTCGATAAAAATCGCGTTGCTATAAACAGAATCCATGACAAACGTAAACATTTTTATCTCCCAAGTGAAGCATCTTCTTACCATCTAATATAATAAATAAAATAACTAATGAAAAACCTTTTTGAAGACAAGCTTTTATTGAAGCCGTGTACTAGAACGTATGAAATAAGTTTAAGTCATCGCTGACAACGATTTAATAATTTTTTGTTGAATTATTTGGTTTCAAAAACCGAAGTGTTCATGAAAGTAGGTATGTTCAACCATTTTCAATTGCAGAAGCTGTTTCTATGAGGAACAAATCAAAAACTCGAGCGTATATGCGAAGTAACGGATCGAAAATTAATGTTTACTACTCGTAAACATTCTCCGTCGCCGAACGGAAGATCAAAAGAAGATCACAAGAGCCGACAGTCAACGTGGGTTTGAGTGACAGCTGTCTAGTCTTACAGCAGATTCGCCTGAGCCAATCAAAACGGACCGCAAGCCAATGATAATGCTTGTAGGTGTGTCGATACGTTGAGAGGCCAAGAAAACTAATAAATCACGAGTTATATTTGTGTTTCAAGAGGTCTGAATAAATAAAAGCCAGTAGCGTATCTGGTCTGGGATCGAAATAGTTTATAAAATATTTTATAGTTCTGTTGTGTTTTGTTGGAAAATATGGCTTTTTTCGAGCATAGGAAAATGCAATTATGATGACTTGATTGCCTATTAATACATACTTCCTCGCTTATGGAATATTTTTTTATTTTAACGTATTTTTAAAATATTTAAATATCTTAATAAAATTAGTTATCTGCGCCTATAAAAAGGATACCACTTCGAGACTGCGAAACTAAATGGTTTAACAACAACTTGTCGAAGTATTATTACATTTCGCGCGACAAGCGTTTTGAAAATGAATAATTCCACAAAAATAATTAAGTCATTGTCAGCGATGACTCAAACTCATTTTATACGTTTTGGTATAGGGCTTAAATAAAATATTGTCTTTAAAAAGGTTTTTTATTAGTTATTTTATTTTTTGCATTTTAGTTAGTTCGCCTTAATCTGTTCAATTCTAATAGAGCATCGTTATTAATTACAAGATCTCTTCCATGTGAGTTTTGAGCTGAAAGAAATCATGATCTCCGACCCCAAAAACTCCCACACATCAATTTTGAATAGAATCTGATCATAATCACAAAACTGGTCCAGCATCCTGAAGTCGCCATCCTGAATTTATAGATTTTGACAAAAAATTCATAATCTCCAAACCTGAAAACCTCCACATCCCAATTTTGAATAAAATATGACCATAATCAGAAAATTCGTCTTCCATATTGGGGCCGCCATCTTGAATTTATATATTTTGTCAAAAAATTCAACATCTCCGACCGCGAAAACCACCGCATACCAATTTTGAATCAAATCGGACCATCATTACAAATCTCGTCCGCCATCTTGGAGCCGACATTTTGTTTTTTTCTCTAACAGAAATTTCATAATGCATTGTCACTGGAGTTATGAGTACCTGCCAAATTTCAAATTAGTTGGTCAAAATTCACTTGCAAGATTTGACCCTAACGAACGAATGAACTAACAAGTGAAACTAAATGAAAGCTTGTAATAACTAATATATTTGTTATGCAAATACTTGGAAAAAATTTCATATTTTGTTTTTGCCATTCCAATACTTCTGGTAATATTTTTCCTTGGTAATTATTCGATTAATTACCAGGATATTCGAATTCAGAAGTGCATTTCAAATGATAGAAAATATTCCAAATACTATGAATATTTCATACACCCGTTCTAAGTATTTGTGTTTTTTTTTATGCTTGACAATGAAATAATAATTTAAAATGAATACTTTCCACAATGGACGAGTTTATGTAATACAGAAGGTTTATGTAATACAGTTGTTTTGAAGAAAAAAACACTTTCATTTCATTTCCGACGTTTCGACTTTTTATAAGTTCATCTTCATGACTCTGTGACAATGAGTTAAAATATGTTGAAAATGTTTAATGAAGTCATAAATAACTAAAGGCTGCATGTATTGACATATTTACAGCGAATTCAAAATATTAAGAATACTCACCAAAAGTAGTTTTTCCGAAATGGATGTAGATCAAATCAACAGACATGGTAGATACACGAAGATCAAAATAACAGCTTCCACAATTAGGGATGAGACAAATCGAATACTGGCGTCACAAAGTTGGCGACATAAACTCAGACAGCGTCAATATTAGAAGATATATAAAAGGGTTGAACACGGCCTATTTTTACTTGATAAGTAAAATTCCTCAGGGAATTGTTAACCTTAGTCAACTCCCTTGGTACCAGTAAAAAACACAAAAATGTTCAGTTTTATCAGTTCAGATTTTCAATTGATATATACCGCCACAGTCCACTACGAACACTTAGGCATAACGAGTGGAGGAACCTGGAATCTCTGACATTATACAATTCCAACTAGTATTTAAAATATCTAGAAGTATTTGAGAAGTATCTGAAATTCCCAGGTGTATTTTCCGATAACACAAATGATCTTTAAAATACCCAAAAATACTTATAGATATAGCAAATAGTATTTGAAATATATGTTTCTAAAGTACGCAGTATTTTGAATATCTTCACATAGAACATAGAAAGTATCCCCAAGAAGTAATTCAAATACTTCATTGGCAAAATACCATTTGTATCTTGAAATACTGAGTATTCAAAAACACAAATACTTTAGGGTGTTATTTGGTTTCCAGTGAAACAAACATTTTTGACCTAAGACAACTCGTTATCACATACTGATACACTCCCATAAGAACGAATCTACCCTTCTTCAAACTTTACATCATACATACCAAACCAGACAGAAAACACACCTACACACCAAAACAAGTGCACCAAAAAAAAACATTGGCCAGAGGAACCAAACACACCCTTACAAAAATTTTTCAATTAAGCTCCAGTAAACCTTAAATTTTTTTAATTATTTTCAGTTCTATCAATCTCATCAAAAAAAGAATAAACATATTTGTACATAGTTTACGAAGAAAATATATACAGCTCCTTCTGAATGCAGAATAAACAGCTAAAAAAGTTTTCTTATGTAAATATTTTAAAACGATCTCTTTTTATATTATATACTCACTCATTAGTATAAAGTCACATTCATTTCACATATTCAGTATTCTATTGTTAATATTTTTAAAATTAGTTCTACCACTATTATTTACTCACAAATCCAACTACACATTATATTTGTACCTTTAGAATTCAAACAAAGTATCCATAGTATTCCCATGCACATCTTCGAGTTTTATGGGATCCTCGTTTGTTTACTTATAGCATGAAAGAATGACAAATGAATGTAGCAAAAATTGGTAAATTTACATGTACAAATTGAATGCTACTTCATGATGTTGAATTTCAATATTTACCCATTTTTACTACCAAATGAATATTTGTATATTTGTGTACTACAATTATAATTTTATTGTTCTCAAATAAATTGAGAATGTTTCCCTTTTCAACATGAATACCCCACAAGAGGTTATCTTGACGATGGAAGATAGTGACTAAAGTTTATCTTTCAGTCGCAGATGATTCCACATCTGATTTTATGAACATCCTGTTCATATTTTCAACAAATCAATCTCAAATAATATTATATCTCAAATAATATTTTGGGTATTCTTTACAGTTCTGGTGTGCGAACGATACGCATAAGTGAGCGCTCGCCTTAACGATACATTATTCGTTCCGAGGAATTTCTTAATGGGCTTATTAACATGGAGTTTATCTTTATCATTAATACTACTACTTTATTATTTTTTATTCGGATCACCACCTCCTAGGAGACTAGAGGTATACAGAAAATACATGAAGCAAGGCTATCATGGATAGATCTTATTCTTTATCTTGTAAAAGAGCATATTTTTCCCATTTTGTCACTGTATTATCGCCTTTTGAAATAACGGATTTTTTGTGACCGAAACTTTTTATAACGTGAAATATTGTTCAAAAAACGGAATATTCTCCAGTTACCAGGTATTATGAAATGCCGGTTCAAACGAACCTAAACAACAACATTCAATCATTAGAATATAAATTAAAGTAATTATAAAAACTTTTTAACAAAAAAGTAAACCGACGAAATACGGAACTGGAAAGTAAAAAATAAAATAAACCTTCTTAGTCTCGATAACTAAGCTCCTAAACTAATGTAAGTAACTAATTTTGAGTCGGCGCCAACCAAACAAGCAAATGAATTAGGTAAGGCGTAAAATGATGGTATCGAGTTGCGCGGTGACATTCTGATAATTTTTTTGAAGTAATTTAATGATCTTCGTTGATTGTTCGTTTGGCGCCGACTCAAAATTAGTTACTCACATTAGTTTAGGAGCTTAGTTATTGAGACTAAAAAGGTTCATTTTATTTTTTACTTTTCAGTTCCGTATTTCATCGGTTTAATTTTTTGTTAAAAAGTTTTTATTTTTCAATTTTTTGTGGCTGAAATCTACTTATTACTACCTACTTGTTTTTGATTACTTCCAAAATACTTACTTACCCACCTTACTTCTACTATTGAAGTCCTCCCCACGTCAGGTGTCCCCCAAGGGTCTAACCTCGGGCCTTTATTTTTCATAATGTTTATCAATGACATTGTAGCTACTCTCTCCGTCGCTCACTTACTGTATGCCGATGATCTTAAGATATACCATGAAATTAACACCACAGAAGACTGTACTCTTCTCCAAAATAATCTGGATCGCCTCAATCTCTGGTGCATCGAGAATAGCTTATTCCTAAATGTTTCTAAATGCCAGGTTATGTCTTTCACCGCCAAGCGGAATCCAATTCTTCACAGTTATAAACTGGACAATGTCGTATTGAAAAGACCCGACACTTTCAAAGATCTAGAAGTAACATTCGACAAAAAACTCTCTTTCGCAAAACATATCGAACTAGTCACCAAAAAAACGTATAGATCATTAGGATTCATAATCAGAGTTTCAAAAGATTTTGGAAGGAATGAGAAAACTCTTCTTCAATTATATTTTACATTTGTTAGATCAAATTCAGAGTATGCATCAATTGTTTGGGCACCATATTATCAGGAATATATATCTAATTTAGAAAATATCCAACGAAAATTTTTGAAGTATCTATGTTTCAAACTTGATGGCAACTACCCAGACGTAGGTTATCCACATGAACAACTAATCTCCAGATTTTCAATCGATTCACTTGAATCTCGTCGAAATAGGTCACATGTTATATTCCTTTTCAACCTTATTCACAACAATTTGGACTGCAGCTGCATTTTGGATATATTGAAGTTTCATATTCCTAGACTCACATCTCGGAGAAACATTACTTTCTACCTTCCACTTTGTCACACCAATGTTAAATTGAATGCACCTGTTTATAAGATGTGCAATACATATAATAAGATGAATGAAACCATTGACATTTTTTGTTGCAGTGTGGCCTCCATAAAAAAACTGGACTGTTCTGTTTTTGTCCAATGATTTATATTAACGTATATAGCTAATAGTTCATACTGTATATTCCTATTCTGTAATTGGATCTTGTATCTGTTGAAAAAAAAAAAAAAAATTACCAGTTAAATAATATGATTACTACTTTTACTATTTGTTGTAATATAAATTATTTTTGTTGTTCTCGTTAGTTTATTTCATTACTTTGTATATCATTCCATCCTCTCATAGAATATAATGATTTTGACGGATGTAGGAGAACAAAAATAATGACAATAGCGATCTGTCATTGTCAACTACATAAGTGTGCCAATGTTCACAAGTGAAAAATCAATTATCCCCTATTTTTCTACCTGTTAGGGTGGATAATTCCATTCGAAATCCAAAAATGATGAACTATGAGGCATACCCTATCTAATAAAGAGAGAATCATTCAAATCGAAGAACCCCGTACAAAGTTATGCCTGATAGAATCGGTTAACGGACCAGAATTCAGAGGGTGAGTGATCAATATCCTTCATTTTGCTACCCTTAGGGGTGGATTTCATCTTTTAAATCCAAATGGGACCAACTTCGAAGTACACCCTATCGGAATCGGACGTTTCAGTACAAAGTTATGCGTGTTCATACATAAAAAAAATATACGCGTCAACTAGAGAACCTCCTCCTTTTTGGTTTCGTCGGTTAAAAATGGTTGGCAAGATACGTACTATTACAGGTTATGCACATTCCAAAATGTCAACATTAGGAGGAGAATAGTAAAAAAAAAATGTATTTCCATTTCAGATCCCACACCAAACAAACTATGTTAATGTAATAAAATGATTCAATAAACAATTATTGAAAAATCCCCCAGCTAAGGGCGAAAGAAACGTTTTGTTGATATATCAAAAGATGTTTCCATTCATTGAAGAATCCAAAAACCCAAGAGATGAAACCGACAAAACTTATGGGGTTATAGGGATTGCCAATATGATTGCAAAACCGCTTCGTTATTGACATACAGAGGGATTTGTGAATACAGGGATTAGCCGATTCGGTTCAAATTTGGTACATGAATTAAACTGAAAGGCCCCAACAAGTAACCCTTTGAACGAAACCAATATCAGGACCGGAAAATTCTTTTTTTTTTCATGTTAAGTTCTTGTAAGAATAACTCACCCTGTATGATAATTATTAAAAATCTGAGCTCAAATTCGAAATCTACGGAAAAAATCCTACAGGAACTTGTTAAAAAATTAGTGAAAAAGGAAAAGTTTCATCAAATATAGGATGAGAAGTTGCTCGAAGAAATAATGTTCATCACGAAGAGCAAATACTGGACGCTATAAATGATAACCCTTCTAGTAGCGTAAGAAGAATAAGTAGGCAATTGGCGCTACCTCGTATGCGTGTATGGAAAACATTAAAAGAAAATGGTTGCTTCCATACCACAAACAAAAAGTGCAAAAGCTGAAGAGGGTGATCATGTACCACGCATATCGTGTTCTAGATGGTGCTTAGCACATATAAGGATAATTAACAGAATTTTATTTACCGACGAGAGCCACCAGTCACCAGGGATAGAATTAATAATACTAGAAATGTGCATATTTGGGCAGACGAAAACCCACATGTCATTGATCAGAAAAACTGCCAATACAGATTTCATGTCAATGTATGGTATGGAATCCTTAATCATTATTTGATTGGACCTCACGTACTTGACGGACGGTTAACTGGTGATGTTTACCTTAATTTTTTGGCCAATACTTTACCGGATCTATTGCAAGGTCTAAATACCCGTGGTATGTGGTTTCAGCATGATGGTGATGGACCTCACTTTTCAATTCCAGTTAGAAACCATCTTAATGCCACTTACCCCTACAGATGGATCGGCCGTGGAGGTCCAGTAATTTGTCCACCGCGATCCCCTGATTTAACACCCCTAGACTACTTTTCATGGGGTCATTTAAAATCAGAAGTGTATAATGAAGAAATTAGAAATGAAGAACATTTATTAGAGAAACTTACTGCTGCATGTAATAGTGTTAGAAATAACCCTCAAATAATTCAGAAGTCAGTGAATCACCTAGTGGCACGCTCTCAAAAATGTATTGATGCTGGAGGAAAAGTTTTTTACGAATTCTTTTTTTGTTGTTTATTACAAAAAATTATTGTGCGTTGTGTTGTATTTTCATGAATTTAAATTTATTAGTAAACAAATATAATTTACAAAAAATTCAGTCCAGTCCATTTTTAACAAGTTCCCATACGATTTTTTAGTAGATTTCGAATCTGCGATCAGATGATAATTGGTATACTAGGTCAGTTATTCTTACAAGAACTTAACATAAAAAAGACTCATTCCGGTCCTGATACGAATTTATTCTTCCGTTTTTTTGGGTTATGAGAGTATTTTATAAAATTTTACTACGAACTAATAAAAGAGAATAACAATGTTTATGTCTTGGTTTCGTTAATATTTATTATATTAACCCATTTTTTATGAAACTTCATCCGACAATTAATTTCTTGAGTGAAAGAAGTGAAAATTTTAATTTATTACGGAATAACTGGAATGGTACCAGAATTTTTTTGTAAAAGTCCCTCTGGGATTTCTTCCGTAGATTTCGAATCTGAGCTCAGATTTTTGATAATTATTATACAGGGTGAGTTATTCTTACAAGAACTTAACATGGAAAAAAAAGAGTATTCCGGTCCTGATATTGGTTTCGGCTACACCCTGTATTTAATATGACGGATTGAATTCGTTGTCTAAATTCACAAATCACTCTGTATGTCAGTAACGAAGCAGTTTTGGACATTTGTATATGGCATTTGGCAATCATATTGCAGGTCCCTATAACCCCATGAGTTGGGTCGGTTTCATATCCGGTCACCCTGTATATATATATATATATATAAAAGTGTATGTGTATATCAATTATGTATCCATCATGTATATTTCATAACTCTTCTCTATAAATGAAAGAAAAAGCCATATGAAGGGGATAAGATATGAAATGAAATGCATAAAGCACACACAAAGTCGTCTTCACAAAAGGTTCAATATAAATTGAAACAATCGGTAGACCGACAGGCGAAAAACAACTACTTTCCTAGCAAATACCACGCAGAACGTTGAATGATATTCACCTGACAATCCATGCAAACTTCCATATTCCATATTAATGAAAGAAAAAGCCATATTAAGGGGATAATATATGAAATGAAATGCATAAAGCACACACAAAGTCGTCTTCACAAAAGGTTCAATATAAATTGAAACAATTGGTAGACCGACAGGCGAAAAACAACTACTTTCCTAGCAAATACCACGCAGAACGTTGAATGATTTCACCTGACAATCCATGCAAACTTCCATATAAATGGATATTGTTCGCAAATGTTTATTTCTGATAAGCTCGATTATAATTGAATTCATGTCGTGTCCACCTAACAATCTGCATACCGGTTTCAGGCTTTTTTGGCCCTCATCAGTACGGAGTAGTGCCAGAGATCCAGAGAGCTCTGGCCGAAGCGAGACACAACATAAATAAAATCATCATCGAGCTTAAAACATCTTTAGGTGTGTCGGAAAAGATAACTTTCAACCGGCGACACCTAGTGACAGAAAGAAACACTCCATACAGTTCTCCTACCTCGAAAGGATTCTAAATAAAAGATTCCTTCTCAGTAGGAATGACTCAAAATGCCCGACTGGCATATTTAATGAAAGAAAAAGCCATATGAAGGGGATAAGATATGAAATGAAATGCATAAAGCACACACAAAGTCGTCTTCACAAAAGGTTCAATATAAATTGAAACAATTGGTAGACCGACAGGCGAAAAACAACTACTTTCCTAGCAAATACCACGCGAACGTTGAATGATATTCACCTGACAATCCATGCAAACTTCCATATAAATGGATATTGTTCGCAAATGTCAGGTGAATATCATTCTACGTTCTGCGTGGTATTTGCTAGAAATAGTTGTTCTGTCATCTACCAATGTTTCAATTATATTGAACTTAAGCACTTTTTGCTTACATTCATTCATATCTTCTATTAGGCTGGAAATACCATTGGACAAATACCCCAATTGTGATTCTATTATGATCGAGAAATTACCCCATTCATGATGCTGGATGTGGCACCCACAATTTTCTATTTTATAATTTTTACAAATTTTACCCATTTTAATGTAATAATTTTACTATGGAAATCTCATACACAAGTAGTTGATACCACTTCTATGACCCACCTGTTTATTCACAAGCACACTTCTATAAAGATGTATTTTGTATTATTATTATGATGAATGAACATATATTATTATTATAATATTGGAAACTTGTTCCATTTTCTTCGAGGTGACCTCATTGATTTGAACAGATGTTCCTTTGTGAATGGGAAGCTGATGAGAAGAAAAATTGTAGGCTTTTGTAAATATTTCAAATCGTGGAATCAAATAAACGCCGACGAATTTGATACTAAGATAGGCTTTTCGAGTGACGAGGGATTTCGTCGCTTTAAAATGTTGACAGTGCCCTGAACTTCTGACAAGCGTGGTTCAAAAAGCTTTTAATAATTCCTAGCTTCCATAAAAACTCTTTTGGAGCACATTTTTTATTCATCACAACATGAATGATGCATACGTGCTCAACACCTTGTATTCCAAGATGACTTGTCGATATAGTGGTGCAAACTTTCATCAGTATTTTATTATGTATGAACAGAAACAAATGAATGCATTCAAAATTGACTTTTCCAAAGTTGGTTTCAAAAGTAAGCAGGTATAAAGATGTAAGTTCCGGAAGGTAATTAGGCAACAAGTTCAGTTTGAATACAAAATTGAACATTCTTATGCGAAAAGCTTGTGTTATCCTCCTTTCGTATATGAATCATAAAAAATTTACCTAGAAAATACATAGTTAAAGTTACAATGTAAAAATATAAAATACAATATAATATTTAATGATTACGACTATATATGTAATTCCGAACTGGATAATTCATCGGTAATAGAGAAATATTTGACAACTTGATAAGGGAATGAGGGAATTATAAGAGTTTATTTCCTTGGAAGATTATTAAAAAAATGCTCTAATAAAATTAGGTGCAGATGAAGAAATATAAAATTTTGTCTGTCAAAATATTGAATGCCTTAAAAATTAAAAGTTTAAAAAACTGTAAACTGTAACCCAACTTTGGAAAAAATAAAATAAACTTAAAAGTAAGGAACAAGTTTCACATTAATAACGTTATAATTCAATTCAAATGACGTGGTCGTGCGTTGTCAACTACAAAAGTAAACATTATAATTTGATAGACAAATAAAAACAAAATCCTGTCAGTGAAGGATAAAAAATACGCACGATCACGGCATTTGAATTAATTAACGTTATTAATGTGAAACTGCCAGAAGACTTCAATAAAACTAAATAAACAGAAATACCGTAACATATCAAATACACAATATGATAAGATGTGATGAGTTATTTTACCCTCGAAGGGTAAAAAAATGGTCAGATAAGCACAAATTATGTAGCGCCTCGACTATTTTCGTTGATGCCAGCAGACCTAAAAAGTATTATAAATTTCATTATTATAAAAGTAAACTCAAGTTATGGATAATGGAAAATGAGCGCATCTTCTTCCATAATATATTGAAATGCCACAAAAATCGAAAGTGACAATATGACACAAAGACACGATTGTGACAAACAATATAAATACCGAAAGTTAAAATATACTTACCGAATATGACGCCAAATACACGATTTTTGACTAATATTACTTTATTTTCGAATATCATGCACAAGCAGCAATGGCTGCTTCAGTGATTTTGCACCTGTTTGTTTACAAAACTGTCAATTATATTACATCAATTATATATATTTTATTTATATATATATTACTGTGTATCAGTCAAATTTATTTGAAAAAAAAAATCGTGTATAAACTTTTTTATTATTATTATTTTGGAGTACTCATACATAGATAATAGTCATTCGCGGGAAGGACTAACAAATAGGTTCATTATGCGATCGTTTTTAATTAGAGTTGGTGGCAAAAGTTGCGCTCTGTTAACCAAGAAAAATGCATTAACGTTTAGACCAGAGTGACAAATCCACTTTCAGTCAAAAGACATACAATCGCACCAACAAGACTTGTAAATAATTATCTCTGTTATCCCTTCTAACACTCGAAATAACAATTAAATGTTGTCTACTTGACTGATTTCCATTTCCGCATTTCTCTTCGCTCTTGTTGTTTTAAGTAATACTACGTGTCACACTTCGATAGTGATTTCTCATTTTGCTTTTAATTTTCTTGTAGACATCACCTTAACATTCTTGTAGCGTTAAGTGATAAGCCCTGATTTGAATAGGAAATATTTTAGGTCAAACAGTTTTACACAAAACACTCAAGAGTTCATTGAATGTGAACAGCAGATTCCGTTGCGTCTAATTCATTATCAGTGGGGTGCAATGGATTTTTTTCCAAGCCATGTATGTAACCCATATATGTTAGGGGAAATTTGAGCCCTATGAGGTCATTATAACCTTTTTCCATATTTGCAAAGTGAGATTGCTTCTAGAAAATGTGTTTCCCAATTCTTTCAGTCTTCCAGATGATCGTGGAAGCGTGTGGAATAGATTTTCGACGACAAAAATGTATTGAAGACCTTGTGAATGCGATCCCTCTCTTGCGTCAATGTTACCAATTATTTCTAGTGAGTACTCTCTTTTGGAAAACATTATTCTTTGCGTCATTCATCTTTATGAGTTCTTAATCAAGAATAGAAAATCAAATAACTATCCGGATAAAAATGCAAATTTCCAATTCCAGATTTTTTAAGAATATCTATCAGATGCAGTTCAATGTCCAGCGTGGCTCAAGCCGGGGAAGTAGTTGTTTTCTGTTTGACATTCACAAAAAATAACTTCATTTTTATCGTGGATTTTTCAATTCACAGAAAAATATTTCTATTCAATATTCAATTGAGAATGTTTCCCTCTTAAACATGAATACCCCACAAGAGGTTATCTTGAACGATGGAATATAGTGACTAAAGTTTATCTTTCACTCGCAGATGATTCCACATCTGATTTTATGAACATCCTGTTCATATATTCAAACAAATCAGGTCGGTAGTCGTTGGATAATACCTTCGCAGATAGTGAATTCTAATACTGTGTCATGGAGAAAAATAAAATAATTAATAAAAAACTTTTTTAAAGACAAACTTTTATTCAAATGCCCTAAAAAGTAATGAAAATATATATATATATATATATATATATATATATATATATATATATATATATATATTTGAAGACAAGCTTTTATACAAATGCCCTAAAAAGGAAAAAATAATATCTTTCATTGTTTGATCTAGGTTATTCTGTGAGTAACTGATTCAAAATCTTGCCGCGCAAGATTACCTATTCAAACAATGAAAGAAATTATTTTTTCCTTTTCAGTGCATTTGTATAGAAGCTTGTCTTCAAAAATGTTTTTTTGGTAATTTTTATTTTTAACTTTTTAGTTTTGTTTTTATTAACAGCTTATAAAAGATTGTTTTTGTAATTTTTTTTTCATTCACTTATTTTTTGGTATTTATGATGTTAAATAATTAGTTTAGTAATTTCTATTTAATGTACTTTTTAAATTTTGAAAAAATCATAATCTCCGACCCCGAAAACCCCTAGATTTTGAATAGAATCGGACCATAATCACAAAAATTGTCCGCCATATTGGAGCAACCTTTTTGTTTTTTTTTCTAACAAAAATTTCATAATCCATTGTCACCAGAATTATGTACACCTGCCAAATTTCAAATCAATGGGACGATTAGAAGTGGGTCTAATTTAACTTGCAAGATTTGATTACAGACAGACACACAGACATACACCGACCGGGACAGGTGAAAATAATAAAAGCTTGTAAAAAAAAATCTCCGGATGTGTGACGTAGTTTAATTGGGAATTCACACGATCCAATAAAGTGGCCAATTTTGCGCCTTTGAATTTTATTGATAGGTTCAAACAGAAAATGGTCGTCAATTTAAACGTGATCAATGAATTAATGAGTTTAGAATCGGTTCTGATTTTTAGTGACAATTTGCAGTAACTTTCGGTCATCAATTAGGTCCTGCTAGAACAGAGATTTTCCAGCAGAACCTTTGGAGGAGACTGAAATATATGGTAACTTAAAAGATTTCTCTGAAATTTTTACAGATGCTGTACACAATAATCAACTGTAATCATCCCGGGGAAAACATAACTTCAAGAAATATGGCACTCCAAAGGTCATGTTCCCTTTTTTTTTAACAGAAAATGGTTATTTCCCGAAAATGTATTTTCTACCCAAAATTCACAAAACCCTAACTTCAAATTGACAAAATAGGTCAATGAGATATTGAAACACGGATTTGAAAAAGATTAATTCTTTCGAATTTTCAAATTCCATTCGTGATATAAAAATTCCCGAAAATTACATTCCCTTGACGTGGTTTCCTTTTTCACAAACACTCCCACTTGACACTTTCATCGAAGTATTCAAACATTGCATTGGTTCTAATTATTTTCTACAAACAAACGTATGGCTTAGAAATGGGAAATTGCATGTCTCCTATTTGCGCTGATTTATGTCTGAACTTCAACAACAATGCATTAAAAAATTATCTTTCGTAGTCCCTTTCTTCAAGAGATGATATTATCACAGCAATTCCGAAAGATCCATTACATGAAATAGTGGACACTTTCCAAAATGTTCACCATAAATTGAAATTCACTTCAGAAAAAGAAGAAAACAGTTCTTTATCATTTCATTAAAACATCAAACATCAGACAGAGTCCTAAAAGTTGATTGCTACCACAAATCCACTTTCTAGGAATATTTTTTAATTACAACTCACAACATAATTTTAGTCAGAAAATTAACATCATAAAAAATCTAAAAACAAGAGCACTTGCAATTTCCAATCTAGAATATCATCATAAAATTCTGGAAATAATAAAAAAATACCGTGTACAAAACGAAAAACAGAACACTGAAAAAACTAACAGCCTAACAAAATTGAAATATAACACAATACCATATGTAAAAAACCATTCAGAAAGACTTGCAGCAGTTCTGAAAGATGGACAGTAAAAAATAGCGTTTGAAAATAAAAACACCATTGGAAGACATTTCTTTTCACAACCATAAAAATAAAAACCTCTTTAGACATGACATCAAATGTGGTATATCAAACTAAGTATGACAACTGTTCAAAATGTATATGGGACAAACAAAACGTTATTTAAAAACGAGGTTAGCTGAACACGAAAGAGACAGAAAAAAAATTAACATTAACAACCCTACTGCTTTAGTTGAACCTTCATACAGAAGAAGGTCACAGTTTCAATTTTGCGACAACCACCCTTCTCGATTCACAACCCCTATTATCTAAAAGACTCCTCATTGAAATTATTCATATATTCAAACAAAACAGTGCTAATACCAGAAGGGATATTGAGGGTTTAAACACAGCATTCTTCAATTTACATGGTCAGATTCCGATTTAATCATCCATTCATATCAATGGTGTTTTTTACCTTTTTTCTTCGATCCATTCTAAAATGGTTTCCCCATTTTATTCTCAGTATTCGTCTATATTTATTAGTTGTATGTGTTATTGTGTCGTTCGATGAATCTAATAATGTATGTTTTTGAAATTATGTTGAGGATTTCAAACTCAGAAAAACTTAATTTTTTTAAGTTTTCCCAATTTTTTTTTAAACTCTCATGTATAATAGACCGTGGCAAATAATACAAACAAACTAGGTTGTTACAGAGCCCTGATGATGAATTGAATATAATTCGAAACGTTGGCAATAAAAACAATAGTTTTTATCTGAATTCAATAATCCACATCATACCAAACCTCCAGAAAAATAAATTCAGGATCACCAAACTTATCAGTTAGTCATGTTTACTACCTACTTGAATTTTTCAGCAAACTGTAGACAACAGTTATTCTATTCACATTGAAGAACTACAATGAACAATAACTACTTCATCTTGATTCAATAATCATAACAGTTTCATCAAGGGCTTCTTTTGTTAAATTTCAAATCGGTATTGGCATGTCGGATTGTTTACCCAGGTATTGTGTTGTCTCGAAGGCAAGCAAAGCAATCTCATGTTTATAACTGGTTTGGCAAATGATTTTGGTCACGAACATAGATAATGGAGAGATTGCGAACAAAATATATAACAATGTTGTACGAGTATACCAAAGGCATGTTAGGTTTGGTTGTGCCCGACTTATTTTGCCTTATTTGGTGATTTATTGGATATCGAGGATAGTCAAGTTGCGTTGGATAGTGTCACTTAATGCATTTGGTTATTCAGGCAAAGAGTAAAAGACAAGAGAAATCACTTGCCCTAGTCATGAATGAAATAGTAAAATTTTGTTGGAATCCTTGGATTGCTGTCATTTACGTTCAGTCGTAAATTTCGAGAACTTGTGAAATTCTGGTTTAGCCAATCACAAGCCAGAATAGCACGTCATAATAATGATAATAATTATTCCTTAGATTGATCATACAAAATGATATAGGAATCGTCAATAAATTGAGTACATTTGTCTAGAGCACAAAGAGTTATGTAGCTTTCATAAATACAATATATTAAAAAAATATTAAAAAATATTGAAAAATATTAAAAAAATATTGAACAATTATGGGTATACATTAAAATATATTACATATTGAAAAAAGGTGTACATCCAACCAAATATGGGTAAATAAATCATGTTCGATTTTCCTTTCAAGAAATTCATTTACAGAATAGATACTCCATTCCAACAAATAATCTTTAACTTCTCTTTTGAAAATTAAAGAAGATATTTCTTTTATATCTGGGGGCAGGCAATTGAAGAACTTCGGTCCTGCTACAAAAGGCGATTTTTCAAATATTTGAGTGCGATGTTGTTTCAGTCTCAGTAAATTTCCGCTTCCTGTAGGGTAGATATGAAGATCACGATTTGTTTCAAACTCGGATTGTTTCTTTACATATATGACACTATGGTAAATGTAAATGGCAGGTAGTGTAAGAATTTTGTATTTATTGAAAATAGGTCGACATGATTCTGTATAACGTAGATCATATATGAGTCGAATTTAGCGTTTTTGACCAACAAAAGCCCGATCGATATTCGTTCCATTACTCCACATAAGAACATTATAGGAAAGTGCTCATTATTGCACAATAGACGTCTAGAATATTATTTACATCCCAAACTTTTTTGCGCTGGGCATAGCGTAAAAACTACTGTTGTTTTTTTTGCATACATGATTGATATGATCTTGCCATTTCAAACCGGTGTCTATGTATGTACCTGAGAATTTTGATGTGTCCGCAGGGTGTATAGTAATATTATTAATTTTTACAGTAATATGTGACTCTGTAGCTTTCTTACCAAAGAATTGGACGAGCACAGTCTTCTCCGCATTTACTATGAGCCTGTTATTATGGCACCATGCAGTAAATCTGCTGTTTAGTTCGTACTGCAGCTCCACAAGACTGTCGGCTTTTGCCGAAATCGAGGTGTCATCAGCAAATAGTGTAATTGTTGTACTTCCTATATATTGTGGAAGATCGTAAATATATAGTAAATAAATTAACGGTCCCAGAACTGAACCTTGTGGTACTCCAATGTCTATGTCGAATAGTTTTGAGTCGGTGTCCTCCCCTTTAACAAATATTTTCCTATATTTCATGTAGGTTATAATTCATGCAAGAAATTTTCCACGAATACCTATGGTATACAATTTATCAGCAGGTATGGAGTCAAAGGCTTTGGATAAATCGAAAAAAAGCGCAGTAACACACTTTTCCTTATCAATACCACTATAACGTTATACTGCACTAGAAATGGATAGTAGATACATTTTTCCACTATTTTGCTAATAACACTTGGGATGGTAATTGGTCTGTAGTTATCAATTATAAGTGATATGACAGAAGGTACTCATCTGAAATGCAAAATCAATAAAATGATTATGTTTTTGGGAAGAATTAAATATATTAGGAAACTATACTGTCATAATCAGTCAAAAATTTTTTTCCGAGATTCTTTGGATCGAATCCTTCGCATTTTATATATGTTTCATATATATATATATATATATACAGTGCTTCTAAAAAGTCCTCTCTCCCCCTCTTATTTTTGGAACGATTATACATTAACAAGTGAAATTTGGAAACTGAATATTGAAGGTTGTAAATTTCCCTACTAGTGATGATAGATGACGGAATCGTCAAAGATGACGTCACAAGGCCATTGTGACCAATAATTTTAAATAAACCCTACGGCAAGCGACACCTCTTTTAAAAGGTATCGAAAAAACTTATTCAATGATACTAATTTTGTTTGTGTTTATGGCAGTTTTCCTACCAGTGATGATAGATGACGAAATCGTCAAAGATGACGTCACAAGGCCATTGTGAGCAATGATTTTAAATGGAACCCTACGGCAAGCGACACCTCTTTTAAAAAGTATCGAAAAAACTTATTCAATGATACTAATTTTGTTTGTGTTTATGGCTGTTTTGGCAACTCGCTTTTGAAAAACGCAAAGCTGTCTCCCTAATTCGACGTTTTTGTAGTTGTCCAAGTTTTTGTACATTTAATAATTTGTGTATTGTTGATCGAACGTTTAACTGTTTTAGCAGCTTTTGGTACTTTTCATATTTTTGTACATTTTAATAATTTGTTAAACTTTTGTGAGCCGAACGTTTAAGTGCTTCAAGAAGCGTACGTGCTTTAGGTGATAAAGTAGCAGCGATCCAAACTGGACAAAATATTCATGCAGCGGAACGCATTTTCAATGAGAGGTTTCTCGATCGCCCCGTTTCGAGGACGTATTCAAGGGAGCTTCTTCGTAAGTTTGAAACAACGGGTAGTATTGATGATGCGAAACGATCTGGCAGACCAGAAATTTCTGAAGAGAAAAAAATTTATATACTGGCAGAAGTAATAGGTAATCCTACTTCTTCGAAAACTCACGTTGCATCTACCTGTGGAGTCAGTCGAAGTACAGCACACAGGGTGGTAAAAAAAACAAATTTCATCCATACAAATCAAAAATGGTTCATCAACTCTCAGACGACGACCCAGACCAAAGACTAGAATTTTGTGAAAATATGGAAACTAAAATTAACCAACAGCCAGACTATGTCGAAACGATTTGTTTTAGTGACGAAAGTACTTTCTATCTAAATGGAAATGTAAATACACAGAATGTGAGGTATTGGAGTGACGCAAATCCTCACCTGTTTCGTGAAACACATACCCAATTTTCCCCAGAAGGTGAATGTTTGGGCAGGTATCCTGGAAAACCACATCGTTGGGCCTTTTTTCTCAAATACTAAATTGACTGGTGAGGTTTATCTGGAGCTGTTGCAAAACGCAATAGAACCGTTAATCCTTGAAATTTTGGAAGATATTCCAGATGAATTCGGCAATTTGGAAATAACATTCCAACAGGATGGTGCTCCTTCACACTATTACGGTGCAGTAAGACGGTATTTGGATGAGGAGTATCGTGGTAGATAGATTGGACGACGAGGTTCAACGGAATGGCCAACTCGATCACCGGACCTCACATCTTTGGATTTTTTTCTGTGGGGGTACCTTGAATCGAAGGTTTACGCGACTGAACCTGACAATATTGACGTTTTAAAACAACGTATTGTGGCAGAATGTGAGGCTGTTTCCGCAGACACATTTGCAAAGTACGAGAAGAGTTTAAAAATAGGATATTTCACTGTCAGGAAGTAAATGGAAGTCACTTCGAGCAACTTCTTCAAGTAGATACTGATTCTCAAATCTGTAATTAATATCATACTGAATGGAATTTAAATTTTAATGTTTACTAATGAGTCATCAAAACTGCCATAAACACAAACAAAATAAGTATCATTGAAAATATTTTTTCGATACCTTTTAAAAGAGGTGTCGCTTGCCGTAGGGTTCCATTTGAAATTATTGGTCACAATGGCCTTGTGACGTCATCTTTGACGATTTTGTCATCTATCATCACTAGTAGGGAAGTTTACAACCTTCAATATTCAGTTTCCAAATTTCACTTGTTTATGTATATTCGTTCCAAAAATAAGAGGGGGGAGGGGACTTTTGAGAAGCACTATATATATATATATATATATATATATATATATATATATATATATATATATATATATATATTTATATATATATAAATATATACATATATATATATATATATATATATATTATATATATATATAATGCATTCGATGTGGTGACTCATTGACAATCAGTATATTCCATAGGCCTTTTTACGACTCGTTACGCGCAAGCGCATTCGCATTGGTGAAAAAGCGGGTTTATAGATTCCGATCAGTTTAATTCATTTCATTGCAACATTGCGCACTCTCTGACCCAAAACTAAACACTGACCATAATCCTTTTTTATATCTTAGAGAAAATAACATTCTCTCTTCCTGTATATTTTATGATACCACTCCAACAGAATTGATTGAAGTCTTCAAATCGATAAAAAATCAAAATGAGGTGGGTTATGATGAGTTGTCAATAAAAATATTTAGAAACCTTCCTCATTCGGCTTTGACAGTACTTTCAATGCTGATTAATGATGGGTTCCTGAGTTTTTGGAAACAAGTGTAATAATTCCCATTCACAAAGGAACTGATACTCAAGATCCATCTAACTTCAGACCCATATCTCTTATTCCGACCTTAGGGAAAGTGATAGAGAAGCTCGTAAATATTCGCCTCATAAAATACCTTGAAGCAAACAAATTAATCAGCAAAGAACAATTTGGATTCAGAAATAACAAGAGTACGTCTGATGCCATGTTTAATTGTCTAGAAATGGCATACAGCAACATCAATGTAGGCAAGAAAGTGATAAGACTAAAGCTTTTGATTGTGTCAATAACACATTATTACTGCAGAAACTCTTTCACTATGGTATCAGAGACATGGCCTTGGAGTGGATGGAATCATATTTGACAGGAAGGAACCTGAAGGAAACTGCCAATACATCCGGATTACCAAACGTTACTTGGGGAGTACCCCAAGGTTCAGTTTTAGGTCCTTATCTTTTTCTCCTGTATATAAACGATCTAACCCTCTTAAATATAACTGGTTCCTTCACTTTATCTGCCGAGGACACTACCATTCAATGAAACGAAATTACTCACATTTAAATGTCTTTTTCCTGATATAGAATTAGAATTAGGGGCTGATTCCATACCATCCGACAGCAATATATAATTTTTGGGACTTAACATAGATACCAATTTGAAATTCACAAATCACATCAGGTGTACAGCTGAGGAGTTAGGTTATGCTGCGGCAAACAATGTTTATTCCGCCTCATTGAGTCAAACTTGAGATAAGCAATTCAGTTCTGGGGTTCATGTAGTAATGAACTCTTTGAGAGTGAATTTTTGCTGTGAAAGCGGGCGGTGCGGTATTTGTGCAGTAAACAGGTCGAGGTCTTGCAAACCTCTTCTCCTGGAACACGGCATACTGGCACTATCCTCAATTTACGTGTTAGAAGCTACATGTTTCATTTTCAAGAATAAATCTTAATACGAAAATAACAACCGCACTGCAAGAAATGCAATGAATCTATCATTAATCATTCCTAAATCCACACTGATTAAAGATTCAATAATTAACAATGGTGTCAAAATGTATAATAAACTACCTGCAGATATAAAGAACTCGGATTCTCTTAAAGCTTTTAGAAAAAAGTTTCACGAAAGGCTGGTATCCAAATCCTATTATAACTTATATTTTAATGACGAAGCGATATGATATTGTTGGTGCTTTTATGTAATAATATATGTATGTGTACATCTACCTGGATGTGATTATTTATATGTATTGTTTTCATGTAATTACTTAATTGTACACTTATTTGGATGTAATTGTTTATATGTTTTCTTTTTACCAGTGTTTGTCAATAAGGTTCTGTATCTCTCACTCTCTCTCTCTATGAAAATTTCGGGCACTTTTAGTAAATATGGCTGGACAACACGGGTTATTACCCTTATTATCAGTGCAATTAAATGAAAAATTAATTGATAGTGCTTCATTAGTGCATACAACAGTTGAAGCACATAATTGAAATGTCATGGCCTCCCACAAGGTAGAAAAAAATCAGAACTAGTAGATGGAATGTCATTGTTCATTCATATTAAATTTGAATTAATTAATATAACAATAATTGGACAATAAAAATAAATAATCAAAAAACGAGTGTGCTTAGACCACACGACTGAAGTAAAACTTCTTTAGCTCCATCTATATGTATATATATATATATATAATATATATTTTATAAATATATATGTATAATATATACTTTGGACAATAAAAATAAATAATCAAAAAACGAGTGTGCTTTAAACATATGAAATAAAAATTGATTTACCTAACTCCAATAATTTTTCTCGGTATTTGTACATGATCGATAGTGGGATTTTCATCATCAACTTCCATTTGATTATTGTCATGTTCAATCACGATGTCGCCAATTATTTGTAATGGTGAACCTATACAATTAATAAGTATTTTATTATTTACGTATTAGTTAAATTTGATGTTATCCTATTTTAAAAATTTGCTGAAGTAAATGGTAGAAACGCGAGGCCGAAATACGGAAGAGTAACAAGGATAAAGAGAGAGAGAGAGAGAGACAAGAAATGGACAGAGAATCAAACGCGCTCCAATGACGAGAGTAGAATGCCGCGTATCCAGCTTACTCCCCAAGTCAAGCGTGCGTCGAGATCGTTCGCCTCGCCCGATCACACTTTTCGTAACGCTCTCGTCACGCATTCACCAAGTCATGCGTGCGTAAAGAAGTTTTACTTCAAAAATACAAATTATTAAGAGCAAAGCTAAATAGGTCTTTGCTGCTTTCAACAGTCATCATATGAGGTTATAGCACAAAATGAATCAAAATTACCAGATGAAATGATTCCTTCTCTAGACAACTGATTGGACCACTTTCTCCTTCGGAGTGGAGTGAACAAATATATGTATTTTTATTAACATGATCAATCAGATGGAATCGACTATCACCTCGTCCCACATCTTTTAACCCACAAATCACATTTAGCACACTTAGTTTTTTTTTTTAGATTTTTGTTTCGTTGATTTAATTAGTTTTCGACGATATCGAGACAAGGCTTTGGAAAACTAATAAAATATTACATTGAAACATTCAAATTCACGGGTTATAATATGAAGTTCCCGAAAAAAATGCCGGAAGTTGAGGCATGCGTACAAAAAATCATGCTTTCTTTCATTCATGATTTTGGAATATAAGTTCATTGTTAATTATGAACACAGTGCTTCTCAAAAGTCCCCCCCCCTCTTATTTTTGGAACTTTTATACATAAACAAGTGAAATTTGGAAACTGAATATTAAATATTGTAAACTTCCCTACTAGTGATGATAGATGACGAAATCGTCAAAGATGACGTCACAAGGCCATTGTGACCAATAATTTCAAATGGAACCCTACGGCAAGCAACACCTCGTTCAAAAGGTATCGAAAAAACCTAGTCAATGATACCAATTTTGTTTTTGTTTATGGCAGTTTTAATGGCTCATTAGTAAACATTAAAATTTAAATTCCATTCAGTATGATATTAATTACAGATTTAAGAATCAGTATCTACTTAAAGAAATTGCTAGAAGTGACCTCCATTAACTTCCTGATAGTGAAATATCCTATTTGTAAACTCTTCTCGTAGTTTTGCAAATGTGTCTGCGGCAACAGCCTCACGTTCTGCAACAATACGTTGTTTTAAAACGTCAATATTGTCAGGTTCAGTGGCGTAAACCTTCGATTTCAGGTACCCTCACAGAAAAAAAATCCAAACGTATGAGGTCCGGTGATCGAGCTGGTTATTCCGTTGAACCATCTACCACGATACTCCTCATCCAGATACCGTCTTATTGCACCGTAATAGTGTGGAGGAGCACCATCCTGTTGGAATGTTATTTCCAAATTGCCGAATTCATCTGGATTATCTTCCAAAATTTCAAGGATAAACGGTTCTATTACGTTTTGCAACAGCTCCAGATAAACCTCACCAGTTAAATTAGTATTTAAAAAAAGAGGCCCAACGATGTGGTTTCCCAGGATACCTGCCCAAACATTCACCTTCTGGGGTAATTGGGTATGTGTTTCACGAACAGGTGAGGATTTGCGTCACTCCAATACCTCACATTATGTGTATTTATATTTCCATTTAGAAAGAAAGTACTTTCGTCACTAAAACAAATTGTTTTGACATAGTCTGGTTGTTGGTTAATTTTAGTTTCCATATTTTCACAAAATTCTAGTCTTCGGTCTGGGTCGTCGTCTGAGAGTTGATGAACAATTTTTAATTTGTATGGATGAAATTTGTTTTTTTTCAACACCCTGTGTACTGTACTTCGACTGACTTCACAGGTAGATGCAACGTGAGTTGTTGAAGAAGTAGGATTAACTATTACTTCTGCCAGTATATCAATTTTTTTCTCATCAGAAATTTGTGGTCTGCCAGATCGTTTCGCATCATTAATACTACCCGTTGCTTCAAACTTACGAAGAAGCTCCCTTAAATAAGTCCTCAAAACGGGGCGATCGGGAAACCTCTCATTAAAAATGCGTTCTGCTGCATGAATATCTTGTCCAGTTTCACCAAGAATTAGGATCGCTGCTACTTTATCACCTGAAGCACATACCATTTCGCTTCTTGAAGCACTTGAACGTTCGGCTCACAACAGTTTAACAAATTATTAAAATGTACAAAAATATTAAAAGTACCAAAAGCTGCTAAAACAGTTGAACGTTCGATCAACAATACACAAATTATTAAATGTACAAAAACTTGGACAATTACAAAAACGTCGAATTAGGGAAACTAACAAAAACGTTAGCTTATTTGACAACTATCCAGAGGCGGAGCTTGAATTTGGAATTTTGGTATTAACTGATTTAATTCATCACAGCGTTGCGTTTTTTAAAAGCGAGTTGCCAAAACTGCCATAAACACAAACAAAATTAGTATCATTGAATAGGTTTCTTCGATACCTTTTAAAAGAGGTGTCGCTTGCCGTAGGGTTCCATTCAAAATTATTGGTCACAATGGCCTTGTGACGTCATCTTTGACGATTTCGTCATCTATCATCACTAGTAGGGAAGTTTACAACCTTTAATATTCAGTTTCCAAATTTCACTTGTTTATGTATAATCGTTCCAAAAATAAGAGGGGGGAAGGGGACTTTTGAGAAGCACTACACGGGAAAATCCATTCAAGTATGATGATATCGAAAAAGATAATTAGGTATGGATGTGCTAGTAATTTCAACAAGGAAAATATTTTGAGGAATTCAATATATTCATGATGGATCCACAATTACAAAGGACGTTTGCTAATGATAAAAATATTATGATGGAGCGAATAATGCCTTCAGGTAGATTTCATAGAAATAATAAAGATGTAAAAAATTATGTCTTTCTGGAAATGCACGCGGGCAAAGTCAACTATAAGGAATAACCAAACTGAAGGAAGAATGTTTTTTAAAATACCATCTGCACTAATATTACTTAAGTTGAGGAACGATAAATGTGGTGCGATATTATCGATATTTATCGAAATTGTATTTCCCAAATTTCTTGCAGCGAATCAAAAAGGCGTATATAAAGTATGACCTTGAAATCCACGCCACCAAAGCCCCGGGTAAGAGCTTTGAAACACCCGACCTACGATTTCAATTATTTGCTCTCAACCATTGGAAAACAAAAATTTTAGAGTAATAAGTCTGATTTTCAGGGGAAAAATGTCGGGCTGGGGATATGAACTGTTATTATTTTGTGCCTTTTTGGATATTCTGACGTTCATATTTCAATATTTTTTTCAGGAATATGATTTTATTGTTTTGTATTTTACCTTAGAGAAATTATAAAAATTGTTGATTTGAATTGGTTTATTCGTTTCGAAAACTGTTTTCGTTTTGTCAGTTAAAAGGAATATATGAACTATTCCCAATGATCTGAAAAATGTTTAACGAAACAACAGGAACGGTCTATAAAACTTGGACAAGCAAAGTTAAATTATTCCCTGTTTACATGTTTGGGCGGAGAAAAGTAACTGGTATAACGATATTCCTATTTATATTCACGATTAATATTGACTTGAAATGGATTTCTTAACCGAATGCCGAACAATAATTGGTATTCAAATGGCTGTCGATGAATTTTTCCCACTTTGTCCATCTTATTGAAATGGATGTCGTTAAGATAAGGTAGCATCCCACCATACTTGACGTATTTAGCATAAAATGAATGTAATATGCACTCGTACGATAGCCTTTCAGGTCTCCCAACCAGTTTGAATCGAATCTGCATTAGTTCCCTTGCAATCTGTATAATGGGTTGGTTAAAGATATATCCTACATACATTAAACCCCATCTCATAATTCTCAGTTAATTCCAGCAAACGAGTCCGCCAAATTGAGCGTTTGTTGTGGAAGAGAAATGGTGAATATTTTAGATTTGTTTCAATCGCAAATTGTTCAAAGGATGGTTTGTCGAGATTTCCGTACCTCGAAAAATAATACATTTTCGGTATACAGGTAAACTAACTTCAATATACCACGTTTCTTTATAATATTTATCCGATTATAATAATATATTTATTTAATTTAAATATCATATATTTATTCAGTAAGCCATTTCACAACTGGAAAAATAAAGAAATATTTCTAAAAATATTCATTTACAAAAATGGACCTATTGAAAAGGACTATATTCACTGCCATTAATCACGAGGATACTGTAACGTAAATAAACTTAACTTGGTTTTACTAATTTATTTAACACTTAAATATACAACTTAATTTATATTACTGACTACGCCACTGTATAGCTCGATCGTATGGGCTCGTTCAGACTGTCCGACTCCACTTGAGGGTTGCCTATTTATTTCCGATACAGCATTCTCGATGTTTCGAATTCTAGCAGTTGGCGACCGGCATGTTCCAATTGTTTCCAATATTGACCGTTGTTTTCCGCGGCAGAGCGACTGGATGGTTCTCGAATATCTCCGGGGATGATCTCATCGTTGTCGATGGCAACGCGTGAGGCGACAGGTCCGGCCTAGGTTTGTTACAATACAATGGAAGTGATTTCCAATGTAGCCTGTCGAAATAAATAATTTAGTTAATAGAAAAAGAAGAAAAATTTAAAAAATAAATACAAAAAAATTAAAATAAAAACAAGATGAATATAACAATTGACACACACCAACCATAGTTATTAAAACCAAACAAATCATTTTCCACAAACAAATAACTTCATATTTTTAAGTTCTCATGTATTTTGTTATCAAGTAGTAATACTTTAATTTTCCTATTACCAAAATACTCAGCTACATGTATTCTGTGATGCCAGTTCTAAAGCGTTTGCAGCCGTTGTTCATATAAGAACTGAAATAAATTCAATTTTTTACAAGTTTCTCATTATGCCAAAATCAAGCAGCAGTGCTGCGAAGTCGATTATCAGAATTTATTCTAGAAAATCCTAGTTTGAAAATCAACTCAACATTTTTCTGGACTGGCCCCAAAACCGTAATCAGTTGTTATTTTACGAAGTAGAAAAACTCAAAGTCGTCTCCACAATTTAATATTGCAATCGATTAGTTAAATGTTGGTGAAAAGGTAAAAGACCATCGATCGGAATGTTTCGAACCTCTATATGTTCATCATCAGCGGAGTTTAAATTCTACAATAAAAGAAGAGCAAAGAAGTACAATGTGTTACTTACATGGAGATGAAAAAATTATGGGTTAAACATAATTATTATATAAAGTCAAGAGTTCATAATAGAAACAATTGAAAACATGAAGGATTGCCTTTAACGGTTGTATATCCCCTTTTTAAATTTAGGTAGGCTAAAGACATTAGCCGATACAAAATAACCCGACGACATGTGGAACGTGAAACAATGGTAGCAATGAATGGTGATTGACAGCACACAAGGGGTCATCCATCAAGCAAACTGAATTGTCAAAACCCCACCATGGAGCGATGACAGGAGAACAACATGCACGGAACAATGATGAAATAGAAGCAAATCCAACCGAAGCAAATAGTATTCCGTGCAAAGAGCTCAGATGTCACCTATCCATATTTATAACACATATTTAATATCTAGGAGTAGCACATTTATGTATCAAATTAAAGATCAGTGCGTATATGACAGACTAGTTATTCCAACCAACGCCATGAAGTGTGACCTATACTGAAGAAAGGAATAACACAACACAGAGCTAACCGGACTAACACCTGTCCAAACGAACACATCTACTATGACAGAACAATCGGTTTATCGGAGATCAAGGCAAGAAAGAATTCTAATGAAATGTAAGGGAATTAGAAAACTTTCGGCAATCAAATTGTACTTGTTCATTTAGAGAAACAACACTCGGATTGTTTATAACAGAATTGATCTCAAAAATTTCAAGAAAATCAAGTAGAGAACGTTTTTGGCAAACGTGTAAAATATCTAAATCAGTATCAATATCAAAGCTATGATGGTGATTAGGAATATGGTTAGCAAATGAACTTTTAGTATTATAATCATCTATGTGTGGGTTTCTAGAACTCTCAATTAGTTTAACATGTTCCAAAACTCTTGTTTTTATTTTTCTACCACTCTGACCGACATATTGAGCAACACAATCATTCTGTGAACAAGAAATTCTGTAGACGCCTGATTTGTGGGCGAGAGGTACGTTATCTTTAGTATTAACTATCATTTTGGAAATCGGATCCGTAGTGAAAAAGGAGAAATTGATATCATTACCGAAACGTCTAAAAATATTCAAGATATCAAGAGAAACTTTACCTAAATAAGGAATAGAACAATATTTATTGGCTTTATCAATAGGAACTAAACTGCGATTGAGGGATTTCATTAAATGTTTATCACGAATTCTGTTGATTAAGTAAGTGGGAAAACCATTGTTGTAACTTAATTGACTGATGATGTTCCATTCATTGTTGAAACTTTCAGGGGACAGCGGGATATTAAATAGTCTATGGCAAAGAGAATTAAACGCTGCAAATTCATGGGAATTGGGGTGGCATGAAGAAAAAGGAATGACTGTATCTGTATGAGTAGGTTTCCTATAAATCGAAAAATCAAATTAAGAATCGTTAGTGTTTATCAATAAATCTAAGAAAGGAAGAGAGTTATTTTTTGCTATTTCCTTCGTAAATTGTATAGAGGGGTGTAAGGAATTTAAAAATTCTAATAAAAGATTTACTTCTTGAAGATTCCCATTGAAAAGAACGATGCAATCGTCAACATATATGTACCAAAAACATATTTGATTAAATAAAGAAAAGAATTTGAGGTTATGTTCTAAATCAGACATAAACATCTCTGCCAGAAGGGGGGGACAAGTTACTACCCATAGCTAGGCCAGAATTTTGTGTTAAATATTCATTATTAAACTGAAAGAAGTTTTATTGTAAAACAGTATTCAACAAACTGCATAAATTGAGGACATGAAAAGAAAGAACATCTGCTTTAAATAATAGCTCTCTTACTAACCTGATACAATCTTCTGGAGGGACACTAGGAAACAAATTAACCACGTCGAAAGGCAACAAAATAGAGTTTGGTGGCACCACCACATCTTTAATTTTTTTGAGTGAGATCAAATGAATTTAACAATGAACGAGGATTATTGAAATGGGTGATATCTTTAATGAGGGAATTTAACCAAGAAGCTAACTTAGAAACCGGAGAGTTGCAGTATGAAACAACCGGTCTGATAGGAATATCATCCTTATGTATATTGAGTAAACCGTAAAGCAATGGGGAGGCGGGGTTCATAGGGGTAAGTTTAAACTTGGAAGAATTGTAAAATTTGATCGTATCGATACAGACATTCAAAGTAACCTTCATGTTATTGAAAAATCTATTGGTGTGGTCTAATTTAAATTAGAAAAACTATCCGTACTCAAATTAACATTATAGACATTACGTACTTCCCGGCCGGAAAAGTGCTACTTGCCCAAAGAAAAAGCGTCCGGGAAGTAAATAATTTACGGACGGTTGCCGAAAAATAATATTACCTACCAAAACTTCGCTGTTTGCCGCTGTTACGGTTGCATTACTCGAAGAACGTGTTAGGTAACCCTGTTTGTTGGTATTCACGTTCTGCCTCGTGAACACGAATCCTTAGTCAAATACTTTCAGAGCATGAACGAACATCAATTTTAGCGTTATTTTCGGCTACTGAAAACTGAAAACTCAAAATTCGCATTTTCTCAACCAAAACACCACAAAAGCTCAAACTTTTGTGTTTATCGCACGTAAAACTGCATTTCTCCATTTTCACAACGAAAACGAGCAGCCTTACTTTGGAAATATCTTTGTTTTCTTAACCAATATCGTGACCGATAACAATGAAGTCAATAAATTTTGTAATGAAAAATTTGTAATTGAGGTAACAACAATGTATGTTGTAATCTAACATTATATAATATGCTGGGGTTATATTCTTTTAAATTCTTTGTATAATACACTGTGAAAAAATATCTACTTATTCCTTTGATTTTTCCAAACAAGGTAAAAAAAAAAATCAAAATACTCACAGATCGCGGCTCCTACCGATTGACATATATAAAACCGGGAATTTTGAACATTACCAGGACACAAGTATAGATAAATATTCTTCATAACCCTACCATTAGTAAACAAAATGATTGGCTACCTGAAATCCAAAGTTTTTTCTCGCATGAATGAACTGTTGTAGGTGTTAAAACCCGATTCAAACGATTTAAATTCGGTGAAATCACAATAAAATGCGACTGCTTCATTGGGCCATTTACTTGTTACTGAAATATTCAAACTACCGTATCGATTTTTTTCCGTAAATTAAGCGATACGATGTATACACTGAAGCCGAAAAATCTGCTTCTATAGTGGCGAGAGTACTCATCAATTTTCCAGCATCCAAACACTAGACCAATGTCGGTCTATATTATTCAGTATATCGCCCTGTCGGCTCATGATTTATGCAAAAGCTTTTAGGGTGTCAAATTGGCACTGCTATAGCCGACCCTGCTCCTACCCGTTTTAGAACATCCTCCGGACACTTGGCCATAATGGCACTCCAGAGTACATATACTGGATAACAATTGGTCTACAAGTTCACCGTATAATTGACAACTGACGCATGTTCAGGGGCTTCGTTCCGAAGTTGTAGCGTGTGTAAACTAAGATTTTGTTCAAGTATAGCACGCTTTCTGAAGATAGAATAGAATACTTAGAAGTTTATTTCGTAAAAAAAATAATATAAGTATCAAGTAAGTACATCGAATATATGTTCAAAATAAACAACAACAGAAAGATCTCACAGAGGTTTACACCTGTTTGTGAGGATAATGGGTACATACCTAAACTAATTTTAAAAACTATTTCTATAATATATTACATATAGATTACAAAGTAGATAGAGACTCTCGTAGACTTTGATGTCAATACACGAGGTTGAGATCTTCAGAATAAGAGGTTAAAATAGTACAACTATTTAAGTTAAAAATATACATATACATATTAAAATATCGTTATACCATACTGTTCAAAATAAACAAATACAGAATAAGAGATTAAAAGTATAACTATTAAGTTTAAAATATACATATACATAATAAAATATCGTTATACCATACCATACCATGTTCAAAATAAACAAGAACAAAAAAAAGTACATTATAATATTACAGCTATTACTACATTAGATTACATATACATTGGAAAACTATTCGAATTTAATTTCAGTCAAACAATTCATGTATGTTCGCTCGTGAGACATATTTTCTATGATCATTCACTTTCTTTTTGAATAACCTGGTAGATTTTTCAATTTGAATAGTGGAAGGTAAAGTATTGAAAAGTTTGGGGCCTAGATTGTTGAAACTCTTTTGCCCTATTGTCTTGGATACAATGGGGTGGAGAAACTGAATTGTTTGCCTAGTATTATAGTCATGGGTTAGTACGATCCGCTTGTTTTTATTCAGGTGTTGATGAATATTTATATTTTTGTAGATCTAACATCAAGGATTTGCGATTCTTTCTAAAGAAGGTCGCTTGGATATCTCCATTCTTTATTTAGCGTGAGTTTTAAGAATCGCTTTTGAATGATTTCGAAGGTACGTTTCTGCCACTCCTCCCCATCCGATACCATACCTAATGTGACTCTCTACTAGGCTGTGATAGATAAATTTTTTTTTGCTGTAGATCTAGGATATTTTTGAGTTGCCGATAGTTGTACAACACAAAGCGCAATTTCCGTAAAATATAATCTATATGTCCCATTGGAGATGACTGTCTAGGATGATGCCAAGATATTTGATTTTTGTTACAGAATCCAGATTTATGTTATTTCCAATAGTAATTTGAGAAAAACGTGGTAAGGATGATTTTCTGTTGGCGAAGGGAGGGAAGAAGGATTTCTCAAAATTAATGGATAAGAGTTTGCTATCAAACCAGTCTCTGATAATTTTAAGATCAGACTCTGCATTGCTTCTGACTTCATCCCAATCATCACCCTTATAAAATATTGCAGTATCATCTGCGAAGCTAACCATTTTGCCCTTTGTTGGCAAGGAAAATAATCCGTTGATATAAATCGAGAACAGAATCGGTCCTAAAACTGTTCCCTGTGGAACACCATACTCTATGGTCTTGTAACTACTCATTTCATCATTGATCTTTACATATTGTTTTCGCTCTTCAATATATGTTCTGAGGCAATAATTTCTTATTCCTATGTTTTCCAAGGTAGATAGTAATATTGGGTGACTTACGGTGTCAAAGGCTTTTGCGAAGTCTAAGAATACTGTCATGCATGGCTTACTTTGATCCAGGGATTCGTAGATTCCTGGTGTTAATTCAATTATGGCGTCCTGAGTAGATATACCTTCTTTGAAACCAAATTGCATAGTAGAAAGTAGGTTATTTTTATCAAGATAGCTCTTATTAGTCTTGCTTTTAAGATTTTTTCGAATATTTTACCAAGGTTCGTGATAAGTGAAATGGGCCTGTAGTTTGTTGCTTCGGTTTTGTCACTGTTTTTGTAAATGGGATTAACTACAGAGTTTTTGAATTTTGATGGATATATTCCTGTTTCTATGGATTTGATGAATATATACGTTAGGGGGTTCGATATGGACCTGCAATTTGTTTAAGGGTTTCTGATTTCAGGTTGTCCATGCCAGGAGCTTTTTAATTTTTTAGTTCTCCAATGATATTGATGATTTCACTTGGAGATGTTGCACTTAAAAATATTGAGTTATTGAAGATATTTTCATTGGAAACGTAGTTTGGATTTCTAGTAATTTTAGCTGCTAGGTTTTTGCCCACATTGATAGAGTTGTCATTGAACCGTTCTACATTTTTTTGGGATCAGTAGTTATGTTACCTGATTCATCTTTGATCAAGTGTATTTCGTTTTATTCACTCTTCCCAAACATATCGTTTATATTGTGCCAAAGTTTCTTTGAGTCATTTTTATTACCGTTGATGCGAGTTTTGTAATAGGCAGTTTTAGTTTTCTTCATAAGTTTGCTGAGCGTATTTTTATAATTTGTATATTCCTTTCTGAGATCTCCGTTGCCAGGGTTTGCCTTAAGCCGCAGTTACATGCTGTTTTTTTATTGACAGACTTAGTTAACGTTTTGGTTATCCAATCTTTCCTTATTTTTTCATTACCTTTAATTTTAATCTTTGTTGAACACTGTTCTATATTTTCTTGTAATGTATTTATAAATACCGTTACACTTGCAGTGCAATTGTTATTTGTCCAAAATTGAACATTCCATCAAATGTGGCGGAATCAAAATGATAAAAAAGTATATAACTGTCACATATATAGGGTGTAATCTAACCTTTGGCACACCCGTGAACGACGGATGTAAAATGCAATTTTATAACGTATTAAAGTGGCTAAAAATTCGAAAAAAAAAATAAAAAAAATTATTTTATTAAATTCGACAAAATTTTGGGAACCAATCGCTGTTCGCTTCACTCCAGCTGATCTGCTCAGAGCCGTGAAAAAACACTGCCAATCTAAGACTAAGCATTTATTGCAGGCTAGCGGCAATAGATATTCAATTTCATAGTGATTGAAACAAACGAACCTCGTTATATCTGAACTGGTAGATGAAGTGAGAACTAGGAGATGGAGTCAACTTGCTTTCAAGCACTTAACGAATCACAATTATCAAAAAATCAGTTGTAAGAACACTAAGGCACAAACAGTATTTTATTAAAAATAATATCGATGGCTATTGTGATCTAGTGATCCAGAATACCAGGTAAATACCAGGTAGTGTTTTCAAGATTCTCGCTTACGCCTCTAGTTGGGAATTAGAAAGCTGTCAACATTGGGCAACGGTGGCTGTTCAGGTTGATCGATATCTGAAGCCAAGCGGCTAGTACTTGACAAGGAAGGTGCGCGTTAAAATGTCCCAACAACTGTAGCGTAGTAGCATAATGATAATAATGTTATTCCATTCAAATATACATGTGGAAGGAGAATTTGAATGGGATGGCATAGCTGCTCTTCCATGTAACCATCCTATCAATATACACTGTCAATACACTCTTGTAATCACACAATAATACAATATTGTAAGTGCACAATAGTTTGAGGAGAGAAGGAGGGAAATTACAGTGTTCGGTCACTATCCATAGCTTATAATATGTTTGATCACTGTCTATTGTCCATAATATGTTTCTTTAGATTATTTTTGAAGGACTGTGTATCCCGGATACTTTTTAGAGAGGGAGAGAGTCTGTTGTAACAATTCATCGACATAAAGCTGAAATAAGATTGAAACAAGCATCAACGAGCACGAGATATGACGATTGATATGCCGGACGTTAGGATGGCAGTCCCGAGTTCATAGATGTTGAGCTCGTTGAAGAACCCTACCTCTGAAAGAAGGATTCGCCAAAATTTGCGGTTGAGGGGAGTGTGCTCACCGGCTTTGGTTGCAAGCCCTGGTTGCAGAAATATGTCGAAGAGAAAAAAAAGCTGTCAACGAACGAGCGTTTGTCAGATGCGACTACTGTTTTCTGATTGGCTGGTGAATGAAAGATCTTACATAGCAACTAATCAGAAAACAGTACACGATTGTCACGAGAAGTAATTTGACTATTATTCTCTTTGTATTTTGCTGAAATTTGTTCTTACAACTAAACACCGTGCGTTCGAACATATTTGCGTTTTTCGAGCAATATTAACAGCTTTCTTTTTGGCCGTTTAAGAAGTTGAATCTGTATTGTGTTCCATTTGTCAGCGATAGTCAAATTTACCTGTCTAAAAAGACGCGCCATCGGGTTTAATTTCACGTTATTGGGTGCCTAAGATGATACGGCGGACCGAATTCCTTGCGGACAAAAGGACTTTATTCGGCGGTCTGAGTCTTATTTGTTTATGTATGGCTGACTAATGAGTATTCCTAATATTCCTGGCCGTAGAAACCTGTTCTTCTAATTAAACATCGATTGGTCCCATCCTCATTTGAATCAACGCATTGCGAGTTCTGTTCACCTGAATCATTTCGAGAAGAAAGAGACAAGAAATCTTTCATGGAAAACTCGGTTATTCCATTCGGAATTAGTTAAGTTAAAAAGCGCTTGTGCAAGGAGTTGCTGGTGTTAATTATTAATTGCAGAGTGCTAATTAAAATTGTTGGGATGCTGCAGAGCCGTTCCGCTCATACCTAATAAGGGTCCTAATTACCGTAGCGCCCGCGTAGTTTAATTACGGCGTTAATTAATTATGAAAGCTTCATTGTATCAACACCTAACGCTATTTAGATAATGTTCTCTGCTATTCCGTCGCTTTTGGTATTCGCTATTCAGAGGCGTGTGTATTGGGGCTATGGTCGATGAAACAACCACAAAGTATATTAACCGTCTAACAATGGAAGAATACATGGACGTGTCCATGGAAGAATATATTCAATATTAATTCGTTAAAATCCTTATTACATATTATTTTAGTTAAAAAAAAATCAGAATTAATAAAATCCACTTTTAGGTAGATCCATAATTCTATGAGTATATATGAAATTGTATGGTATTTTTATTGTTGAAGCTTAAGAATATATGTTATCCACGACCGTTTAAGAATACGTCCATTCCATTCCATTTCTATTCGTTAATTGACTAGGGTTTTAATGAAATTCACCAATCAGAAGTTGATACATCGCCTGAATTTGCATATTTCAATCACAAATGTCAAATTATTTATCAATCAGGTGTATCAATATTTTCGTATTGTGAAGTTTGTTATAAAAATAATTTTAACGAAGTGAATCCCACCGGAAATATTAAAAAACGATTTCAAAGTTCTTACCATAGGAATCATGAATATTGGGCACAATGCACAGTGGTCCATAATAACGAAAAAGCGGAACTAATTCGATAATTCCTGTGAAACTCAGGTGAAAAGTCAATCAAGGTATGTAGTTTTTATTTCATGTTTGATAAGGTAGATTGGTCGATTATTTACTCAGTTATTAATAGTTATTTTCTGTGCGGTTATTAGAATGAACGTGCGTACATCTCAAAACCATTTTTTTAACCACTTCCTCTTAAAACTACCCCTTTAAGACCAAACATTGTTTCTTATTTTTTTCATGATTATTGACAGATCAAACGAGGCGATTGAGCACAAAAAAAATCTTTAGTTCCGTTTTTTTCGTCATGGGACTACTGTGCAATGGCCCGAAAAAAATGTACATGCTTATTCTACAAAACTTTCGGAAAAATCAAATTAACATTCTTTTATTTATTTTTATTTGTCATATACTAATCATTTCTGAAATGGCGCAAGGAGTCTAGCTCTTTTTTGCGAAGCCGAGAGTTGTGGTTCAGTGATTGGTAAAAAACCCATAACTCATTCTCCACATTAGTCTTTGTAGACAGACTGTCACTGTTCTAGACAATTCTCTAAAGACACAAATAAAACAAACTTTTTCAGTAGTCCGCCACACACTGCAGAACATTTCAGAAACGTCGGTGAACTTTCAAGAATGGCTTAGATCCTTCCATATATGTCGCAGCTACCTGCCCCGCTTGTTTACATTCCAACATCTTTGTAGGCGACGGGCGAGTACGGCAGTGGCGTAGTGTATTCGTAACACTGTCCGTCCCTCCTATTTTGAACGTCTCGATCAGAAGCCCTTGGTACGAAATAAAGATACAAAAAATTTAAAACTTTGTTAAAACGCTCTTCTCAAAAGTATGTAGCTAAGAAATAGAAGGTTTTTACACAAGCTATTCTTAGAAAATGCTCCTGATGCGATATATTTACTCATAAATTTAATAAAAATTATAATTTAAATAGCAATTTTGATAAAGCGTAGTTTGTATTTCTAGGTCGCCCTTGTCATTGGTGTTTTGGGGGCTCGTCACTTGAATGAGCTAAACAACATTGAAATTTCCGACATTAAAGATTTGGGATCCGCAATACTAATTGCAATTCTAATACAAAAACTGAAAAACTAAGATAGTTTGCAATCACGGGAGTTTTTTTATAATATTTTAAAGAAATACTGGGCTCTGAGGCCTTGTAATGTTGTTCCTTCTGATATTTTTTTCAATAATATCAAAAAACAATTCCCCCTCAACCTCCAATTCTTTCTGCTACACTACTGTTTGCCTCCACAAATCAATCTGTTTTGAAAATTATCGCGGAGAATATTTCCAATGCACCAGTTTTTAATTTCAGTAATTGTACTAACACTATAAATATAAATATCAATATAATGTAATACAAATGCCTCAGATTTAATTTAATTGTTTTTGATTCATACTTTCTGGTCGTGGAGAAAATATAGTCTGTTACTCGGTTAGAATACAAAAAATCGATACTCGTGGTTCCTCACGCTCGCGTTCGGAATTTTCCACTCGTTACGAATTTTTTCATTTAACCTTGTTACAGAATATACTATTCTATGTTGCTTGTGGACGAGAAACGCATCTCAGTAGGTAGCTATTGTATATGGATTTTTTTCTCCGTTTAATAATATATATTCTTATTGTCAGTACCATGGAACTCATTGTTTCCTCAGAAGAATTTGTCATATTTGAAATTCAAACGATATTGCTATGCTATTTATTTGAAATATTGTTTCTGTTACGGTTACCAAGACATTTTTTTGTGTACCTGAACTGATTCCAGCCACAACTGTGGGATCATGATGGAAATTGTTGTCAATCCACCGGTATTCGTCATATTCCGCTACACATTGTTCTGGAAATTCTGAAACAATGGATTTCGGATTTCCACAGAGTTGAACGCCTTGGGGCCAATCTGATCGTGTATCGGATATTTTGTATCTGAACTCGTGTACAACCACGACGCCTCAAAATGAAATTTCCATGGTCATTCCACGGTTCTTGTCGTCTTTTTCTATAGTTAAACGATCTCATTGTTGTTAAACTAAAATATAATACGTCTTTGTCGAAAATGTAACAGCATTCATGTGATTTTTTCAATTCTATATTGATTAGAATTCATGGTAAATTCTCGAGGAGATAATTATACTATATATACAAAGTCCTCTGGAACACTTTTTTTTCCCACGATTTTATGTTATTGGAAGATCGTATTTCCATATTATACCCGTGTAAGTGTTATATCTACCGAATTTATTCACATCAGTCGTGATGATGGAAAACGACCAGATGGAATGTCATTGATTCCTTGGAAATTTGGTAAACCAGTGGTATGGGATTTTACTTGTATGGACACTATGACCACATCACACTTGAACTCAACCTCCATTCGCAAGGGTGCAGCTGCAGAAAATGGAGATAAAGTTAAGATAAAAAAATATCAAAACCTGAGAAATCTCTACATTTTCTACCCTGTAGCTCCAAGCAACGGAATTTATTGAAGAGATTGGTGGAAATATTTTCCAAGTGACCAATGATAGGGGATCCACCAGCTTTCTCCTTCAACGCATCAGCATCGCCATTCAAAGAGATAATGCAGCTTCGGTGTTGGGAACCATTCCAGTTGGACGTCATTTGGATGAATTTTTCTACAATCCCCATTCTAAAAAGAACATATCTCAATGTAGCTCGATATCCAATAGTGAAAGTTCGTCAATTCTGGGTTTATTCCTGCCACTCAACGTTTGGATGATAATTTATTCGTCCACAAAGAATTAATGTCAAGTAGTATCCATAAGTCAAATATTCGGAGCCAAATACCTGAAAAGTATAATTTGGATTCATCCACTTCCAAAAAAATAACGCGATCTGCCATATCTTTATCCAACTCGATTTCAAGCAGCCTCCAATCGAGTTCCTTATTGCCAATGATAGAGAAAATCATCGCATAAGAGACAATTCCTTTGAAGATAGCAGTAGCGGTGAGCGCATCTCCCTCAGTTATAATTCTATCAAACCACTTGTGCTTGGAAGCTCCAAAACTCTCGGTCTTAATGGTTTGGAAAACATTGGCAATACCTGCTGTATGAATAGCGCAATACAATGTTTATCGAATACCAGATGGTTGCTCGAGTATCTGAGAAAAACCGACCATTTGAAGGATATCAACACAAGCATATCAAGTATCAAAATCAATTCAAATCGAATCAAAATATACTTTATTGTCAGAAGAGTTTGTATCCCATAGACAAAGATTTGTAGGTATAAATATAAACATAACTAAGGGTGTATAGATAAAAACTAATAAATTAGACAAAATTTGTATAACAATTACAGATTAGGGTGCTTCATTTTTGCGCAACATTTTTTTTCTTCAAGTCCCACCTGAAAATCTTGTAATTTATAGAAAAACAAAATTTTTGAGCATATTGCGAACCCTTAATTCTAATTTTAACCCACTGCTAGAGAATTTTGAATTTTATCCATTAAAATAACATTAAAAAATGATTTTTTATACGTTTTTCCTTCCGCTCTCCCAGAAAAAATTTTGGGAATTTTGACTCATGGATTCTTGTTATAGGTATAATTTCTTACAAAAAAGCCCATTGCGTCGATTTTGTAACTCCAACGGGTTCGACGAAAAATGTCATTTAAGCTGAATTTTCATAAAAATAGCAGTAAATCGCGTTTATTTGCTAAACTATTGAAGATAGAAAGACTTAATAGCTAATTAGTAGTAATAGCTGTGAAATTACTGATTTAAAAAATTTTTGCCGTCATAAAATTTCAAAAAATACAATGACAAACACATTTTTCATTCAATTTTTCAATTTGGATTTCATAAATTAGTTATTATTGAAAAAAATTGATTTTTTCGTTAATTTTAAGTTTCAAGTGGCTTCAACAGCTAAACCATGAGAGCTACAAAAAATATATCAAAGCAAAATTGTAGGGCATAACCCTCCTACAAATTTTTTCTTTCTATCTTCAATAGTTCAGCAAATAAACGCGATTTACTGCTATTTTTATGAAAATTCAGCTTAAATTACATTTTTCGTCGAACCCGTTGGAGTTACAAACTCGACGCAACGGGCTTTTTTGTAGGAATCCATGAGTCAAAATTCCCAAAAAAAAAATTTTTTCTGGGTGAGCGGAAGGAAAAACGTATAAAAAATATTTTTTCATGTTATTTTAATGGATAAAATTCAAAATTCTCTAGCAGTGGGTTGAAATTTGAATTAAGGGTTCGCAATATGCTCAAAAATTTTGTTATTCTATAAATTACAAGATTTCCAGGCGGGACTTGAAGAAAAAAATTTTTGCCCAAAAATGAAGCACCCTATTACAGATACAGTAAAAATAAAATAGAATACACGTAATTTTAAAATGATTCATTATAATACTCATGTAGGCTATAATAGGGACTATCAGCTAGCAAGTTTCTCACTGCTTCCTTGAATTGTACGTTGGTCATATTTGTAGACCTTATATCTACTGGTAAGTGATTGAATAACTTTCCACCATTATAAAAAATGGAATCCTTGATTATTAATGTTGAGTTGGGTATGGGAAGTCTGATATTACATATGCTATTACGAGTAGCATAAGGAGAAGAAACAAAGTCAAACTCCGTTTTATGTTTGTATACCAAGCATACAGTTTCAAGAATAAACAGTGCAACGACAGTTGAAATCTTATTGGCCGCAAAATAATTTCTGCATGGTTCCCTAGGTTTGACTTTACAGAGACACCTTACAGCCCTTTTCTGCAATATCAACACAGAAGTGAGAAGGATTGCACTGCATGATCCCCAAAAAGGTATTCCATAGCTTATTTGTGAGTCAATTGAAGCGTAGTAAACCGTTTTTGCTGTGTGAAAACCCAGCTCATTAGAAACCACCCTCACTGCATAACATCTGGAGGCAATTTTACTCTTAAGTTGTCTGGCGTGTTCGTCAAATTCAAGCCTATTATCAATAACTACACCAAGAAATTTTGTGTTCAATTTGTTTTCCAAGATATCATTGTCTATTGAGAGTTCATTTAGCAGACATTTGAATGTTATTATATTTGTTTTGAAGATATTCAAGGATAATAAATTAGCATCACACCAATTTTTCACCTCTTCTAAATCAGATGATATCTTTTTATGTAGCTCTGCTGAGTTCTTTTTTCCTTCCACAATATTGTTGTATCATCCGCGAAGGGTATGAAGGGTGCTTTGATAAAAGCATTTGAAGAAGTGGTAAAAGAACTTTGGTCAGAAGATTCGTCTGATTTGGTGGTAAACACTGTTTCTTTAAAAGCCAGATACAAAGATTTGCACCTCGTTTTATGGGTAACGCTCAATAGAATGCCAAGGAATTTTTCGGATATTTATTGGAAGGTCTTCATGAAGATGTAAACAGAGTAAGAGAAAGGCCTAAGCCTATGTTCATAGAAATCGATGAAAATTTGAGTGATAATGAAAAGGCAAAAGAGTCTTGGTCAAGATATCTTAGAGTGGACAACTCAAAAATTGTCGATAACTTTGTTGGTCAACTGAAATCATCGTTGAAATGTACTTTCTGTGGCCATTGTTATGTCACTTTTGACCCATTCTGGGACCTTTCACTCCCTAGTACTGGCAGGCTCAGACAGTCACAACGTTTAGACTCGTTTACTAGGAAAGAAATTTTGAATGATGACGAAAAACCCACTTGTTCTAAATGTAAGGAAAGGAAAAAATGCACGAAGTCATTATCTATATTTAAATTCCCCAAAATTTTAGTTATTCACTTGAAAAGATTTTCGCAGAAGGAGAGATCCAGAGGAAAACTAAATGTCTTCATTGACTTTCCTCTCGATGGATTAGATACGAATATTTATGCAGTAGATAATGCAGCTCCGTTTATGCTGTATCCAACCATAGCGGAACAACTTTTAACGGACACTATACGGCTTACTGTGGGCACCCTTACGCAGGCACAATGACTCGAGAGTATCACCGCTATCACCAAAATCTATTGTGAGTGGAGAAGCATACGTCCCCTTCTATGATCAAGAGGACACCAACAAACTAGCACGAGAAACCACATCCAACCAAGACATTCCAGAAACCCAACAAACTGTACTCAGTGATACGAGGGCTTACATCCGACAGAAAGTGACCAACAAGTGGCAACAAGAGTGGGATCGTTCTAACGCCAAACTGACAGAAATTAAACAATCAGTGCTCCCTCGTAAAACCAAGTTCAAATGCCGAAGAGATGAGGTTACTATCACACGTATACGGTTGGGTCATACACGCCTTACCCACGAATATCTCTTAAAACACAGTGAAAACCTTTATTGAAGTATGTGCCACAAGTCTAACAGTGAAACACATTTTAATCGAGTGTACGAAATACATTAAACAAAGACAAAAATATCAAATCCAAGAAACTTTAGCGGATATCTTCAAAGACTCTAATGATCACTTATTATTATACTTAACGGATATAAATGTTAAATCTAAAATATAACTGTATACAGTCGCTATTGATCGAAAGATAGATGCGACTCAAAAAATTGGAATAAAAAAAAAAGAGGACTCCAAATCACAGCTTTGAAAAGAGCATTATATATTTTATATTCATTTTTGACAATAAACAATAATATACTATAATATTTCATATTGCTATATTCCAATAATTGGTGTTTTTCATCATCTTCGAAATCATTTTATTAATTGTGTGCAGGTATTTTTCTATGCCTCGAAAGATAAAGATCATACAATCTCAAGTGCAAAACCCTGGATACGGCACTGCAAGTATCCCCTAATTTTAGGGCATTGTTTAATTTGTTTTTGTGCGGTAAATCCATGAAATGTCGGAAACTTCCGCAAACTTACTGTGATATTAACTAGCTAGACTGATTCAAAATACAAACAACTTTAAAATTGAAGTTGATGTTGATTTATTCAAGCGAGATGGTGATTTATTCAACCCCTTGTTCCGAAGTAATTGTGAACATTTTGTGAAGGTCCATTAGAAACAACTTATGATTTATTTCTTAGTTGAAAATTATTGAATTCTTTGTTGGTGAATTATCAAAATGCCAGACATATACTTGATTAATTTTTCTTATTGTTGATAAAATTTCATTTTGGAGTTATTAGATGAAGTGTTTGATGAATTGCATGCTGAGTTGACCTATTCAACTTTTTGCAATAAAGCAAATTACATTTTCTTCCACAACTGCGTTGGTTATTTAGTTAAAAATCAAAGTTGATCACCAATTATGGTTACATAATCAACATGCAATGGTGGAGGTATTGTTTGAAAACAGTGGTTAGGCAGTATAGTTTTCCCAATATCAATTGCACAAGCATAAAAAAGTCTTGCGGCGAATTCCTGTGAGCAGCAGTGGCGGAGATAACTAATTTCATTTAGATATTTTAAGATTTTAAAAATACTTCATAAATAATGAAAAATGAAAAAAAAATTAAAGACAAGCTTTTATCTATACAAATACATTAAGAAAGAAAAATAATAATAAATAAATAAATATATATAAAACTAGAATATCCTAAAACGTATTTCGATCGGCACACACCAAGACCACAGACGCTACTGGTTTTTAATCTTTCAGAGCTATTAAAACACAAATATAACGCGTGATATATGACCTCCCATCACACATCACACTTACAAGCATTGATGTCCGACTTGATTGGCCCAGACGAATCGGTTGTAGAACAGACAGCAGTCACTCAAGTCCACGTTGACCAGCGGGCTCTTTGTGCCGACGGAGACTTTATACAAGAGTACAGATTATTTTTCGTTCCGTTTCTTCGCATTTACGCTCGTGTTAGCGAAGTGAGTTTTTATTTGCCTCCTATAGAAACAGCTTCTGCAATTGATATTGGATGAACTATACGTAGTTATTGGGAAAAAACTTATCCAATGTAAATCCTGAACTTCACATACTTCGCAACAGAAAACCTATACTGGGCGATGATCTCAAAAAGGCATTATTCACAAAAATTTGAGGTGTCAGTGGGAATACTGAATAACCATATAATTCGTCCAGCATTTTTTTTACACAAATTTTTGGGATTTTATGGAAGAGCTAAATATTGTAGAAAGCAGAAATATTTATTTGTTATCTGCTACTGAGAGATAAATTTTAGTCACTGTCTTCCTTCGTTCAAGCCAATCTCTTGGGAGGTATGTTGAAAAGAGAAACATTCTCAATTGAATATTGGATAAAAAAAAATTTCTGACAATTGAAAAATCTACGATAAAAATAAAGTCTTTTTAATATCTAACAGAAACAACTTCTTCCCCGGCTAAAGCAACGCTTTACATTGAACTACATCTGATAGATATTATGAAAGTGCCTGACATAAAAAAAATCTGAAAGGAGAAATTTTAATCCACATTCAAATAGTTATTTGATTTTCTATTCCAGTCTCAAAAGTATTACATTTTATATCTAAAATTCAGAAGTGTAAAAAAAATTACGAATTTATTGTATTTCTTGAAACTTATAAACTGAAAGCAATTGATATTACTATTTTCAGCGAAACTTGGAAAATTGTTTCTATTGATAACTTCACGATTCCTGGCTTTAATTGTACCTATAAGGCACTGAACTAAATCAAAACAACGGAATGATGATTTATACAAATTCAACACCAAATACAAATATTTCTCGTACAACTCTATCCCAGATTGAAATCACTATTAGTATTTCTCGCTCAAAAATATCACTTTTCAACGGACGAAACCAAAAAGAAGGAGGTTCTCTAGTCGACGCGTATATTTTTTTTTTATTATTCCACCTTACGGGTGGAAAAATAGTGGATAATTGATTTTTCACTTGTGAACATTGGCACACACATACGTAGTTGACAATAACAGATCGCTACTGTCATTATTTTTGTTCCGTCAAAATCAGTATATTTTATGAGAGGATGGAATGATATACAAAGTAATGAAATTAACTAACCAGAACAACGAAAATAATTTATATTACAACAAATAGTAAAAGTAGATAATCATATTATTTAACTGGTAATAGTTGAAGTAAGGTGGGTAAGTAAGTATTTTGGAAATAATCAAAAAACAATAGGTAGTAATTGGTAGATTTTAGCCACAAAAAATTGAAAAATAACAAAAAATTAAACCGACGAAATACGGAACTGAAAATTAAAAAATAAAAACTTTTTAACAAAAAATTAAACTGAAAAGCAAAAAATAAAATAAACTTCTGAGTCTAAATGATAATTGAGCTCCTAAACTAATGTAAGTAACTGATTTTGAGTCGGCGCCAAACAAACTGGCAATTGAATTAGGTGAAGCGTAAAATGATGGCAGCGAGATGCACGGCTGCGTTTTGATGACTTCTTTCATAGATAATGATCTTCGATAATTGTTTGTTTGGCGCCGATCAAAATAGTTACTAAACAAACGCAATTAATTGTGTATTGATTTTGAGTCGGCGCCAAAATCAGTTACTTATATTAGTTTAGGAGCTCAATTATCATTTAGACTAAGAAGGTTTATTGTATTTTTTGCTTTTCAGTTGATTTTTTCGTCGGTTTAATTTTTTGTTAAAAAGTTTTTATTTTCTACTTTTCAGTTCCGTATTTCGTCGGTTTAGTTTTTTGTTAAAAAGTTTTTATATATATTAATTTTTAATATTAATTGTGGACTTGAGCATCGAGTTATTGCTCCAGAGGCTTGATGGCTTTAGATTTTCCATTAAATATGCAAGAATCACTTGTTCATTCATAGTATGCACATTTTTATCATTGCTCCATTTTTGAAATAAATTGTAGACCAATTCATACCTCTCTCTTGACTTCACCGGCAATAATTCATAAGTAGCCGCTTTAGCAGATTCACTAATCTCATGTGGAATCATTTCATCCTCACTTTCACTACTGAATATCATATTTTGGATTCGAAAAGCGAAGAAACACACCAATGTTACATGACAAGCGCTGTCATAATAAAATACAAAGTTCATGTTATTGTCAAATCCGCCCACATAGTTACCTAAAATCGTCCCGAAAATAACAAAAATTGTCCCGAAAGTAACAAGAATCGTTCCAAAAGTAAAGAAATCGTTTCGAAAGTGAAAAAAATCGTCCCGAAAAAAGCTACTTTTGGTACCATTTGTGTAAAGTGGTACTTTCAATTTGATAAATTATACCGAAATTTGTATTTTCGAGACGGCTGCAGAAATAGTAATTTACGTAAGAAGTCCGGAAAATAGTTTTTTTTTGGACGAATAGACAAAATTCTAGGACGAGCCGTAGGCGAGTCCTGGAAGTCTGTGAGTCCAAAAAAACTATTTTCGGGCGGTTGCGTACAATATTTTTTCGGCAACCGTGTAGAATAACAAATCAATGAGACGACATATTTCTTTATTTCTTTATTATACATTTTAATTCTTATTTGAATTGAACAGAACAGAACAGAAAATACTACATATTAACAGAAACATTCTAATTCTTATAAATTAATTAAGGGGTTAATTCGTTTGGATTGCTTGGTTTATTTCAATTCTTTTTGTTGAAGCCAGAACAAGAAGGCAAAGTTTCCCTTTCATATTGATTGTTTTCATCTGATGATTTTGGAATGGTCTTGGCAATTTTAATTTTGTTTGTAAGTGAATTTCCCAAGGCACATTTTCAAAGTCATCGCTGCTGCTTTCCATATTTTATTGCGATCAAAAAACATGCAAACTTTTGACAATTAATCTCATATGAACTGTCAGCCGTTATTTCGTTGCTCTGGTAATGATCAACTGCATTTATCAAAACCATACCTACCAAGATTTTCATATTTACAATGACAATAACGACGTGATTCTGCCCGGCCTAGTCCGGGAAGTACGTACTTCCCGGACTAGGCCGGAAAATGCTACTTTCTCAAAGAAAAAGCGTCCGAGAAGTGGGTACATCCCGGGCGATTGCCGAAAAAAGTATTTTTCCGAAATTTTTCAGGTTTCTTTTCACGCTATAATCAACACGTATGATGCTTATATGTGATTTATACTGGCCTTCAGATCAATTCAAACCATCCATGCCGAACATCTAATTCAAAATATTGATTAATTTTTATTGTTTCAGAAGACAAACAGCAGAAGAACGCGAAGCAGAACGACAGGCCGCCAACAGACTGATGCTCTCCCTCCAAGCAGAAGCCTTGACGAAAGGCTATATGAACGAAGGAGTCCCCTCCCAACAAGGGCCTGGGGATACCGCCCTTAGCGCTCTACAGAATCTCCAGCCCTGGGCGGGGCCCTACAGCGCTCCCCAACCGGGCCTAGCGGAGTCCATATGTTGAAATTTCGCTAAGAAGGAATAAGTGCAATACTGAACTGTTGGTTACTTTTGCAAACAAAAACATTGGAGATCTCAGTGAAAAGCGCATTAGTTCAGATCCGATAACAGTACTTTTCATCGCTTGAAGTATTATTTATTTAAATTTCCTGGTAGTCCGTCTCGAGAAGGGGTATCCTACCGAATGTAAGATCTCTTGTACATAGCCATCAAGTATCGATTGTGTCAGTTTATTCAGTCAAAATATGAGAAAGGATTTTTCTTTTGTATGGTGGAGAAACAAATAAAAAATATGTATTGCATCAGAGGTTACGGAACATCATAATATGAAAGATGAGAGATGATCATGAGTTACAATTTGAAATAATGAAGTTACATTATGAATCAAAGTTCAAAGTATACTATCTAATACAAATCGAAAATTAATTTTGTAAACGAATTATCAACATTCTCTTTGTTATTAGAAGAATATTCCTTAATATTTTTTACTAGTCTACAAAAAGTATTGAAGAGAACATGTATTGGTTGAAGGTTGTAGACGATGTGGTAACTTGATAACTATCGTTTCGGACGTCCATCGTCTTAATGTATTTAAAAGATTTTCACGACGTTTCGAATGCTTGTATCTGCAATCGTCTTCAGGTGAATTCTGACAAGTTTAGGTGCTACTTACCAATTTATACGACTGTCGGCGCAATGATGCTTGCAATTCCGCCATGTGCAGTGGTGCGTGCAATTTTGCGCGGTGTGGTGGTGCGTGAAGTTTTGCGCCTCTGCAGCCCGCCAAAAAGAGCAATCAGGGGTTTCCATACGTTCTTGATCTCAACGCTTGGTTGACTAAAGGCGTTATTGGCTTCGATGTAGGCGGCCTCTTTGAACTTTCGTTTGAACCAATGCTCCTCTCTATGTAGAACACTTGCGTCGTCCATAGAACTCGATGGTGCTCAGTCAGGCGTGGTCAGCATTCCCGATTTTGATGTTTCTCCACGTTGAGTCCATTTCTTGTGCTCATCCAATCTTACCGATAACGGTCTCTTTGTCTCTCCAATGTAGGAATCTCCGCATTCACATGGAACTTCATAAATGAAATTCTTACTGATTTCATTATTGTTGTCAGGTTTGGTCTTGGTCAGGAAACTCCGTAAAGTACTGCCGGATTGAAAGCAGCTCTTGATGTTGAACTTGTTTTCGATCCTTCTGATCTTTTAGGAGACACCTCTGATGTACGGAAGGCAGATCACTGTGCCTTGTTGTTGCTCTTCAGATGTCTTCGTTCTCCGGAGTGAGAAGTATTGAAACAACTCCGGAGAACGAAGACATCTGAAGAACAACAGGCACAGTCTGCCTCACATCGAAAGTGTCTCCGAAGATCAGATGGATCGAAACAAGTTCAACATCAAGAAGCTCCAACGGCAGTACTTTACGGAGTTTCTGACAAACAAACTGACAAACAAGAAATCAGTAGAATTCATTTATGAAGTTCCATGTGCATGCGAAGATTCTACTTGAACAGAACCGTTATCGGTAGATGAGCTCAAAATAGACTCAACGTGGAGAATAAATCGACTGACACGCCTGGACTGGCACCATCGAGTTATGAACGACAGTGTTCTACATTTCAAACGAAAATTCAAAGAGGCCGCCTACATCGAAGCAAACGCTAGTCAACCAAGCGTTGGGATCAGAACATGGAAACCTGATTCTCTTTCGGCGAGCTGCTGCGAACACGCCCACCGCGCGAAATACACGCACCGCTGCACATGACGATGACGTCGAAACGTAGTAATCAAGAACATGTATTATTTGGCTTTACATTTTTCTATTTCCTGGTAAAATATCATGTCTTTGACTAAAAACTTGAAACATTCAATAACGAAAAAACTGACATATTTACCAAAACTTTGAAAAATAATTCATTTTTACTCATGTAAGAGTAGACTGGGAGAAATTTATTTTGCTTATTTAGGTTCGAGGGACAAAGAAAAAACATTTTTAAATATTTATTACCAATTTTCGTCTGGCATATCGTGTGGCTGAAGGCAGTAATCAATAACGTAGAAATGAACTGAATGAAATTTTTTGTTGAGTTACTTGATAAGTCGGCAATGGGTTGTGTTTTTAAAATTTAAAGGCGCATTTCTCCTCAAATCATATAAACTCCATCATTCAAGGAAAAATCGACTCACCAGTTTGAGTGAAAATCATATTTTGGCCACGAACGAACTATTCCGATGAGATTGACCTGCGTGTGCAGTTGTAGACACTTTTTTAGCCAGTGAAGAGAAACAAACGTTCGTGATGCGTTTCAGAACCGTACTCGATGAAAAATTTATGCAATTTTTCTGATGTAATTATGAAGAGTAGTGTGATTTATGTATAATAAATGCTCTAATTGTAGATAATGTGAGTTATTACTGTAAGCACTAGAAATATAACATTAAATAAAAAAATATCACTTTCTCACTTTGTTTTATTAGATGGCGTGTCTGTGTCATGCATAGCCTGTTCCGCAGTGCATAAAATAATAATTTTCATAACAGAAACATCTATTAAAACAATACAATTGTATCCAATTCAATTGTTTGACTTCTTTCTTAGACATTTACATATTCACGAAACTATCGAAGGTAAATTATCTGCAAAAAAAATCATAATCTACCATTCGCAAACGAATGTCTTGTACATGTTTATCCAGAAATATTTCAAACACCAAATCACTTTATAATAAACTTTTTTGGTGTACAAAAACTCCGATGAAAAGCTTTCGGGGATTATCTCAGTTTATCATAGGGATTATCAACATAATCCTCAACAGAACTGAAAATAAGGTAACAGCAAAAACAGAAATAACTTTGGAAATTAGAATGGAGCGGTGTACTGGGACGTTCTGGAAAACATTAAGGAAAGCAGTTAGTATAACCAAAATAAGTTTATAGGCAAATATTTTACCTTTTTTGGCTACAAGTACAGCAGCACAGCCAGTAGCATTTATTCAAGGGCAAAATTATTTTCTTTTATTTTCCCGAGTCTATCCTATCACGACATAGAAGAAAATATGTTGAAGAAATGCAAACAAGGAAAGGATATAAGCACATTTCACATCCAGGAGTTGTTCAGGGTGACTTACTATGTAGGGCAGGTGGACGTCGGAAAGGGGATGAATATGGGTATATGGGAAGATTAAAACAAAGTTGTGGACTTGAAAGATTCGAAATACGCATCTCAAAAATGTTAAGAGGGCATCAAGGTGGAAGAAATTCAATGGGCATAGCTCTCAGAGAGAAGTGTTAAGTGTAGACAGGTGTTTCGGGCTCTCGGTCCTCATCAGTACGGTGAAGAAGTGCAAGGATGAACAACACTTGGTAGAAAACGACAAATCAACGGAGTCAACAAACAGAAGCCAGCCGCACATTTGTGGTTTCGGTTAGCAGACCCTGCATTCCATGGCAACAACCAACGTCACCACGGAGGCAGCTATAGCTACCTGCGTGACATCCGAGTCCAGGATTACAGAGATCAAAGGGAGCAATATCAAGGGAACTGTTAAACAAAATGGAAGAAATTTAATGGACATAGCCCTCAAAGAGAAGGGTCAACCATAGACACGTGTTTCGGGCTCTCGGCCCTCATCACGGTTAAAACTCCTCTTTGAGGGCTATGTCCATTAAATTTCTTCCATTTTGTGGAACAGTCCCCTCTCTTTCATCTCTATAACCCTGGACTCGGATGTCACGCAGGTAGCAATAGCTGCCTCCGTGGTGACGTTGGTTGTTGCCCTGGAATGCAGGGTCTGCTAACCGAAACCACAAATGTGCGGTTGGCTTCTGGTTGATGACTCTGTTGATTTGTCGTTTTCTACCAACTGTTGTTCATCCTTGCATTTCTTCACCGTATTGATGAGGGCCGAGAGCCCGAAACACGTGTCTACGGTTAACACTTCTCTTTGAAGGCTATGTCCATTAAATTTCTTCCAGTTTGTTTAACAGTCCCCTCGATATTCCTCCCTGGCATCAAGGATGTCATGCTTATGCATTCCAGTAACGACTTCAAATTAAATGGAGAGTACATTTTGATAAATTATCAAATTATTAACAAGCTGGTCGTTTTGAAGTGTATAAATGCAATCTAGATCGCCAACGACATTGCAAGTACCAAGTATAAAATAGCACATAGGTTAGAATTATGAATACCTTTTATATAGATGAGCCAAACTATAAACGGCTTATAGTGACAAAGGTTCCATTAGAGATTTCAGGATGTAGAGAAGAGTAACGGTTGATACACATTTTATTAGCCAATATTCCTTGATCGATGCCTTGCTGTTGGACATTGACAGGGCATTCGGCCAGATCTGGCACGATGGGTTGCTGAATAAAATGTACCTGCCTCTGGGTCTAATTATATGGTTAAGATCATTTCTGTTGAGGACATTTCAGATTCGTGTGGAAAGGGCCCTGTTAGATATCAGAGAAATTGAAGCCGACGACTATCAGGGCGCAATCTTATCTCCCATGCGAAAATATCCCTGGCGATACAGCCATGTGGTCTACCTCAATGAACCCTCGAATGTGGACAATTCATTTACAAAATGCAAATGATGAGTTCCAGAGGTGGTACTTAAAGTGGAAGATAAGGGTGAATCTTTGAATTGGCCATGAAAACACTGATTTTTGAGTTGAAAGGCTGAAGTCGTAAACACAGCCAAGAAGATCCTGAAGCCAATAATTGCCCAATTCCAGTGCTCCTGCATTATACACTAGTTTATTGAACTGAAGCCATATATGTTCCTTTATCCGAATTAGTTTGACGTTGTGATTTGTGTCTAATAGCTCTGTCAGCTCAGTGTGACTAGAATAGGGTTTTTTGTGTGGGGAACTAATATCTATGCTGGTCAGTGTTGAGAGCGAGTCTGAGAGAATGACATAGCACTGGCGGATCTAGGGAGTTTTCCAGGGGGGGGGCATGAGTTGATGGAAATTTGTTACCAAAGTTGTAAAATAGGAATTAAATGAAATATATATTTTTTTTTTATTTGAAACAACTGAAACCTGTGAACAATAATATAAATAAGATGGAAAACATATTGCGAAACAAACAAAAACACAATTCGACGATTATTTTAAATAATAAACCCTCAAAAGTAAGACGTGCGGGAAAAAAAACTTTATAAAATTCTTGTTCATAAAACAAAATATTTATGCCTTTGGCCACTGTTTGCGTATTGCAAATATACTGAAAACAATTGAAATCAGTTACAATAACATAAATAAGATGGAAAAAAATGTTACGAAACAAACAAAAACACAAATCCCAATTCCAATAATAAACTTATCATTTATTGTTTATAAAATAAAATCCATATGTCTTTGGCCACTGTTGGCAAATCTATTAATAACTAATTGATCATTGATCGCAATGTCCGGATGGGCGTTGATAATGGCTAAGCCAGATAGTTTATCTTCTGAAATAGTAGATCGGAGCCAACTTTTTATTCGCGTCAACGAAGAAAAACTTCTTTCCGATGTGGCAACACTGATCGGAAGTGTAATAAGAATTTCTAAAAATGATGTTATCAAAGGAAACATTACTTTATCGCAGTGAGCAAGGGCTCCTAAAGCCTCATCAGGAATGGGAAGTTTTTCTTCGGAGGTTTCTACCCACTTCGCCTTCCAAAACCTCAGTTCGCTTTTGAAATATGTGAACAAAACCTCCAGATTCTGATGAAAAAGTTTTTTAAATCTTTCCACCAAGGCCCGTGCCATCGAATCCAGAGATGTCATACCAATTTCCCTAATTACCGAGGGTATTATAATGTTCAAATTGAACAAACTGGTTGTTTCAGCACTGAATCGACTATGGTTGTTGAATCTTCAATATCAACTATTCAGAACTCTAGGGGGGGCATGGACATAGTTCTTCACTGATTTTTTTGAGAATATCGATTGCTTGAGAAGGGAAACATTCTCAATTCAATACGAATACCCCCAAGAGCTTATCTTGAACGATGAAAGATAGTGACTAAAGTTCATCTTTCAGTCGCAGATGATTTCCACATCTGATTTTATGAATATCCTGTTCATATTTTCCAATAAATCAATCGATTGCTTCTTCTAATGATGATGATTTACGCTGTATTAAGAACGTTCATCGAGAAGGGATGAAGAAGGCGCAGCTTGGTCCATTGGTTTGTTGGCATCTATATGGAGATGATGGGAAAAATTCGATAGGTGAAATTTTACTTTCGAACATCAGACGTTGCTATTGATCAGGATATTCTGGGATCCCATTAAAGAACTAAGTTTACACCTATTATTTTCGTGTGTTGTATTTAAAAAATGGCAAATCCTTGTCAATTCAAATTTCATGATATTGACGTTTTCCCATGAATCTGAACCAGTCTTCTACGGTGATGTTTGAAGGAGTGGATTATACATGCCTCGTTGACAACAAGTCACAATATAACAAGCGCAGATGAATGTTACTTCTGTTTAAGAGTTCAAAAGGCTTAACAACACACTTTCAACGGAGAAATACACTTTCGCCAACACTTCAACCATTCACGGCTGTGCTCGTCATATTAAGAAATAGATTAAATTACATGATATAAACAACTATCGCTAACAGTCAAAAATAAAAATATTTTTCCATGAAAAATGACAATAAGAACGAACAAAATCATATAAAATTTTTAATGGTTGGGTACTCCTGGAATAGTTTGAATTAGTAGGTTCAGTGATACATATTACTTTGTTTTCCAAATCATGAGATTCATTCACAATGATGTTATTGGTTTCAGAATTTTGAATCATGGATGATAATTCCACATCTGATTTCATAAATATTTGTTCCATTTATTGTATACCTGCTATACTCGAGATATAAGAACCATATTAGTTATAATTAGTTTGTAGGTATTCGTTTCATGGGGAAAAATAGACGTGTTTGCAAACAACAACAAAGTTTCAAAAGACTACTACCTGATTGATAGTTACCTACATCAACTCAAAGTCCAAATACACATGATCCATGTATGTTTAAAATGCAGGGTGTTAGTGAATAAGTGCGACAAACTTCAAGGGGTGATTCTTCATGAAAAAATAATGACAGTTTGCTATATAACTTTTGTCCGCCAATGCTTCGTTTTCCGAGATACAGGGTGTTAAAATTTTTCTTAAAAACTGACTATTTATTTATTGCTCTGAAACCGGTCGAGATATTCAAATGAAATTTGTTGAGTTCCAAGAGGTAGTTATTGCGCATTTTTTGACAAGCAATTGGGAATTTTATGTTCATAATTGGCGCGCATACGGGTAATGATCTCAATTTTTTTGAAGGAAAAAATAGCACGCCACTGAGATATTTCAAATTTGAATTTTTAAATTGCTCGTTCAATTTGTGACAAAAAATCTCAATTGCCTTTTTTTCGTATGAGGCTCCGTTTTTATCCAAAAAATAAAACATCTTAACGCGTATTTTTCATTTTTTCAATACATTATCAAGAACTATCTAATACAATAACGTTAAACCAGAACAATAACAGAAAATAACACCAATAAATAAATAGGCGCAAAGCTACAACAAATGTTCAGAATGACCTCCCTCAGACGTGATACAAGATTCAACTCTTCGCCTCATTGATTGTCGTATTCGCGTAAATATTCCTGGTATATTTCTTATTGTCTCATAGCCGGCTATAATTCGATTCCTCAGGTCTTCCACATTTTTGACGGGAGTGTTTTTTTTTTTTATGTTCTGGTTCCCACGAAAAGGGATATCCTGTAATGTTCAGAGAACATCGTGGGAACCAAGGGAAAGAATGTAGGAGTTGGTGTTCTTCTTAAATTTCTGGAGGTTGTATGCCTCGGGGAACACCTCCCTAGGCAATGAGTTCCAAAGCCTCGCTGTTCGTTGGATGAACGAGTCTTTGGAAAGTGATGTTCTGCAGGTCTCCAAAGTGATCACGAAGGGGTGTGATGACTGAACTTGACGGGTTAGTCTCGAAGAGACTGCCAAAGCAGGAACGATTGTTGATATTTCAGAAGAGCATCGCCCATGAAAATATCTATAAAATAGAGACAAATCGCCAACTTTTCTACGGTCTTCCAGACAAGTGAGCGAGTTTGTAAGCGAGGCATCACCGACGAGACGAATTGCCCTTTTTTGGACAGAATCCAATAGCCTCAGGATATGTTTAGGTGCCCTGCTCCAAATATGGGAACAGTATTCCAGGACAGGTCGGATCTGTGCCTTATAGATCATGAGCAGCTGGGTGGGGGTGAAATAGCTCTTGGCACGAAACAAAAAACCAAGTTTTTGGGATGCACTTTTGGCAATGGACCTCACGTGATTTTCCCAGGAAAGGTTATTGCTGATAGTAATACCAAGCATCGATATGGATGACTTCAGTGGTATGGTTACTCCTGACAAAGTTATGTTAGGCACAGTGAGATCGACTTTTCTAGAGAAAAGACATGCTTGTGTTTTGTTTGCATTGAATTCTACCAAGTTATTAGATCCCCACTCGAGAATTGTTGCTAAGTCCATATTTATATTATTAACATTTCTTCCTCGTTCATTTCTGGTTTCACGGGCTGATATAGGGGCCCTGGAAGAGAAAGCGGTAGGGAGGGTACTATCATCGGCAAAGCTGTGTACTGGACATGAAGTTCCTTTCAACAGGTCGTTGATGTGAAGTAGAAATAGTGTTGGTGCGAGAATAGATCCTTGCGGAACACCAGCATTTATGAGTAGAGTGTCAGATGAAACTCCATCGACCACTACATGGAGAGACCTGTTTGAGAGAAAACTAGCGAGCAGAGAACACAGCTGAAGGGGCAAGCCATAAGACGGAAGCTTGGCGAGGAGTCCCTGGTGCCAAACTCGATCGAACGCCTTGGAGATATCTAATGCCACAGCTAAAGTTTCTCCATACTTTTCAATAGATAGTTGCCATATATGTGAGACGTAAGCGAGCAGGTCACCAGTTGATCTCTGATGTCGGAAGCCATATTGCCTATCGTTGACAATTCCTGAGTCTTCCAGATATTTCATGAGCTCGATGTTGATGGCTTTTTCCATGACCTTTGAAATAATAGATAGCAGTGCGATAGGTCTGTAGTTGCTAGGTAGGGCCTTTTTGCCTTTTTCAGGGACTGGCTGTACTCTTGCAATTTTCCAATTGGACGGAAATACCCCCAAATTGTAAGAGTGGTTGAACAACTTGCAAAGAACAGGTGTTAGTTCGGGGCACATTTCTTGAGAACAATCGGCGGGTTTCCGTCAGATCCACAGGCTTTGTTGGTGTTGAGACCCAGCAAAATCTTTCTGATAGTACGTTGGCGAAAGGTGATCTCGGGCATGTGACTGTCAATAGGTGTAATGTTCGGGGGTTGTTTTCCCGATGAATCCAGAGTGGAATTTCCAGCAAATAGGTGCGCAAAGATATTGGCTTATTCCTGGGCAGTCGTTGCTAGTGTTCCATCTTCTTTGGTTAGAGGAGGAAATGAGCTGGAAGTGAAGTTTCTTCCCACAGCTTTGGCGAAAGACCAAAATGAACGGGATCCGTTGGGACATTCAGCAAGTTTTGATCTTATTTTGGCATTGTGGGCATCTTTTGAGCATTCTATTGTCTCTTTGCATATGCCTCTAGCCTCGACATATGCTGCTCTGGTCTCAGGGCCCGGATTTTTTAGCCATCGATGGTATGCTGCCTGTTTGGAAGCCACAGCTCTAGAGCAGTTTCTGTTAAACCAGGTCTTATCGGATGATGTTCTTCTTTCGGTATTCGGTATGTAGGTTTGCATCCCCAACATGATGATTTCAGAAATTGTCTCAGCACATCGTGTTGGATCTACTGAAGAGAAACAAATTCTCTTCCATGGAAACGCTGAGAAAAACATACGAAGACCTTCCCAGTCGGCCGAATTGTAATGCCACATGAGACGGGGTGGTATTGTGCAGCTCGATGGTAAATGGAAAGAGCATGTTGTGGAGATGAGGGTGTGATCAGAGTTTCCAAGTGGGGCACAAACTTCTATTCTATACGGGTCAGGATTGGTGGTGAGGAAAAGATCTAGTGTATTGGCAGACTGGTTGTTGACATCAGGGATGCGGGTTGGTAGCTCGACCAGTTGTTCTAGACCATGAGTGATGGCGAAGGCCTCGGCTTGACGACCCGCATCATCTGTTTTGATAGAGAATTTGAGCCAGGCAGCGTTATGTACATTAAAGTCTCCCATGATTATGGTTTCAGCTGTTGGATGGTTCTCCTGAATGAAGTCCAGTTTGAGTGATAAAAACTCAAAGAGGTCGTTATATGAAGGTTCATTAGGTGAAAGGTAAAGGCAGCAGAGGAACTTAGTCAGTTTGGTATCAGATAGCTTGAACCACATCACATCAAAGTCTTTCGGTTCCAAACTCTCTTCACGCTGGCATGAAAGGTTAGCCTTAGCGTAAAGGCAGACTCCACCTTTGAACCTGAATCGAGAATGGAGTTCGTAACCAGGACAAAGCATATGGACCTTGTTGGTGGACGAGTTTACTTGTGTTTCTGTTAGAGCCAGAATATCCGGTTTTTTCGTCTGTAGGTGATGGTGGACGTCATTGATGTACTCCGCGGATGTTGCAAAAATTAATCTTTAATGTTGAGTCCCCTCGAGTACGTCTCGCCCGGAAATCCGAATGGAGAGGTATTTTGCTTCCGGAGTGTTTTACTCTAGGAGACTTCATCATTATTATAAATAATGACAAATGACTTAAAAAAACCCAAATGCAAAAACTTAGAGGATTTAAATGCGGAGATCGAGTAAGCCAATGTTCCGTAGCTCCCCTACCTATCCAACGATTTGGATATACTGTATCTAATTGATTACGTACAATAATGCTAGAATGTACTGGTGCACCATCATGCATGAACCAGAAGTGTTGTATCAGCTGTAGAGGAATTTCTTCAAGAAGAACAGGTAACTCTTCCTGTAGGAAATTAAGGTGAGAGTTGCCTGTTAGTCGTTGTGGGAGGAAATATGGACCGATTAAATGATCATCAAGTACCTCAAGCCATACATTTACTGAAAGCTGATGCTGAAAATGGGCTTCAAAGATTCCATGTGGATTTTTGTCAGCCCAGAGGTGATTGTTATGGGAATTTCGTATACACTGTCGTCCAAAATTAGACTCGTCAGTAATACGCCATTCAATAAATTAGGAATTTGAGCAATTTGATGAAGAATCCAATGGCAAAAAAGTAGGCGCGGAAAAAGTCTCTAGGTAGTAGAGCTTGCACACGTTGAATATGAAACGGATACAATTGCTGTTCTTTAAAATTTTTAAATAAAGTGAAGTTGCTTACATTTAGTATTTTGGCAATTTTTCGAGTACTTGTTTCAGGTGACTCCGCAATTAACTCGAGAACTGCTTCTTCTAGTTGCACAGTTCGTACTTCTCGAGGACGCCGAGTCAGCCGTTTGTTTCTTAAATGTACCATTTTCGCACAAACGTTGGTGAAGACGAGCAAATATTGTGTGATGGGGTACCCTACGTCCTGGATACAACTCAGCATACAATCGTTGAGCTTGCCGACCATTTCCATTACTTCGACCATAGACAAAATGCATGTCTGACAATTCAGCATTTGTATAATTTTCCATTCTTTTCGATAAAAGAAAAATTATTTACTTATTATCATCAATGTTATACCAAACTAAAAGCTTAAAAATGAAGAAACGCTTATTCGTTGATCGTTGAAATATTCGTATTCAACAGAATGTTGACAGTAGCCTACTAGCATCGCTACTAGATAATGTATTAAAATAGACGTTAGGATGTTTTATTTTTTTGCATAAAAACGGCACCCCATACGGAAAAAAGACAGGTGAGATTTTTTGTCACAAATTGAACGAGAAATTCAAAAATAATTTGAAATATCTCAGTGGCGTGCCATTTTTTTCACACACCCCGTATTTCGGAAAACGAATCATTTGCGGACAAATGTTATATAGCAAACTATTATTATTTTTTCATGCAGAATCACCCCCTGAAGTTTGTCGCACTTATTCACTAACACCCTGTATATCCATTTTCAGTGAAATTATATCTAAATGGATAGTATCTGGTCAATTCACTTTTCATGGAGAAAGTAGACGAAGTTACCCTATACAATATTCTATTCTCACTGAAATATAGAAAATCGATCAGATTAGTGAATTTGAAAATAATAATGAGTGGAATGAGTGCCTCATCAACATACCTCATCAATCAATCTCATTCAGAGAAGGATATTGCCCTGCGGCTTTCAAGAGATCAGTTGTGAGTCCGATCTACAGGAACGGAGAACTAGCGTCCAATCTCGTTAATTATCCAGCCTAGCCAAATTTTACGGGAACGCCATAAAAAATACATTTTTAAAGAAGCAACATACTTTCGAAAATAGAATATAGATTTCGATTTCGAAGTTCCGTATTTTTGTAGATTTGGCACAAACTTCGATACAGTTAGCCACAGTCAACTTTTCGATTGTATGTCAAAAGTATCTCGGAAAACAGAAAACACTTGTCGAAATAACTGTTTATATCAACAATTAGTATGAGGGGAACCGTCCAACAAGCTCTACGCAGTGACATATTCTAAAAATTTGAAATTTTTATTTTTAGTTTTTGGGACAACACAGCTGTAATATATAAAACTGACATAAGCAGAACTTGAAATCGACTGCTGAAAAGGATTTTTCTAATAATTGCATGTTTTGACAGTCGTCAACCATTCAATTAATATATTTCTTTGGTTTCACCTGCAAAATATCCACCCAACTTTGATTCGTTGACCATAAAAAGTACCTAATAATAAACATGTGAAATAAAAGAACCCCGCACCAAATACATGGGAAAATGGCTCTCAGCCAATTTTGAAAATTCTTTTTGGTACAAGTCACTAAAAGTTACACGTGCCAGTTTAAATTAGTTTCAAAGATATGAATTTTTTTAAATCATAAAAATAGCTGTTTTACTAAAAAGTTTTACTTACTTGTGTAACCGAAAAAAAAATAAAAAAAGTATCCTTGACATTTTTCCATGTATTTGGTGCGGGGTTTCTTTATGACTACAGCACATCAAGCCAGTCATGAGACGTGAGGGTTTCGCGGAGTGCGTACAAGACAGAGCGAGAACGCATTCGGAGCAATAGAAAGAGGCATGAAAGATTCACGTCTTATGACTGGTTTCATGAGCTGTACCGTCTACAACAATTACGAATAATATACTCCTCATGCAAAGATTCATAATTGTACAGCATTTACCAAAAAAATCCAAGTTATAATTCGGATAAAAGAACTTTCTCAAACTCGTTAAAGTTATTGATCTTCTACACTTAAATTGAAGTCGCAAGTTCTCAACAACCACTTAAATTTGAATTACAGCCCATAGAGCACAAGATATTGAAACGTCGAAATGTATGTCATTATATCACACTGGAAAAAGATATACAGAAAACTTACCTTTATCTGGGACCTAATCTGTATAATTACCTCCCAAAAATCCCGAAACTATTAATTTGTATCAATGACACAAAATGGACTGTTTTGATGATTGGTAAAGATAAAATAATTAGTAGTATAGGGAACGAAACGGCATATTGGGTTTCATCTTACAATTTGTCATAGAAGTCCTGAATATTCTTTCAACATAATTTAAGTCCATTCTCCATGGTTCTGTATGTATAATCCAGTCAACGAATGGTTATAAAGTGCATAGGGGGGGTAGAATTTTTTATTTAATGGTTCGGGTTCGTTAAGAGGTAAAGATCCCAAAAGTCCCCGACTGAACTGGAAAACTAATGGTCCTACAGGAAAAAATACTGCTACCTTTTTGAAAGCTGATGAGTGGCTACACTCCAAACAGTGGAAACAGGTAGGTACCTCTACAAAACCAACGTATTATGGTTTGAATAACTTTTATTTACATTTTAGTTATTTTTAAAGAAAAGCGACCGATCAATCATAATGTTTAGGTACTTGAAATTTTTCTTGTTGGGAGGGGAAATAGTTCATGGGGACTCACTACACACCACCACAAGAAGAAAATGAATCCTCCAAGGAAACTCCAACGTGATCGAGTTCTTCCTCATCCTCATTGTTGGGGAGCCTGTTGTGGCGGGACCCTGACAGATGCCTTTCTGCAACCGCATCTTCCCAACAATCTTTTTACACCACAAAATATAGTTTGAGATTTTGTCCCTGACAGTTTGGGCATCAGCTCCCCATTTTCCTCCTCCCAACCAGGTATTCCTATACCCCACACATCTGATGGCAGTACCGTTCTCATCCCCAGCTGGATCTGGTAGTACACCGTGTATTTCTTGGTCCCTTCAGTTGGTGGGAGTGTTGAAATGTCAGGCTTGATCGAGGCAACTGATTTTATGGAGTATCGTTAAGGATGAATCTTTACAAGGAGAACCATGCAGACTTTTCCTTTGCCAGGTTCACGAGGAATATGTCACGTTGAGGAAAGGTTTTTGCCAACAACAGAATTGCCAATTCCACATTTTCGCCTATCACAGCCACTGAAGAGGAAACCGACTGGCTGTAGTTATAATTTCCACAACTGCCTCATCCTCTGCTTGGGGGTATTGACATTATTTTCCTCCAGTTTCTGCATAAACAGCTTGATTCAAAGGCTTTTATTGTTGGCGTTCGGGAGGAAGTTTTTCTGTTCAACTGTGATTTTAGTTTCATGAACTGTAATCCACGCACTTCTGCGATTCTGTTCTGCAACCATTGTACTTCTTGATGTGTTGGTGTGGCCATCAAAAACCACAGTGCAACTTCGTTCCTGATAGTGGTTCTTTAGGAATCGTACGTATTCATCACAAATAGGTAATATTTCGCTAGCCTCTTGTGAATAACCTTTTCGGTTGCCTCATTACATTTCCCCATTCCACAGTCCTTGAAGGAAGCCAGAAGGTACGGGGCCAACTCATACCCCATATAATTATCAAGATCAACGTCTGATTTTTTGCTGATACAGATCAGCAGGAACAGTAGATATGGATTGAGTGCAGCTTTGTGTTTAAAGAAGAAAGACGAAGTGTTTAGTCTTTGCGTGCTACATTCTCCATTTCTGATCCTCTTCACTTGATTTGGTTGTAGTTTGTTTTAGAAAAAAGGTTTGAGGTGTTAAGAGCACAGTTTTACGAGAAATGTGATCCAAAACAGCATTTTCCGGAAATAGACGATTCTCAGAAGCGGATAACTTCAGAAACTTTTTGTGGGAGTAGACGAAAGGTAGGAGTTTTCGAGTTATAAGCTGAAAAAAAAGGAAAAATATAAATCTTTCGGAAAGTCCCCTTGCGCATGGCTCACCTCCTAAAGTCGGGGACTTTCTAGGATGTTTGACCTCCTAACTACCCTAAACCATCCCTGAAGTCAAAAATTCTGCCCCCCTCCATGCATTCTACACCCTTTTTGTGCATTCGTTGACTGAATTAGTATTTCTGTTGGATATTCTTGTTTGCTTCAAAAGTATCAGTTTCGAGTTTACCAAGTCAATGCATCGTTTCGATATTTTTCATGACCCAATCTGAAATAAATCAATTTATTTCATTCAGTACAGTTTGAATTCAATAAATAGTACTCAAAATAAGTATTTATATTTCAAATAAAAATATTAAATTCTTATTTATGAGAACATGGTACAAAACTCTTGGTGTGAGAACCAAACCTGCTCTGGAGCGAGTTTTTTCAAGTGCTCATAACAATTTAAGTATCGTTTTTCCGATATATGAAACTTGGCGAAACATGACACACTCGTTGTCCTAATTCTTTGCCGGTCTCCCACTTTTCAACAAATTTGAGCTTATTTTATTACACTTTTATAGATTACGAAAAGTTTCCAATTCTGCTCCGCTTTCTGATCAATTGAATTAGCACCCTCCGTAAAGAGCAAAACAATGTGTTTTTGAAAGGGGGATGGGAACAGATCGTGCGACGTATGATCCCATCGTAGCAGTAGCGGCTTGGGTTATTTTAACTAGTTCGTGAAATTGGAAGGGGGCCCTGTAAGTGTCTGTGTGATGTAAAGATAAATTCAATGGATTTCAGAAAAAACTGAATACTTCCTGATTTATTGGATTCGAGTCAAGCTGGATTAATGGTGTACTGACCTCAACGATAAATAATGAGAAGTGATAACAGGACACAAATAGGTACTCTTGAAAGTAGACTGATTTCACAAACTTCTTCGAAGAGATCTTTGAACTACTTTTAATTTTCACAATTGTCAACATAAAATTAACATCAAACGTAATTTGATTATAAAATATATAACTGCAATCTCCAATATTGAATACATACTACAAAAACTGAAAATAAAAATGAGGCTTTGGTAGAAAAAAAATACATGAATAAACAATAATAAAAACCTGAGATATTGCAATCGTTCCGAACAGCGGGGAAAGAGGTCATTCGTGTCAAAAATATGTTCTCAAAGTTGATTGCGTCAATCATAAGGAATGCTACAAAGGATAAGGGCTGTTATTTGGAATTTGAAACATCGGAACACGTTTTGATTCTATGAATCCGGTTGTTTTCGATGTACAACTTTTTCTATCAAGTGAAAACAGGATATTGTTGATAAAAAAGTTACCTAATTTGATTACGGACAGGTCTGTCAGTTCCATGGAGTGAGACTCACAAATAACTAACCAAAAAATATTCTACATCATTGACCATGTCTTTTCGGTTCATTTTTACATGTTTTGACAACAAAACTGTTTCATAAAGGTCTTTTTGTAAATGTATAAACAAACTTTTTTATTGTTATAAAGCGGCTGGCTTCCCCTCAAACTAACGATAGTAAGTACTCTCTCCTCCTTTTTTTTTTTAATTGTACTTTTCATTTTTATGATTTTAGTAAGTCCTGAGGATGGTAATAAACATTACGAAAACTAGACAAAATACCAAAGAGTTTCATTCACACTCCCTGGCATCCTCGAAATTGACTGCAATCCCACAAACAACCATTTGTTTTCGAAGTTATCTATTCAACTACTCAGTCACGATCAACCCAACGTTTCATATATATATATATATATATATATATATATATATATATATATATATATATATATATATATATATATATTATGACACTGCTATTATTATTTTTTAATTGTTATTATTATTTTTATTAATAACTAGTCATCATAATAAAATATTTTCTATTTGTTATAATACGTTAGATTAAATGATTTATTTTTATTTGAAATTTTTTAAAAGGAAATACCCATCATAACAGCGATAAAATATCCGGCTATGTTGTTTACCCTTTTTCAAATACTCTTTCACCTTAACCCAGCTCAGTTGGTACGCCTATGGAAACATGATATTTCCCTTCTCATGGCAGGATTCAGTGGTGCCATCTGGTTGTTCTGCTTGACGTCAAAGTTCAATGTACTGTTTTATGGAAAGATTTGTGGTTATGTGATCAAATAGATAAATAATGAATCCAGAAAATAGTCAAATGATGTTTCTTTTATTCGAAAGAATCCTTTAAAATACCTAGCCTGCGAAATCTATCTTAATTTTAATAATTTTACCAACCAGTCAAATAGAAATGTGAAAAAACCTTTGCTCATATGCAATAAAGTAACTAGTAAATATAAGTTTTGTGGGTTATAATCAGTTTATGAGTATGAAGAGAAAATAATGTTCGAATCAGTGAACAAAAGTCATCAAAATACCCGAAAGAAGTGTCTGACACAAATACGCTCACTTTGTTTAGTTATGGGTTGGAAAGTACCTCTCTTGAGTGTTCTCGTGAATCCTGGAAGTGTTCTTCGGATATTGGAGATTGCAGCTCCACTGTGGAAGGCCCCCTTGCTATTGGCAACGTCACGGATAGGACTTTGGCTGTATTCTGAAGGTGATTGGTTTTTTTCTTGGTAGTTTTTACTTCTATTTGTCTCTGGATATGTTTTATATTGTCTGATGGTTGATTGTTTCCGTTCTTCTTGTATTATCACATTTAATGATTATCAAAATTTGTTACCGTTTTCTTTTCAAACATAAATTTTCATCCTCCTCCAAACTTGTTATTTTTCTTCCTGGCAACTCTCACTTTTTGTTTATTTTCACAAATTTTGAGTTTTTGCTCACTTTCTACATAGTTTGTTAAAATTCATTGCAAAAATTGCAAAACAAAGGTATTTATGTAATATATAAGTCATTATATCACTTTTTATTCTTTTTACATTGAACAAATATTTCTTGTCATAACTATATATATATATATATATATATATATATATATATATATATATATACATATATATATATATATAACTATATATGTATATATATATAACTATATATGTATATATATATATATATTTGGCGGAGCTTTCTCAGGATATTATAGATTCTGAATTGAATATATCATCGTCAGGTCGAAAAAATGTCAGTATAAATACACCATAATTAATAAAAACTGAAAATCGATCGATTTACTTTTCTACTAAAAATAAACTTGACAGATTTTCCTAAAGAACATTAAACTTATTAATATGTCAAAATGTTTATACTTATTTGCGAGTACCTACCAATCGAATCATTTATTGAGAGCTTTTAAAATTTTAGTTGGTTTGCATAAACATGTTCACTAATTAAGTGAAAAGCTTGGGCAGCGATTTCCTATGTCATTTCATCCAGATGAACTCTCATCAAAATGTTTCCAGTACTACTCAATTCCTAGGATACAAGGTTTTGCAAGTGAAATAAAAATGTTTCAGAAACTACCTAAACGAAAACAAAAACTCACCATTTTTTATCAAATTAGAAAGTTGAAAATTGACTCATTGATCCCCCAAATTATATCACAGCTTGACCTCAGAAATGAGCTTTTCCAACATTCCAACACGATTTTTTTGTAGCCGCTCATATGAAAAACAATGATTTGTCTAGATTCGCTGGATGGCGATGAATTTTCACGATTATGAGATGATTGTCTCATTTTATAGATTTCTATGACAAATTTCAACGAGATAATTTATGAAAGGTATTTGTTATGTAAGTGTGCTGTCATAGTAATACCAATTTTGTCTGAGAGGGAATAATGGACCTATATTATGAACAATACTCTCATGAAAAAGTTATTATGTTTACGCAGTAACTTATCAGATAAAACTAATTTATTTGTCCCTCTGCACTGGTATATAGATTCCCTGATTAATTTAATTTTGTTTTCAGATTTTCCCAGAAAATAAATCTCAAGAATAATATCCTTTGCTGTAGGTAATCAAATCTACGAGTCATACCCGCCCTTCCTGGATCTTTTTATGAATATGATGTACGATCAAACTACCTCAAATCGTATTAATTGGCTTTGTAGCAAGGGTTATATGGATTTCTAAATACTTCAGTAAATCATTGAAATGTTTCTTATTAGAAACTTCTACGATTCCACGAAAAAAATAATCTTGTTGGCCGTCCATAAGTACAAGTGAAATATATCACATTTTTTGCTCAAAAACATAAATTTTATTCTGCAGGGGTTTTGTAACGAATCGAAAATCACAAGGCCAATATCAAGAGGCCGAAGAGCACAGAATTCCTTGAATCTGCCTTCATATAAACTTTTAGATTCAAAATAATCGCTTGTCTCTGTTTCGATTCTTTCATATTAAAATTTAAAATAATTATTAAAAAACTATTACAATGTTTTATTCAAATGCGCTAATTTTCAAAAGTTATAGAATCATGTGCTTGTCGCGCAAAGTTTTCAGTTCAAGTACAGAAGCGACAAGCTTTTGAATCTATAACTCACGGAATAACCTTGTAACCATTTTCCCTACCCTGTGGGAGAAATGTTACGTTCCCGTTTGCTATGGTAGACGGTGAGTCACGCAGTCAGGGTTAAATCCGTTCAGTCAGTATCTTACTAAACAGAAGTTGATTTGGGCGCCACTCAAGCCAATAATACAAATACTACTGAGTTCATAACCTTGTCTGACTCGAGAAAACAAGGATAGTAAATATAGCTGAAATTATTAAATATTTGCAAATATAAAACATCAATTTTCAACACATTTGCATACAACAATTACCAATGTTGAGACTCTCTTGAAGTAAAACAATACCTTACTTAAACCCCATATATTGAAACTCAAATATGTACAAATGATATACAAACATACACGGTGAAAATGGACTGTGCAGATTCATGACCCTGTATAATGCACAAATTAAAAACAAATGGTTCATCAAATGAAAAATAATAAAGCCTGAATTTATGATGCGATAGTACCACTTCCACGATGTGTTCTACGCTGTTTAGTTTGATCAGCACTAGGACTGCTGAGCTGTATACTGATGAAATTTCTGCATATCCCTCGTATCTTGGTGAAAAGTTGAAATTGTGCACCAACCATTTCTTCGGAGGTTAGATATCCAAACTACAATGCTGGCATGGCGAACTACGACGCCATCATAAGGTCACCTGAAACATGAATCCTTGATAATCCCATAAAAGATTCTTACCACAAAATCGAGCATCAAATCTCCAGTGAGCTATTATGCTCTCAAAAATACAATGCGGAACTTGTAAACTACAACGTCCATTCCAACATTTCGAATCACGAGGCTGTTCGTGACCTAATCCATAAAAAAACGAAAATGGACTCCATCCAAAAACCCTATTCGAATAAAGAAGGAAAGAAAGTTAAGTCTCTTTGAAATGAATAAATTTCCTTAAACTTACCCCACACGGAGGGAAGATCACAAGCGTGGAAATATCAAAAACATCCTCGATGTATTTCCGAGGCAAAACCGAAGATTATCAAACTCTTGACGATCGGCACCTCCTCCCGAAACGGACCCCCTGAGCGCAATCGCACGAAGTCTCTTTTGACATTCCTGCAATTTTTCTACATGGTCGCCATCTATCGACGAGTTTGAACTAACGCAATGGTGAAAGCTCTCAGTTAAAAGGAAATACAACGTTTCAGTGGTTGAAACCACTTTAAAAGCAAATAAAATACTATATTCATGTGTCAGCAGACAAACACTTGTAGAAAGATACTTCCATATGGCGTTCAAACAAAACAAATGAACGGAAAATGTATCGCTTCACATCCAGTGACTGTACTTAGTGAATGAATGAGAATTCTCATTATCATTTTATATGGGACTCCTGTGGGAGTGTACACATCCAACAAGATGAACATTTAACTCTTAAATCAAATTTATCTTGTCCGGTGGACATTGAGATTGGTGGCGACATCTTGGCGAAGATAGCAGAAACGCGCTAACCCTAGTCTAGGTAAATCCAAATGCTCATACAACCTACGTCACATATCCGAAGCAATTATTTTTTACTTTTCAGCGCGTTTGAATAAGAGCTTGTCTTTAAAAAGTTTTTTATAAGTTATTTCTTATTTTGTGCTTTTTAGTAAGTACGGTACGCCTTAATCTATGCATTTTTGTTAAGCATCCTTATTAAGAGGAATGTTTCCTGTAAGTTCTGAACTATCTAGTTTTTTAATGAGGAGACCATCAAAAGAATAACTCGTCCGCTATCCTGGAGCTGCCATCTTCAATTTATGAATTTTGACGAAAAATCAATAATCTTCGGCTAAATTCATAATCTCCGACCCCAAAAACCCCCACATAGCAGTTTTGAATCGAATCGGACCATAATTACAAAATTTATTAGCCATCTTGGAGCTGCCATCTTGAATTGGTGAATTTTGACAAAAAATTCATAATCTCCGACCTCGAAAATCACCACATATCAATTTTGAATACAATCAAACCATAATCACAGAGGTCGTTAGCCATCTTGGAGCCGCCATTTTGATTTTCATGAATTTTGACCAAAGTTCATGATCTTCGACCCCGAAAACCCCCACATACCAATTTTGTATCGTATCGGACCATAAACCTAAATCTCGTCCACCACCTTGGAGCGCCATTTCTTTTCTCTTACAAAAATGCCATAAGCCGCAATTTCAAATCCATAAATTTTTACTAAAAATTCATAGTCTCTTACTCCGAAAAACCCCACACACAAATTTTGAATAGAATCGGACCATAATCGCAGATATTGTCGGCCAACTTTGGGCGCCATTTTGATTTTATGAATTTTGACAAAACCCAAAACCCCCACCAATTTTTTATCGAAACGGACCATAAACACAAATCTCGTCCGCCATCTTGGAGCCACCATTTCGTTTTTTTTTCTCTTACAAAAACTCCATAATGCATTGTCATGGGAACCATGAACACCTGCCAAATTTCACGTTCATCGAACATCTGGAAGTGGGTCAAATTTAACACATGTCGGGACAGGTGAAAATAAATAAAAGCTTGTAAAATGAATTCAGTTCTCAAAATTGTTTATCCTATCCTATCGAGGAGCAACAGAAATTAAATGAGCATTTAGAATATTTCGAATGTCAATAAAAATTCCAAAAAATGTAATCGACATTTTAGTTCTACAAGCTGATGAACATTAGCACTGACTGAATATTTCTACATAAGATATTTCAGTCCTTAACCTTCCGCTTATAACGTACGGTCTCTCGCACCGACTGATTTGAATATTTGCGCTAACTTTCTGTTGTTTATATATTTCCCGCTTTCCGCCAGGGTACCTTTTGTACTATAAGGAATCTTGTCAGGTTTACATTGTCTGTCGAATAGAGCCTTTGCTTCGTTAGAAAAATAAGTATAGGGTGCGTGAAACCGGCGGTATCGTTCGTGTAAAACTCTGAGGTAAGTATGATTTGATTTGGCGTCTTCATTCTTGAACTGAATAGTATGTTTTTAGTGTGACTACGTCAGAATGAGTTACGAAAGAGAACAGGAGCGATTGCGAAGACTGTATGAGGAAGTGAGTGAATCAGTCAGCATCTCCAGGGAATGTGCATAGACTGCATTTGGCAAAATGAAAATTGATAAAATTTGAACTAGTTTGTTCAGTTGCCAGTTTGTATTTATTCAATTTTTCTGTTTCTTTTATATTGTTATCTCAAATGTTAATTCATTACTGTTTATGTTTTTGTCATTTTCATCAGAGGAATATTTTTTTTGGTTAAATTATTGTTGTATTGAATAAAAATACAGCTGTTTCATAGCCTATAAAAAAAATATATTTTTTCAAAAATCCGTTTGTGTTTGTATTTGTACATGGAAATTATAGTCAAATATTATGTTCAATAAAAAATATTCATTTATTTTCAAGTAAAAACGACCAATAATCATTCCTTGAAAAAATCGGTTTGTCAGCCGACGTTATCAAAAATTAGGAAACCACTCACGTTATCTGCGGAAGGTTAATATCATTCCTATCCAAAACCTCTAAGATTGTACACTATTGGCTGATAATTCAGAAATCGAAAGATTGAACACGAAAAGAATATTTGGGCTTACTGACATTCCAAACTAGTGAGGCCACCCCTGTAACGTAGAGATCAACTCATACACAATAAGTTCGGTAACAGGCTCATGCCGGAGCCCATCAAAAGAGGGGTGTTCGTCGCCAAGTGACTAACAACTCCGATATTTATTATTTATAAAGCCAGATCTTCTTTCAGTAATTATTTTGAAAGCCTCTGTTCATCTTTGCTGCTGCTAGTTAATTTATAGGAATATTGCGTATTGCGTGTACTCCATAAGTTAGACAGTGGCAGTTATTCCATACAGGGGCGTTTCGAAGATAAGTTCGCAGACCTTTGTCGAATCGAATGGGAAATAAAACTACTGTTAACTGTGATAGTCGCTTCATATGGGATTATTCATTATAGTGAGGCCTCCCAAATCTTCCAAAACTATCATTACTTACTCTGTAGTTTTTATTTCAAGAATTCCAGGTATGGTGGAAAATTTAAACATGATCCGATCAATCCAGATAATATTATTCTTGGAAAAAATTTCACCAATAATTTCAAAGACCAAACGGAGCTGCCGTAAAACGAGGGACTACCAAGCCAGAGGTCCGGGGTTCAATCCTCAACACGACCGTTTTTAATATTTATTCATATTTAATGTTAGCTATGAGTACTAACATTTCAAACACATTTCATTCGGTTACTAGATTGACAAGGTTTCCTTCAACTCCGAATGAAATTCCATCACATTTAATTGTCATTTTACCATGCAATACTATACCCATATATCACACAGTAAAAGCTATTTTATTCCTGATAATACTAGTCGTTATATTATATCTCAAAGTGACGTGCCAATGTCAATTAATCCAACTTCGGCATACAAAAAACATAAGAAATTATGTCCAAAAAAGGATATAGGGCCATTTGCACATGTTCTACTTAAGCTAAGCTTAACCATAAGTGAACCTTAGATTCATATATTTCGTTGCACAGTTCGTCAATTGACACATAAGCTCGGCTTAAATCACAACGTAGGTAAGCTGCAGAATTTCTCAATTTAAGGTTCTCTTAGGCGGTTTTAACCACACTTTTTAGTGTCATCAATTATTTGTTGTTGATCGACTTGTGAATGAAATGGATTTTTTACGCGCGATTATTGAAGACGATGATCTTGGTGATTTGAATTTAATAATTCATGGAATTCCAAGACGAGTCTATAATCGAGCAGACTATTACAATAGTTTTGACGACCTGACGTTTTTCAAAAGGTTTCGAGTTACAAAGCCCACAGTAATTTTAATACTGAACGAAATTGAAGTCGAAATCGAGCATCCTTCCGGTAAGTAGTATTTATATATCATTAATGAAATAGAGATTATTTGTGGCAATATCATAGGTCGCTCTTCTGATTACAGCAACAACAGTGTGGCACCAATGAACCAACTTTTGATATTTTTGCGGTTGTGTGCTACAGAAAGCCACCTATCTTGTATTGGGGACTTCGGAGGTGTCCATTTGTCAACCGTTTCACGCATAACGAAAAGACAATTAGAATTGAACACTGCACATATTTTATTCCACGCCTCGTCTTTCTGCCTCCAAGTCGTCCCATCCGTTTTCTTACTATCAATAATAGATTCATAAGTGTTAATGATGTTCAAAAGAACATATTTTTCTGAAGTTGAAAAATTGGGGGCCCTCTTTCTAATAACGTCGCCACTCATTTCAAATTGAAAAATAAAATTAATGAGAAATTTGAATTTTGTCAGCCATGTCACTGCCAGGTGTCGGTGTCAAACTTGAATGAAATATGAAAAAAATCCAAAAATTACTAGTTTTCAGCGGTGTTGCCAGCTCATAGTTAGGCTTAGCTAAGTTTATTCAAAGAACGACTGTTGCAAACCGGATTAAATTTAAGGTACACCTTAAGTTCCTCGCATACTTAGCTAAGGATAATTTTTGAGGTGAACCTGTGCAAACGGCCCATAATCATCTAAAGATACACGTTATACAGGGTGATTCAAAAGGACTTTGACAAACTTCAGGAGGTGATTCCTCATAATATTCTTATATGAATAGTCCAAATAAATATATGCCCGGAAACGCTTGGTTTCCAAGATACAGGGTGTTGAAATTTTATTTTTTGTTTTTTTTCAATAACTTTCGAGATACTGACTTTAATTGAACGAAAATTGGTATTGGGAAGCTTTTTGAGGTGTCGAATTCGAACCTGATGTTATTATTGCTCTTACTCGTAGGAGGCGCCTCCTACACGTCTTTTTCTTTTTTGAAGATTCCTTACTTTTTCGAGCGTACTTCTAACACTTTTTTCAGTAAAAAATCAATTTCCCCATCATATCTACGTAAAAAAGCTACACCTGTTACAAGTCGCTATAAGCAACCGTTTTCTAGATATTTGAACTTGAAAATTTCAAGTCGATCATTTGATAATCGATGCGTGTTGAAGTTATCACCATTATTTTGCATTTTTCACAAGAATGCTTAGGAAATGAATTTGTCGTTTAAGTGAGTAGTTTTGGTTTTTTGTAGGGGGCGCCACATATTCTATTTATTTTTACTCGTTTGAAATAGTTATTTTTGTATCAAGGGTGCAAAATCTGTATTTGTTTTAATAAAATTTGCAAGAAATATCAACATTTTATTTCAAGAAATATTGAATATGTAGAATAAAATAAAGTAAAGGAAACAAAATTGTATTCAAATGAATTGTTCAAAGTGTCCACCTTCAGCGAAGATACAGGCATTTAGTGTTCTAGTCATTGAATCTCGTACCCGCTCAAAAATTATTGGTGTGTTTCTTATTGTTTCACAGAGTTTCTTATTGTTTTCTTAGATCTTCCTCGTTCGCTACTGGAGTCTTATAAACTAGTGACTTCAAATGTCCCCAAAAATAAAAATCTAGCGGGTTTAGAACTGGGGACCTTGGTGCCCACGCCTGGTTAGGTTCTTCTACACCCCTACCGATCTATCGATTTGGATAGACAGTATTAAGGAATTCCATGGCTACAACGCTAAAGTGGGCCGGAGCCCCATCATGCATAAACCACATGCGGATACAAATTTCCAAAGGGACATTCTGAAGTAGTCCCGGCAATTCATTTTCTAAAAAGTCTCTGTAGCATTTCGAGAGAAGTTTGCCTCGTCCGTGAAGAGTACATCTTAATAAATAATAATAAATAATAATAAATATGTTTATTCACCCAGAATGATTTACAAAATATATAATATGAGCCAATCACTACATGAATAAACAAAGATAATCACTGAAGTTGTGGTAATCACAGCTTGTGCATGATAGGAAAACTTATTTCTAATATGGTTTTACAATATAATAAAATGATGAACAACACAACATTTTAAAATACAACATATGAGTATATAATATTACGATATAAAATAAAAAATAGAAAATATATTTTTTTACGAATTTTACGAATATAACAGATTACGGTAACAAAGACATGGTAACAGATTATGGTAAAGGTAGCATGGTTAGTGAAACTTGCAAACAAACATGTAGAGTAAACCCATTAGAACCTATGGTCGTGCGTGGGTTCTCTCCACATCATTATCTACAATTACCTATATGTAGGTGTGGAATACATTGTTATACATTTTCTGTTTAAATAGTAATATAGGAAAATAGTGATAAAAATAATACAATTGTGGTGTTAGTAATACTAATAATAGATGCGGTAATTATACATAGTGGTGAATATTGATTAGAAGGAAATAAAAAAATATATAATGAGTTTTTAATGTGGAGGAAAATAATAATGAAATAGAGATTATTATGTTTATGATATACAATAACAATAGCATCATTGAATCTACTAGGTGAATCGATATGGATTACCAATATATTGACCTTGTCTTACTTTACTTAGTCTCAACTCCAAGCAAAGGTATTTTATTCAACAAGTTTTATGACGTCGGTTCTAGGTAGATGAAGGATATATGTTTTAAATATTTTTTTCAATAGGTTAACTGAGTTAATGGTTTTCAGATACATTTTGTATATATCAGGCAATGCAATATATATTCTTGATGATAAATATAGATAATATTTCTGGCCTATCGTTTTGTTGGCTAGCAGTATTTTGAGATTTTCTTTCAGTTTGTTACGCGTCGGATAATTGTGGTCAACTCGCTGAAGTGTTTTCCTATTATTGTATAGATATAGTATTATATTATACATATATATCTGTCTTATATCCATAATTCGTGTCTCTACAAATAATTCATCTGACGGGTAAGTAAATTTTTTAAAAGTCATTATTTTCAATATTTTTTTTTGTAGAACGTCCAGTTGTTTCAGATGACTATAAGTTACTCCACCCCAACTCAGGATACCATATTGTAGTCGTGATTGTACTAGTGAGTAATAAATTGTTCGCAGGTCAGTGAGATTCATAATGGTACGTAGAAATTTGAATTTTGGCAATAAACATCTAATAATTTTGCATATGTTGGAGAGTTGATGATCCCATCTTAGGTGTGAATCGATTATAACACCAAGGTACTTCATTTTATCTGTTATATTAATTTCAATTTGGTTAGATATCAGTAATTTATCGAATTCGGGGAGTCCATTTTTGTAACTAGAGAAGGGTAAGAAATACTTTTTATCAAAATTTATGGTTAATAGTTTGGATTTAAACCAGTCCGCTATGTTCTTGAAGTCATTTTCGACGACATTAAGAATTGAGGATTTCCAGACAATTTTCTCAAAAACCTCTGACTCAGTAATGTGTTGGGGAAAGTCTCGTGGCAAAAGAGCTTGTACCCTTAGAATATGGTATGGATAAAATTGTTGATCGTGGATAATTCTCCAAACTGTGGACTGAGTAGAATTGAGAGCTTCAGCAATTATTCTTGTACTTGTTTCTGGATTCTCCTCGAGAGCGTTCAAAACATCTTCCAACTCTGGGGTTCGGACTGCTCGTGGTATTCCAATAATATCAGCTGCCCTCTTAAAGCTACTTGGTTCTGCCAAACGACGGTGGAGTTACTGGTAAATGTTGTATAGCTGAAGGCAGTACTCGATTAGGAAATCGCACCTGGTAAATACGTCTTGCTTCGCGCGCATTGCCATCCGCAAGGCCATAAACAAAATGCATATCGGCTAAATGAGCATTATTGTTTAAACAGTCCATTTTTTTCAAAATTAGTGTTTTAAAACTCACAGAAACTTCAACAAAACAACAAAACGTTTAACTGTCACATAATATGTAATTACCAACATTACTTACTTAAACGTCAAATTCATGTCCTACGCATTCTTGGGAAAAATGCAAAATAATGGTAATAACTTCGACACGCATCGATTATCAAATAATCGACTTGAAACTTTCAAGTCCAAATATCTAGAAAACGGTTGCTTATAGCGACTTGTAACAAGCGTAGCTTTTTTACGTAGATATGAAAGAGAAATTGTTTTTTTTTACTGAAAAATGTGCTAGAAGTACGCTCAAAAAAGTTATAAATCTTCAAAAAATAAAAAGACGTGTAGGTGGCGCCCCCTACGAGTAAGAGCAATGATAACCTCAGGTTTGAATTCGAGACCTCAAAAAACCTCTCAATACCAATTTTCGTATAATTAAGGTCAGTATTTCGAAAGTTATTTAAAAAAAACGAAAATAAAAATAAAACTTGAACACCCTGTATCTTGGAAACAAAGCGTTTCCGGACATATATTTATTGTGAGGAAGCACCTCCTGAAGTTTGTCAAAGTACTTTTGAATCACCCCGTATAGAAATATAAAAGAAACAAAAATATCTTCCACGTATTACCACTCAACGATAAGATCCGTCTTGTATTCGCATGGATATCCTACCGCTCATGTATCATTTTAAATTTCCCACAAGCAGAACAGCAGTCACACAGACGCTTGTCACACAGACTCGTATGTAATAGAAGGAGACACAGAGAGAGAGAGAGAGAGAGAGAGTCGCATGGAGGGGCATAACGCTTTTCTCTTACGTGACGATTTCTACCAGTCAACACCTACCCCAAGCCCCGTAAAGGAACTTCGTTCCATAAAACTATATTATTTCGTAGTAAGGTTTCTTGTTGGGTTATGCTTCAAACAATTCTTTTCAATTCAATTCAGATACATGATAGATTGTGGTTACCTAAGGGATGCATGTATTGTATCCAGCAATCAAAACGGACGGAAACAAATTATTTATTAATACAATTACACAAAGAAAGAAAAAGAACTAGAAAGGCAGCAGGAATAGATAGAGGAGGTAAAAAGCAACAATTGAGACAATTTTGAAAATAAACTGGTATTTACCATGAGGGTTTTTTTTTCTGTTTCTGAATAATTTTCTTTGTATATGTAAGGTAGGCAATGAATTTCTGATTATGAGTGAGTCTATAACGTGGTACCTACATTTATCTTATGATTTGCACATTGTGTGCATGTTCTACAAATAATATTAGTGCAGTAGCTGTCCACAGTAAACAATGATAAATATACAGTTTTCTTATGCCATATAACCCATTCTCATCATACAGTGACCGGCAGAAAGTACGCATCATATTGGAAATTATTTTATTGATAAATTTTGACAGATATCGATTCGTGCAATCGCTTCTGCATCAAAAGAAACCCCAGAAGACGTTCGTCTTTACGTGTTTGACGAGAAATTAAAAAAAAATGATATTTCAAACAGAGTTTTTCGACAAAATGTCGAAAAATGTCATTCGGAAAAGTTGTTCAGAATGACATTTTGTAGCTATGTGAATTTTTTGATGAAAATCTGAGTTAAAAAAATAAAAATAAATTTTTTGCCATAAAAAAATCAATTTGGAAAACAGAAATATTTTAAATAATATTGTGTAAAGATTTGTAAGGTATTTCTATTCTATTCGGAGAAAATTTGAAATCTGTGAATTTACCATGTGTTCAGCTGCTTCATGAGAGGTCAGTGAAATATCTCCAGGACACTATAATCCCGATACTGTTTATTATTAATGAATTTAAGTGTATTTATCGACACAATTTTAATAAGAAAAAATTATTTTCACAATAAATAAATTGATTTTTGGCAAATTGTTGGAATCATACATACCTACAATATTATCATTGTTGCGTGCATCGCAGATTTCATCATGATCGAAGAGGCCATGAAACAATTGACTAATGATGCTAATATGTTAATAAGAGTTGTCGAACGATTTAGTAGTGTTATTAGTTATCAAGGTATTTTTATCGTCTTTCTTGTATAGTTTTTTTCATTGTAAAAGTGATTTTACATTTTGTTGTGTGTTAACAAAAAACTTTTTAAGAAAAAATTAAACCGACGAAATATAGAACTGAAAAGTAAAAAATTAAATAAACCTTCCTAGTCTCAATAACTAAGCTCCTAAACTAATGTGAGTAACTAATTTTGAGTCGGCGCCAAACAAACAAGCAAATAAATTAGGAAAGGCGTAAAATGATGGCATCGAATTGCGCGGTGACATTCTGATAATTTTTTTGAAGTAATTTAATGATCTTCGTTGATTGTTCGTTTGGCGCCGACTCAAAATTAGTTACTTACATTAGTTTAGGAGCTTAGTTATTGAGACTAAGAATGTTTATTTTATTTTTTACTTTTCAGTTCCGTATTTTGTCGGTTTAATTTTTTGTCAAAAAGTTTTTAATTTTCAATTTTTTGTGGCTGAAATCTACTAATTACTTACTGCTTGTTTTTTTATTACTTCCAAAATACTTACCCACCTTACTTCAACTATTACCAGTTAAATAATATGATTATCTACTTTTACTATTTGTTGTAATATAAATTATTTTTGTTGTTCTGGTTAGTTTATTTCATTACTTTGTATATCATTCCATCCTCTCATAGAATATATTGATTGTGATAATGACACTAGCGATCTGTCATTGTTAACTATATATGTGTGCCAATGTTCACAGGTGAAAAATCAATTATCCCCTATTTTTCTACCCGTAAGGGTGGATAATTCCATTCGAAATCCAAATATGATCAACAATGAGGTATACCCTATCTGATAAAAGAAGAATAATCCAAATGGAAGATCCCAGTACAAAGTTATAACTGATAGAATTGGTTAACGGACCAGAATTCAGAGGGTGAGTGATCAATATCCTTCAGTTTGCTACCCTTAGGGGTGGATTTAACTTTTAAATTCAAATGGGACCAACTTCAAAGCCCTACGCTACCCTATCCACTGAAAAAAAAAAATATCGGAATCGGACGTCTCAGTAAAAAGTTATGCGTGATCATACATAGAAAATAAAAATATACGCGTCGACGAGAAAACCTCCTCCTTTTTGGTTTCGTCGGTTATAAATTAGAAATGCTCCAAGAAAAGCTAAGTTTGCAAGGAAAAATTTGGCTCGTCTTAATATGTGGCGAGAGTTTTCATAGTTCCAGAGAAGCGGCTGATATATTCAATGCTAGATGTCCAAATAAGAATATCCATGGATCTACTGTGTGGCGTATTTTAAACAAATTTGAAGCTACAGGCAGTGTAGAAAATCGTTGTAAAATTCCACATAGTAAGCCCGTCACTAATGAAGAAGGTACTTTAATGTTTTGTTATCGGTAACAGAAAATACACAGATGGCACTATCGGAGAGGCAGGAACGAACTGGTATATCTGAAAAATCCATCAGAAGAATTTTGAAGAATAATAAATTTCGTGCATACAAACCAAAATTCATCCACACCTTACTCGATAGAGATTTCGATGCCCGCTTACATTTTTCATTTTGGTTCCATGGCATGATTGAAGGATGCCAAAATTTCCCTACAAAAGTTTTGTTTTATTTATGAGGCGACTTTTACATCAAACGATACTGTCAGTTCCCAGAACTGTAGATGGTGGGCTGATGAGAACCCAAATTGTACGATAGGGGCAAAAAGTCAATTTTCCTTCAAAAGTAATGTTTGGTGCGGCGTATCAGATTCGCAGATAGTTGGGCCTTACTTTTTTAGGGGCAACTTCAATTCACGAAATTATTTAGAGTTTTTAAATAACCAATTTTTTTATTTCTTACATGGATTACCGCTGGAAAGAATAAATGATATTTTTTTCCAACAAGATGGAGCGTCAATACATAGTACCCTTGAAGTCAGAGCGTGGCTTAACAAACACTTTCCTCATAAGTGGATAGGACGGTATTCAGAAAACCCGTGGCTGCAAGATCTCCAACTTTGACGCCCTAGTATTTCTTTTTATGGGGTTACTTCGAAAGTAAGGTTTATAAACATCGGCCATTTCATAATATCGAACAACTACATGTATAGAACGTCAGGGTAGACATGTCGGGTTATGGACAATTACAAAGTTTCGAGTATGTATGAAATTGTTTGGTTTATAACTATTTCAGTTTCTAACTTTATTTTGAATTGTTTGATAATAAAAAGATGAAAATTTTTAAGTTCTTGTTATGCTAGAAATTTTTTGTTCTAATAAAAATTTCAAAATTATTATTTTTTATTATACACTTTTCTGATATTTTTTATATCTTGGATCGCTTAGTAATAACATCTGCCGATCCCAAGCCTGGAAAAATTAGTGAAAACTTCCATTATGGTTTTTTCGGCACATTCAATTGACTTACAAAAATAGGCAAAGTTACTACATTTGAAGTAAAAGAAAAAAATTCCGTCTATGGTCGGCATTTTCGATCAAAGCGCCAATCCTATTATCTTTTATCAGGCGTGGATGATAAACCTCATCCTCATCCATCAACTGAAAATGGATATACATGATTGTTTCATCAGTAGAAGATTTAGATAAAATAAGGAAACTCGCTGCTAGGATCCATTATCCAAAAATTGGTTCTATGCTTTGAGTTCAATTTCTCCCCCAGATCATTTCCATTTAGTCGCATAAAAAACAAATTTTCTAAAAATCACTTTATCATTGTGATATTCAATATGAGTTTCACTTACAGAAATGGTTCAAGTTGTGATTCATTTGCTGTAACCCGAAGGTATATGGAATATTCTTGTACTTTATCCAGTACCTATCTTACCCCTCGAGTTTGTCATACATTTCGAGGTGTATCGTGAATTGGGTTTTATTGCTATTTTATTACCTACCTGTTTGTTATCTGGATGCATATAATAATAACGATGCTGTGTTTCCCAGAAATCTGTATGGTAATTAATATTAATTGGACTTATTTTAAGATATTGCGGTGTAGAAAAATAAACTTTATATTCGATTCGAATTAATAATAAAACATTTGTAAATGAACAAAAGGAAAACAGCATCCTATAAACTGACGTTAATTTATAATAGGCAAATTAATTTTATATTCATGGATAACAATCTGTCATGCATCATTAAAATGGACAGTCACAAAAAAAATATGTTTTATGTTGGATTCTCCAGACGGTATCGATAAAACTCGCTTCTGTAGACGAAGATTCTCATTATATCGTAGTTTGATTACAAGAGCGAAGTATTACTCCATTCAAGACCACCAAAATAAATTTTAGATTTATAGAAATAATTTTTCAAGAACTTTGTTTTCTCTTCCATCGTTCTAATATAAGTATGTGTTGAACTCTTGGTATTTGAGACAAGTCAAAAATTCAATTTCGGTATATAATATAAAAGAAAATATGTTGACGTGAAATTGATGGCTTGTTGCTTTCGATGGAAATGGTCTGATTAACAAGTTGAAAAACGGGTTGATTCTTGTTGCTGGTCCTAAAAATATGTGCGATAGCTCATTCGATTCGAAATGACGTCGAGAAAAATGTATCTCGAGCCTTTATTAAAGATGAAAAAAAAAGATATTCATTTTTTCGTTCATATCTCAAAAACTATCACTATGTAAGAGTTTTTGAAAAAAGATCCTCAAAGAAGAGGAAATTTCCAATAAAAAAGTACGGACTCCCGGAATCATATCTCCATTATTTATAATTTTTATTCAACGCCGAAAATAGGTCTCTGCGCGGACGTTACGGCATGAGCGCAACATCGCTGGAGACAAAATAATTTTTTTATAGTATTAAATAATAATTTAAAAATTTTAAAATATTATGGTGTCATCAAAACACTCGGAAGAATAAATCCCCGTTGATAAAAAAAATTATGTAAATTTTTCAAAAAGTTATACGATTGTTAATTAACTAATTTATATCTAATCTCTGTTTTTACAAAAGTTAACATAAAAGTTTAAATAACTGACCTATGAATTGTTTGCTTCTTGGAGCCCTTCTCATATATATACTTAACGAAATCACGTGATGAAAGTTTATTAAAGTTTTATATTTTGTTTGTTATAATTTTTTTATAAGGAACAAAAATGAAATATTAAAAAAAAATTGTTAAGAAAATTTGTGTTGATAAATGTTTGTCTACATCTGTTTCTGCATCTAACAATGGCGTTAATTAACGTAGGAAAAAAATGTTACTTCATTTGTTAAGAAATTGTTCACAAACAAATAGACAAGTTTAATATTTAAAAAAAAAATTTTCCATTTATTGTAAGAAAAAATTATGAATTAAAAAACATAACCTTAAATAAAAAATTTAATTGTTTATAATAGTTTTTTTTTTAATTTCGTTTGTTTAAATAATTATTTAAAGAATTTTTTTTTTTTAAAATTATTATTGGCATTTCTCTATAGGTCAACAGAAAAAACATTTTTTTATATCATTAATTTAATTGTTTATTAAGTTAACAATTTGTGACCCTCGGTTAATTTTTTTTCCTAAAAGTAAAAAAAAATACAAAAACAGCCATATATAACAAAGTAATAAAAAAAATTTTCATAGCTTTTTAAATATTACAATTTTTTTCAGTACTTTGTTATGGCTGTTTTTGTATTTTTTTTACTTCCAGGAAAAAATAAACCGAGGGTGACAAATTGTTAACTTAGTAAACAATGAAATTATTAATACAAAAAATATTTTTTGTTAACCTATAGAGAAATGCCAATTATGATTTTCTGAAGAAAAAAAATATCCTAATTAATCATTTAAACAAACGAAATATAAAAAAACTATTATAAACAATTAAAAATGGTATTTGAGGTTTTTTTTTATTTTTTTAATCATCATTTTGTCTTGACAATAAAATGGTAAGATTTTTTTTTTATTATACTTGTCTATTTGTTTATAAACAATTTCTCAACAAATGAGGTGATTTTTTTTTCCTACGTCAATAAATGCCATTGTTAGATGCAAAAACAGCTGTATTTGTCAAAAAAAAAATTAAATTTTTTTTTAATCTTCCATTTTCTTTTCATTTGAAAAAATTATAACAAACAAAATATAAAATTTTAATAAACTTTCATCACGTGATCTTGTTGAGTATGTATATAAGAAGGGCTCCAAGAAGCAATTAATGTATAGGTCAATTATTTAAACTTTTATGTCGACTTTTGTAAAAATAGAGATTGGATAAAAATTTGTTAATTAACAATCGTATAACTTTTTTAAAAATCGACATTAAAATGTTTTTTTAACGGGGCTTTATTCTTTCGAATATTTTGATGACACCATAATTTTTTTCAAATTTTCGAATTGATATTTGATACTATAGAAACTTTTTTATTGGAAATTTCCTCCTCTTTAAGAATCTTTTTTCAAAAGTTTATAAATATCAATACTTTTTGAGTTATTAACGAAAAACTGAATATATTTTTTTTTTCATCTTGTTTTGTTAATAACAATTGCAATTTTTTATGTGCTAATAAATGCTCGAGATACGTTTTTCTAGACGTCATTCTGAATCGAATGAGCTATCGATCATTATTTTTAGGACCAGGAACAAGAATTAACCCGTTTTTTAACTTGTTAATCAGACTAAAAGTACTTTTTGATATGGAAAGACTTTGACGTGTGTTGAATTCTATAACTTTTTATTTGAAAACTCATTTTTCTCATACAGGATGATTCTCAACAGAGTAAAATCAATCAATAATATGAATATTTCCCAACATTCTTCCCCTTTTGCAATTTGAACTCTAAAAAAAACATGAAACAAAATTGCAAAGTATTGAACTTTAACTAATAGTTAACTGAAACCGAATCGCTTGAGAGCATGTACGGTTCTTCCCAGCCTTGTGACAACTGATTTATTCTCTTCTATTTTTCCTCCTTTATTTCATTCATCTCCTTCTGTCTCTCCTGACTTCATCTCAGAGTTCTTCGAAAACTTGAATCTTGTGCTGTTTTCTTCCCTAGGAATCTCCAATGGATAAAGTCTTTGGAATGGTCGAAGGGTTTCACCATTACGAACTTTCACCCGGGCAATCCTAGATATCCCGTCTCTGTCAGGTATTACTTCTATTATTCTTCCTAGAGGCCAGTACAATCGTTTCACAATGTCCGAAGCAACATAAACAATGTCACGAAGGTTCAAGGTGCCAGTTTTTCTATGACCAGAGTGTACTAATTCTGCCAGGTATTTAACTCGACATTTGAATAATGTAGAATGTTGAACTGATTGGGGGGAAAATGTACACATTGCATGCTCTCTGAGATAGATGTTCAATTTCAAAGTGAAGAAAACAACTAACCTTATTATATCCAAACTGGTGATAAAGTCAGAACTAGTTGACTTCACACTCTGATTTGAGGCACTTGTGAGAAACAAACAACACAAACAGTATTGAAAAGGGAAAACATTCGCAATTGAATATTGTTTTAAAAATAATTTCGCGACCATTGTAGTGATTCAGAGCACGTGAACTGAACACTGTTGCCAAGCGAGATTCTTGCATGCACGGTTTACAAAGTATTACTGATTGGCAGGTGAATGAAAGATCTCAACAAACAATCAATCAGAAAACAGTTCGCGATGTGCGCGAGAATTAATTTAAACATTTTTGTCTTTAAAAAAATTCTATTAATAAATAAATAATAGTTTAAAAAAACAAAAGAACACGCTTTTATAGGAAACCAGACTAAAAAAATAGAAAATAAGAAAAAACATTATTTTATTTAAAAAAAAGCGTGGGGTGCATGGTATCGCCTGGCCCTAGGTGTGTAATGTACTATATAATTATTGATAACATGCACCCCACGCTTTTTTTTAAATAAAATAATATTTTTTCTTATTTACAATTTTTTTAGTCTGGATTTCTATAAAAGCGTGTTTTTTAGTTTTTTTAAACTATTATTTATTTCTTCTTTTTAGTGTGGTTTATTCATAAAATCGTGTTTTTTTAGTTTTTTTAAACTATTACTTTTATTATTTTTTTGCAAATTGAATAATGGAATGATCTTATCAAATTAGGTAATCATAATCTCCGACCCTAGAAACCCCCACATACCAATTTTGAATAGAATCAGACCATAATCACAAAACTCGGCCCCATTTTAAAGCTGCCATCTTGAATTTTCCGATTTTCACGAAAGAATCATAATATTCGACCCCAAAAACCCCCACCTACCAATTTTGAATAGAATCAGACCATAATCACAAAACTCGTCCACCATTTTGGAGCCGCCATCTTGAATTTTTCAATTTTCACCGGAATTATGTACACCTGCCAAATTTCAAATCATTCGGACGTCTGGAAGTGGGTCAAAATCGCGCTCAAAGGAGTCGGTTACAAACAAACAAACAAACAAACAAATAAAAAACAAACAAACAAACATACAAGTGGAGCTAATATAAAGCGTATAAATAATGTATATTACTCTAATATTTCTAGTATCAAAACGCCCGCACAGTGATTGACCACAATTGAAATCTACTACTATAATAATAATAATATTTATTTACCAATTTTTTGAAAAAACAAAAATTCCATAAATCTCGAAGTTGTACATGGAATAGTAGTACAACATATATAATAATTGGGCTATATAACAATATACACGAAAATATACAAAATACAAATATACAGAAGGGATATACATTTTTCCAGGGGAATAAAAGCTTTAAAAACCGAAACGGTATCCAATGGATAAACCATGTGAAAAGCCGTGAGATGCATGGTAAGTTCAGTGGAGAACTTGTCCGTGAGTATACCTCCATCTTTCATTTCTTTGTATGGTTTGAATATTTTTCAAAGGATACAGGTATATTATTAAAGTTTTGTTTGAATATTTTTCAAAGGAAACAGCGCTGGTTAAAAAATAAAACAAATATACATATATAGAACGCTGCTTATAAAATTACAGAATGTTGTTTAGTTGAAAACCACAATATTTATATGAAATTACATTTCATAAGACACATGAAAATAATAGTAAAAAGTAGATGCAGTTAATGACGTATTCGGAAAGGTTTCAATGAAGTGGAATGAGGGAGATAGCAAGTATAATGAATCAACAGTCGATAATGCTGTGAATTATTGTTTTATCGGTATCCAGGATCCGAAGTTTCAATCTTCTCTTTAGTAATTATTTTGAATTGATTCTTTGAAGTTGATCAGGTAATAAACGGAGTAAGCGAGCAAGATAAGTGAAGCATCTCTGGCCAACTGACTTATTTGCTTTGGGCATGAACACCTTACTACTTCATTCATAAACGCGACGAGTGATTCATCTTGTCTTCTACTCTTCTGAATACGCATGGGACAGCTCGGTGTTTATTAGTTTTAAGAGCCAGCAAAAGACAATAATGTTCAATTACATTTTCTTGCACATCGAGTACTGTTTTCTGATTTCATTCACCACCCAATCAGAAAACACTAGTAAATCTAACAAACTTTCGTTCGTAGACAGCTTTGTAAACCGTGCATGCCAGAATCTCGCTTTGGCAACAGTGTTCAGTTCACGTGTTCTGAATCACTACAATAGTCGTCGAGAATGCGAATGTTTCCCTTTTCAATAATGTTTATGTCGTTTGTTTCTTACAAGTGACTGTCATAATTATCAGGGCAAAGCAGCGTATGAAGTCAACTAGTTCTGACTTCATCACCAGTTTGGATATAAGGTTAGTTGTTTTCTTTACTTTGAAATTGAATATCTATCTCGGGCAGCCTGCAATGTATACATTTGCCACAAAATCAGTTCAACATTCTACATTATTCAAATGTCGAGTTAAATGTTTATTGCATTCAGCAATTGCCAAAGGTTTCCTCTGAGTAGGTCACATGAAATTGGGCGGCTGGGGTTACTAAAAATGTTGTCAAATTTTACAAAGAACAAAACATGTTTTATTTTATTTTTTCAGATTTTTAACCACTGTAATTCGTTATAAAATGACAGTATACACTCGTCATTCACGGGTGTACAAGAGGTTAGATTAAATAATTGTTGTAAAATAGAACTAGAAATCTAAGAAGGTCGTAAATCAATATTAGCCGACGACCCTCATTATTACCTATTGTTCGAAATATAGATAAGCAATAAAAGTATGTGTCCCTTAAAAGATTCCAAGGTCCGGATTAAAATATCTCATGAAATAGTTTGGCATTTTAATAATAGTGGGCTCTCCATTATTTTTGGCTTTTGTTGACAGTTTTGTATTTAAATTCATTTGATAATAAAAAATCTCGTAAGGTTGATTTAGAACCCTTGGTAAGGATATGTTTGAATGTGTATAAATAATAAAATTTACTTACCTGGCCACCAGACTTTCAATACTAATGGGCTATTAACGAGAATATAGCGATAATTGTCTATTTACGGGTACAAAATAAATTACCTACCAAATTTGGAAAACAAGACTGTTTTGAGAACTGACCACTTTCCAATTTCAGAAATAAAAGGGGGAAAGTTAAACAACATTTAGTCATTACCTACCTAATATTCCGTTGTGTCAGTTGTGTCTATTTCAAAGTGTCTATTCGATTTTTGTGTCGTGAAAAATGTGGCGTCCATGGGCTCATCCTGAAGCTAGTACTTCAACTGGTGGTCAAATAATACACCCTCATGGGAAACAAATTCTATTAAATATTTGTACTTCCCTTCTGGAACGTGGAATGTCCAAGGATCAAGCGGTGCAAGAAAGTGCTTCTTTAACAAAAACACCGTATTCCACAGTGTTTAAAATAGTAAGTAATCCTATTTTAAAAAGAAAGAAACGAAAAGGCGGTTCGAGGAAACTAGATGGCTGTGATGTAGATATAATTCGAAGAACAATATATGTCTTGTATAAAGAGCAAATTAGATATTTTAATGCAACGGCTTGAAAAGAATGGAACTGATTTCCAGTGTTGCAAAGAGACTTTGAGGAAGTCTCTTTTACAAAACGGATTTAAATTTAAAAAACTCACTAGTAGCAGAAAAGTCTTAATGGAATCTGTGCGCCTTAAGAAGTGGAGATTTGAATATTTATTGGCAATAAACGAATTTAGAGAATATGGTAGAACAGTAGTGTATTTGGACGAAACTTGGTTCGATACACACGATATTCCAAACAAAAGTTGGGTAGACTCATCTGACTTGTGCCAAACTAATGCGTGTCTAATAAAGGAAAACGCATTACGATAATTCAAGCAGGAACCGAAAATGGTTTTATACCAAATGCATTGTCTTCATCGCCAAAGAATATTAAGGACTCTATAGTCGATTATCATGATGATACTACAGCCGAATTATTTGAAGACTGGTTCCAAAATAAACTTATACCAAATATTCCACCCAACAGTATTTACGTCATGGATAATGCTAGCTACCACAGTCGGAGACTAGATAAAGCACCATGTTCAAATGACACCGAAGCCACTATACAAGAATATATGTTAATTAATGATATGTACTATGAGGAAAAGTACACAAAAAACAGTTACTAGAAGTTTTACGCAGTTATTCGATAAAAAAGAAATATTTTTGGGATTCATTGGCTGAAAGCTTGGGACATACGGTGCTCAGACTTCCTCCTTATCACTGTATGTTCAACCCAATTGAACATATATGGCATCAGCTTGAGTCAGCAGTTCGAAGAAATAATACTTCTCCAACCTTAAGTTCAACTGTGGTAGCTCTTATTCAAACAGAAACTGCAAACATTCCTGATAGCAGCTGGGCCAAGTGTGTTTCCCATATTAAAAAGGTGGAGAATTCATATATGGATATGGAAAAATTTTCCAAAGAAAAGCTTATTATCAATTTGGATGACGACAGTGAAAGTGAAACTGATCTTCGTGAGTAAGTTTGTTTATAAATACCTTTTATAGAAAAACTGAACTTTTTATAAAGTATAAAGTTTGACATTTTACATTAATTAGGTATATCATATATTATTATATAATAGAATATAATCATATATTATATATAAATAAACAATCCTCAATTATATTTAAGCGATTTTTCTTAGTAATTATCTTAACCCAATATCATCATACCTACATACAAAACAAAATTTAATGGCTAGGGCAGGTACAACTCTGCGTAGAATCCACCGCCTGCTGATAACTCAAGTGGTTGGTGATTTACGATATTCTTAGATTTCTGGTTCTACTTTACATGTTGAATAAGGATATCCTGTAGTCGCCGCTTCGCCTAATAGCTTGATCGACTTTTTTTCTTTGCCTATAAATAATAAATTTACTATTGTCTTATTTGAGAAACAAATCTGCATATTTCAAATTGAGCAGAAATAACCCAGTTCAAAGACAACATAACAAACCTAATCATTTCAGATGACAAGTGCGGAGGTTTTTTTGCAACATATCAATCGTTTCGCATAGTATCAGGAAAATTCAATGAGCACCGGGTGTGTAAAAATAGGGGTGGAGCACACATTCGGTGGGAATACAGTGGGTAACGACCAACAATTCACAAAGGCAAGTGAGTTTATATCTATGTTAGTTGATTGACTTCTAATGAACTTATGGTGTCCTCAATCCTCTGGGGTCCTACAACCATAAAATTAGTTTCACCCCTACATTCATAGATGAAATGGATTAAATTGTATTTTGAGGGATGTGACCGGGAATGAATAAGGTTTCTGTATGCAGCAAACAGAAATACTTGACATTATCATTATTGAAAATTGTGTTCAGTGGGAAAATGATATTTAACTGAATAACTGTTGGGTTATAACATTTTTATGTATATTCACAGTTGATATACTCATTTTGGCTAATATCTCCCTGTTTTTTTTTTAAATTATTTTTGTGATATTTGATAATTGAGACCAAATAATTCGCAATTCAAAGTTTAGGTTCCAAATCGAGTGATTCAAACAAAATTATTTGGTCGAAAACATTTTCCAAATTTCATAAAAATTTAAATCCATGGTTTTGGTGGTGATGTTCACGAGATTTGACCCTTTCAGAATAAAAATTACGTTTTTTAAAAGCCATTAGCAAATCTCGACTGTTAGTATCAGAATATCTAGGAAAAATTATGAAAAAAATCCTCCCCTTACTCTATTATAACCCGCACATGTGAGGTTTCCTTTTTCAATTCATCGCTGGAGATTTCACGTTGCATTTTTATGTTACTTTGTTTTCATCATTTCATTAAAGTAATTTAATGATCTTCGTTGATTGTTTCTTTGGCGCCGACTCAAAATTAGTTAGCTACATTAGTTTAGGAGCTTAGTTATTAAGACTAAAAAGGTTCATTTCATTCTCTGCTTTTCAGTTTCTTTTTTCATCGGTTTAATTTTTTAATATTTTGTGGCTAAAATCTACTAAGTGCTACCTACTTAATTTGTATTACTTTTGAAATACTTACTTACCCACCATACTTCAACTATTAATTGTTATATACTATAACAAGCTTGTACCATCGACTTTGTTTTTTTTTGTGACGACTATCACAAATTCACTTGGAATTTCTAAAAATACTGAAGTTTTCTTTAATTGTAACAGAAACCTCAAATGCCAATTTTCATGACCCTAACTTCAAAACTAACGGAACTCTCACCCAAACTTTCACCCTCCCTTTCACCCCCCTAAGGGTTGAATTTTCAAAAACACCGAAGCCTATTTGTAACAAAGACTTCAAATACCGATTTTTATGACCCCAACTTGAAAACTATCGGAATTCCTATACAAACTTCCATTCCCAATTTAACCCCCATTTCACCACTTCAGATGTTAAATTAAAAAAAATTTTTTTTTTTAAAAACCCCCCAAACCAATTTTCCTGATCTTAACTTTAAAACTAACTATACAGACTTTCACCCTCATTTTACCCCTTTAGGGTTGAATTTTCAAAAACCCTGAAATACATTTTTCTTTAATTGTGAAAAAGAGCCCAAATACTAATTTCCATGACTCTAATTTCGAAATCAACTGTACTTTTACTTTCAATCCCCTTCTCACTCACCTTTTCACCCCTTCAAAGATGAAATATCAAAAAAATAGGGCTCTTAGGATTCAATAAATCATCCCCTATTGTTCTACCCTTAGGGGTGTGATTTTTTTTCAAACTCAAATGGAACCCACATCGAAGCATACCCTATACAATTGAAAAATAATCATCCAAATCGGATAACCCAGCACAAATTTATGCGTGGTTGAATCGGTTAAGAAGTAAGAATTCAGTTGTTGAGCCAAGAATCATCCCCCATTTTCCTACTCTTAGGAGTAGAATTTCATTTTCATATCCAAATGGGACCAACTTCGAAGTACACCCTATCCACTGAAAAATAATTATCTGAATCAGACGTCTCAATAAAAAGTTATGCGTGGTCATACATAAAAAGAATAAACGCGTCAACTAGAGAACCTCCCCCTTTTTTTTCGTGGGTTAAAAAAAGAACATAGGAAGCTGAAGCAAAATGAATGTATAAAACATGTAGAGTCATATAAAAATAAACAATCTATACTTGGGAAAGGAAATACTACACTACTTTCAAGGACCATTTATACAGGGTGTTTCAAAATTCAGTATCAAGATTTCAGGGGCGTATTTTTCTGGTCAAAATAAAACTTGCTTTTCAATTACCATGTGTCCGCAAACGCTTCGTTACCGATATACAGAGCGTTCAAGTTTCGAAATGTTTTAATTTTTTTCTTCATAGCTTTTTCAGTTTTGGCGATATTAAGATCAAATTTGAAACATAGGTGACGTTTTGAGGTTTACATCCTCCAGTATGCCGAGTGATTGTAAGAATTCACCACATGGAGATATTTTTTCAGGGGTCAAGCCCTTTTTCGCCCCATACACTTTATTGTAGTGCGCCGCTGGTGGAATGATATTGAATGAATTCTTTGTTTTGTTTATAATTTTTTTTGTCTTTTGTAAATTTTACATATCTGCGACCGTTATCGGGATTTTTTTTTGTAATTCGCTACATTTAATCAAAATTTTCAACAAAAGGGGTAACCTATTATCACAATGAAAACAAAAAACGCTACTTATTTGGTTTGTGATCTAAATTTCAAATTTCCTTAAACATTACCTAAAAAATAGGAAACCTAACGAACCTTGACTTTTTATAAAAGGTGCTGGATATGCCCGCCTCCTTCTGCGATACAACCTTCCACTCTTCTTCTCATAGACCGCCGTAAGCGTTCTAAAATTCCGGGAGTGTTTCTTACGGTGTGGAAGGCATCCATAATTCGTTCAGTAAGAACTTCAATGGAAGGCACCGGTTCTGCACCATAAACTAGGCCCTCTAGATGTCCCCATAAAAAGAAGTCCAGCGGGTTGCAATCTGGGGACCGTGGGGGCCAAGCAATTGGATCTGCACTGCCAATCCACCGATTGGGAAACAGTGTCTAAATAATCGCGGACGATGACTCCAAAATGAGGGACGGCATGAACTACATCTGTTGACGAACTTGTAAAGGCACGTCCTCCACTAATGCAGGCAAGTCGTTCTGTAGGAAGTTTAAATATGTGGCACCATTTAAAATAAGTGGTAAAATAAAAGGACCAATTAAAGTATCTCCCACTATTCCTATCCATATGTTTACGCGGAACTATTCCTGGTGTCGACATTGTTTGATCATGTGTGGATTTTCTAGTGGCCAAATATGAACGTTGTGGTAATTCACTACTCCGTCGCGGGTCAAGTGTGCTTCGTCGGTAAAAAGGATACGAGATAAAAATGCAGGGTCCCTAGTACAGTTGCGCAGTATCCATCGGGAGAACTGCAAGCGCCGTGGAAAATCTCGCGGAAGTAAACCTTGGACGCGCTGGATATGATATGGGTAAAACCCTCCAGACATTTGAATGGGTAACATCCAAATCCCGTGCTATTTGTCGAGTACTCATACCACGATTTCCGTCGATAACATTTAAAATATCTTCATCTCTTACTGGGTTGCGTGCTTGTTGCGGTCTGCCAGCGTCGTGCCTTGGAGTCAGAAATCTGCCGTATTCCCAAAGGTGCTGATGGGAATTTATAAAAGTTATATAGTTGGGAAACCGGAAATTGGGAAATCTTATCGCGTACAACCTCTGAGCTTCAAGTCCGGTACCATCAGCCAGACCATAAACAAAATGGATGTCAGCCAGATATTCAAATGAATATGGTTCATTTTCCATTTTAATGTTAATGATGAGACATCCACCAACGTTCAAATAATGTCACATGCTTCAAACCAAACCTAAACGTCAAAATAAAAATAGTAGTCAAAGCCCACTAATTATTTCTCTCATTGTTTCGTTGAAAAATTCAATTAACTCTAGCGGAAGACAAAAAATAATTAACTTTCTTTCTCGCAGATGCGTAAAAATTACTGGAGACAAAAAAAATTATAAACAAAACAAAGATCGGTAACAAAGCGTATCGGACACATGTTTATGGAAAAAAAAAAGTTTTATTTGAACCTGAAAAATACCCCTCTGGAATCTGGATACTGAATTTTGAAACACCCTGTATACCGGGTGACTATGGGACTATGGCTATGCCTATATCTCCTTCACTTATCAACCGATTTGAATGAAATTTTGTACATAGATATGAGACACAATTTCGGATCGACAGACATATTAAAACAAAATGGCCCACTTCCGGTTTCGCCGATTTTTCAATTGGAACGCCCTGTATGGTTGATGTTTTTCGGATTCTACGGCTCAAATTACGTATGACAATGTTGCCAAATTTTAATTTTACAATAAAAAATAATAATTTCTAATTTTTTTTTACTCATAGTAATAGTCATTTCATCGATAAGAATCCTACAGCCGGAATTGAAATTTTCTTAACGCATTTTCAACGGTACCTACCGAGGGCTATCCTGCCATTCGATAGAGAATTCAATTACCAATTCAACGATTTACATTATGTACCACTTTCTTTTTGTTCAAAATTGAAAACGATCAATTTGTACAATATTTCATACGATGCCTACAAATTCCAATGAGTTGCCCGTTTAGGTTTGATGAAATGAAAGGTGGTGGCCGTGGAATCATGGAAAACAGTGGGTGATTAATGTCATGTCGTTTGTAAAAAGTTTTTTTGCAAGGGAAAATAATAATCCTTATTCTCGAAACGAACAAATCGATATGATATTGAATACGGAGAATGTCAGAAGAACGCTGTCAATGCTAGTATGCTATACGCTGTTCGTTATCCGTTAAGTCGGCACCCATTGAGGACCTATTTCAGGAAATTGGAAATGATGCTGGGGAAGGAACCAGCTGATTAAAACCACATCCACTTCATCGTCAACGAAGAAGCGGAAACTAATGTTTTAGAATATGTTCATTTTTCTCATTCTGCCTCAGTGCGAGAATTGGAAATTTAATGTGGGCTTCAGCAGGTGCAGTGCCAGAAAAGTATTGAAAAAACATAAATATCGCTCCTATGAATCAGTTTGCATCAGCATTATATGAAAATGACCCAGAACGGAGACTAACTTATTGTAATTGGTTTTTGCGTCATATGATTTGAATAATGGTTTTGTCTCAAAGATACTGTTTACAGATGAATCTAGGTTTACGAATAATGGTATGCTCCAGGAATAATACAAGGTATTGGGCTCAAGAAAATCCTAGCTTGCTGAGAGAAGAAGACCATCAAGGAAAATATGTTTTTTTAGCAGGATGGTGCAGGACCACATAATGCTAATATTTTTCGGCAATATCTTAGTGATACCTATGGGCAGAGATGGATTGGAATTAATGGTCCATTCAGATGACCAGCCAGATCGCCTGATTTAACCCCTATTGATTTTTATTTATGGGGTCACATAAAATCCAAAGTATACTCTTTGGAGGACTTGAGAGATAGAGTTGAGCGCGCATTCCAGGAAATTCCTGATCACGAACTGATATATGTGATGAGGTGTACAATAAATAGAACTAGTCTATGTGTTAGGGAAAGCGGGCAACATTTCGAACATATCATTGGTCATTAATAAATAAAATGACTTTTCGATGGTTGTGAAACTCTTCTATTGAAAACAGGATAATGGTATTGTGAGAAATAATTTGTACGTTGAATGTTTCACTGTTTCAGTCGTTAGACCCATTCAAACAGTTTGATTATATTAAAGTTATCTTTTCTTTAATGGGTTTATGATCATTACATATTGTCAAGTGATTATTTTTGGTAATTCATTGTTACCATTCTGAAGTAAAGTTTGAAAGAATAAATAGTATGTTATCTACCAATTTTTTCAGATTGATTTCATTTTGTTAGATGGCTCTCTACGTTCAAAAAGAAAGTGCTACATAATGTAAATCGTTGGATTGGTAATTACATTCTCTATCGAATGGCAAGATGACCCTCGGTAGGTACCATTAGAAAAAAACTATTTTTCGTTAAAAATGCGTTCAGAAAATTTTAATTCCTGCTGTAGGATTTGTTATTGATCTTATCGATGAAATGACTATTACTTTGAGTTACTGATGTAAATTAGTATAGATTTAACTGATCAAGGCCTCTTGGAATAAAAAAAATGAAAAATAATTTTTTCTCAATTGTTAAATAAAAAATTTGTAACTTCGTTTGTAATTTGAGCCGTAAACCGAAAAACATCAAACATACAGGGTGTTCCATTTGAAAAATCGAAGTTTGCAAATAAATTATAAAAAAAAAATATTAATCGTCCGAATTGTTAGATACAAGTCACGTCAAATTATGGCATTAGAAATGAACACTTATTTCCAATTGTACCCTGATAGGGATATCTCTTAGGAGCTCATTATTTTTGTGTCGTCGACCACCAGCTTACATTCAAAGTTATATTCTCATTGAAAGAATGATTCCCTGTATGAAATACATGAACCAATCCGATAAAATATCCTCGATTCAAAGGAACGACCTAACGATATGTGACAGAGTAAAGAGATTAAAAATTTCATTTGCAGAATGCGCCAATTATATCCAATTCGAGTAGGTAGGGTGGTGAATCGGCAGAGATCGAATTAAAATATCAAAATGCAATGATTTGAACGACGCTTCGCGACGGGGGGAGACAGAACATCGGAACATCGCGCAGCTCACAAAGCCAGCTAGATCGAGCGATAACCACATATCGTTGGGGTAACAATTGGATTAACCATTTAACGTCAAGTTTGAGTAATGGCCGGTAACCCAACGCCCCTCTATATACCGACCGAGTTGTTGCTGATTAAAATGTAATCTAATATAGCTACCGGAAAATGTACTGAACGCAAACCGAATATTTCGGCTTTGTTATTTCGATTTTATCGTTTTATTTGTTTGTCGGATTAAAATCTCATCTGGTTCGGTTCGTTAGTAACAATTAAATACACCGGCGATGTTTTCTCTGGTGAAACATAGACCAGCGCACACTCAAGAGCAATTAGTAGCTCGTGACGGAAGCATCTTCGATATTTGTGTGTTTCTCTATACTCCACAATTTACCATAAATGAATTAAGGTACATCACAAAGTGGACAATATACCCACCATATACCATTAGTGGGTTATAATGCCTTCTACAGTTATTGAGCTATTCACCACTGGCTTGCCTGCAAAGTAACTGAATACATGACAAATTATTTTTATTTAAATCTTACGTAGATAAAATCCACTGTCACCACAAACCAAAACCCCAGATATGAAATCCCTACAAACCTTTATTTGAGGGCAAAAAGGGCAGACTGGGAAAGTGGCTAAACGAACGGTAACTCACTCAAAAATAGTGTGGGCAATAAACTCCTTCAAGCCTTACAAGTCTCCTGGCACAGATGGAATATTTCCCATACTACTTCTGAGCGGAGTTGAATATCTAGCACCAAACTGTGCAGACTGTACAGGCTGAGCCTAGCATTGGAAAGCTACCTCAAACCTGGAAAACTGTAAACGTGGTCTTTATTGCAAAATCTGGACGGGACTCATACGACCAGGCAAAGGCATATAGACCAATAAGCCTATCTTAATTTCTTCTGAAAGACTTAGAAAAACTGATAGATAGAGACATAAGGGAAACCACTCTTATAGAACGGCCTTTACATTAAAACCAACATGCCTATCTAACAGGAGAATCATGCGAGACAACACTTCATCAGCTTGTTTCAAGGCTTGAAGAGTCTCTAGCAAACAAAGAAATTGCACTATGCACTTTTCTAGACATCGAAGGAGCCTTTGACAATACCTCCTTTGGTCTCTGCGGCCACTCGAAGAGGCATTGATGAAACCACCTGCAGGTGGATTGACTCAATGCTTCACAATAGACTGGTCCAAGCCAACATGTTCGAGGAAACAGAGAAGGTTGAAATTTCTAGAGGTACCCCACAGGGGGGCATACTCTCCTCCCTTCTGTGGGACATGGTTGTAGATGAACTGCTAATTTTTCTGAATAACCAAGGGTATTACTCTCAAGAGTATGCAGATGACTTGCTCATTCTCATCAAAGGAAAGAATACTCGAACAACCTCAGAGCTAATGCAAAATGCACTGAGAAGAGTTGAGGAATGGTGCAACACAGAGAGCCTAAGGGCAAATCCGAACAAAACAACACTGATTCCTTTCACCCGGAGAATAAACATGGGAGATCTCAAACCTCCCAGACTATTCCGCGAAACATCACAAGTAGTAGAGCAGGTGAAATATCTAGGGCTGATTCTTGGCGAAAAACTAACCTGGAACCCGCATCTTCAACTTGTAACCAACAAAAGTAAGATAACCTTCATGATGTGCAGGAGAGCTTTTGGAAAAACCTGGAGGCTCAAACCGAAAGCCATGCACTGGCTCTACACAGCGGTAATGAGACTCAGAGTAACTTATGGCTAACTCTTATGGTGGCCAAAAACAAATCAAAGACAGGCAAACACCAACCTTGTGAAAATCCAGAGGCTTGCTAATAGCTGCAATGGAAATCATCCTAAACCTCGAACTCCTTGACTTACATGTTATTGGAGAGGCAGTTATGAGTGCATACAGACTGAAACAAACAAAAAACTGGAGAATCCGAACAATTGGACACACCAGAATCACTCATGTAATCAATTTCGACGAATTCGATATGATTTCAGACTTCATGCAACCCCAATACTCATTCGAAACACGAATTGACGGTTCCGGATTGGCCCCGAGTATAGAATCACAATCAACTGCAGACATAGTCTGGTATACAGACGGCTCAAAGACAGTTGATGGAACGGGAGCAGGAATACATGGGGTAAGGCCAAGAATACCACTTGGCAAATGTTCCACGATATTCCAAGCTGAAACCATGCTATTATGGTATGCATTCAGAAGAATCTAGAAAATGGTTATAGGAAAAAACACATCTACATTCTATCTGACAGTCAGAGTGCTATCAAAGCTCTCAACTTCACACAGATAAAGTCTAAACTGGTCTGGGACTGCCTCCAGAACCTCATCGAGCTGGCAAAACACAACAAGGTCACCTTGATGTGGGTGCCAGGTCATAGAGACATTGAAGGCAACGTAAAAGCGGACCAGCTAGCTAGACAAGCATCTGAAATGCTATTCACAGGGCCAGAACCTGTGCATGGGATCAACAAAAACCGATGCAGGACCCTGATCGATGAGTGGATAAAAAGAAGACACCAACAATACGGGATCAAACTGTCGGGCAAATACACGCAAAGTCATGGTAGGGCACCCAAACCGGACGACGGCCTTCAATCTGAACAGAACGAAGGCACGCATAATAGTAGGTCTGCCTAAGAAAACACCTAAACACCATGGGAATACGCAGGGAAACCGTGAAGAGGAGGAAACAGCCTCTCAAATTATCTTCGACTGTGACGCCCTAAGTAGAAGGCGACACAGAACCTTTAGAGAGATCAACCCGGAAACAGGCATGAATCCGAAGAACCTTATCAACAGGCTACTAAATCTAATTAAAGGCACAAACCTGTTTGTATGAGGAACCACTGACGACAGAGTGATACAATAGAACCCTAGCAGGTCGCAGTGTCAAGGGAAGCTATGCCAACCCTGTCTCCGGCTCGTCAGTTTTCAACCAACCAACCAACTAGCTGAAATTTTCATAAATAATTATGAGGTATAACTTTTTTTTTAAGGTGGAGGAAATCCTTTATGGACATCTTGCGGTAGTGTGGGAGTCCCTGAGACAGATTTACCCACTGAACCTCCACCCCGCAGGCTTGTCTGGCCATGGCCTTGAATGACACTGGCGCCCTTTGGCCTATTGTATCCTGTATCTGATAAGAGTGCAGGTCCGGGAGATCTCAGTTGATCTGCTACACTATAGCTCTCCACTCGACCCTCTTCCCCAGATCTTTTGTTTCATCATGACTTTACCATGGTTCCCAATTAAGGGCTACTCTGAGGTCCCTCCTGACAACTGCGAGTACTGCAGTGGCTACCTTACAGTGCTGGTATTATAGTTAGAGAACCGCTGGTTCTGAGACGCGATGACCCACATACGTCTTCCATTTGGTGAGGTAAAAGTCCATCCCTCGAAAACACCAAATCACAAATAATTTTGAAATCGGGCATGGCCCACTCCAGTATGAAGGGAAAATCTCTATCGACTTTTCCGGCGGTTTCTATATGTCTTCCGTTTTGATAATTTTGTTTAGAAAGTGACTAGTAAGCATCTGACAAAGCAAAATTTTGAGCCCCAAAATCGAGCATCGCAAAAATTCGACGTTTCCTATATGCTTAATTTTGTGTTCCTTTACTTTGTTATGGTCTTTACATCGGGAAAATCCTAGTGGAAGACTTTTTTTAGTAGGGCCCGGCCTCAGGGTTGACCAAAAAAACAAATGGAAAAACTCGCGGGAGCGGCTAAGTTGAAAAATCGAAAACTGCACTTGGGTTCAACCTAATCTCTAGAGGAAAGACTTTCTGGCCAACTTTTCACCCCTTCCCACCCCCTTTGAATTTTCTTTATTTTCCATTCTATCCGTACCCTTGCAGAAGTAGTCGGTGTGAAGGGGCACCGGTAGCTGGTCAGGTTGACGAGAGTCTTATCGATATCTGAGCCAAGCAACGTCGGGCGCGCTTAGTACTTGAATGGGTGACCACCTGACGAGGAAGGTGCGCGTTAAAAATGCCCTAGCAACTGTAGCGTTGTAGCATATTCGCAGCTGCAGGCGTCATAACAATGAGCACAAGATTTGACGATAGAAATGCCGTCTTTCGGAGGAGTCGTTAGGATGGCGGTCCCGAGTTTATAGATGTTGAGCTCGTTTAAAGAACCCTACCTCTGAAACAACAGAGGATTCGGCAAAATTTCCGGTTGCGGAAAGTGTGCTCACTGGAGTCGGTGTTTAGCCCTGGTCCCAGAAATTGGCCGACGTCAAATAAAGCAATAAAAAAAAAACTTGGTGTGAGTAAATCTACTGTACAGAGAATTCTAAAAGTATTATATATGGTAATGAAGTGAAAAATAGGTTGAGTAGGGGTAGTGTTAGTTTCATTGTTGTTTGAGACAATGTTCGAGTTATTACTGTTTGAGGCTAGTACTTCTAAGTGAAATGAAGTATTATATAGAATGTAGTAACGTTTTTGGATATGAATTTCTAAGAACAGGTTAAAGAGAATGTTTAATTCTATTTATGGAATTCAGGATCTGAGATTTTCAGTACTCTTAATTTCATTTGTTTTACCAAGTTCACTTTCGTAGACTGTTTGTGATATGAGTGGTAGGTAATTCAGGTTTCTGCCAAGCTGGTTTCCTATACCAATCTACAAGTAGCTTGTTTTCTGTTGTCCGTATAAGCTTGGTTTCGAGAAATGGTACGGAATTTTCGCTGTTCTCAGTTTTAATTGTGAACTGAATGTGCGGGTCGTGCTATAGCTGGTATTGAGAATCTCATCCACACCATCATTCGGTAATGCTAATATAATATCAACATATTTTTTTATGAGTTAAGATTGAAAGATAAAGCTGGAATAACATTTTCAAACAAATCATCTATAACGTACGCTGCCAAAATGGGTGAAATGGAGGCCCCCATTGGGGTACCAACGGTTTGTTCATAAATTTTATAATTAAAAAAGAAAGTCAACAATTCCAAAAATGTCTTTTCATCAATGCAACAATAATTACTAATACGATCCCAATTTTTGTGTATTGCTCTAATACAAGCATCCAAATTGACATTGCTAAACAGGGAGAGGCCATCTAAACTTGTCAGAACATAATTGTCTGGAAGTGTTGAATTATTAAATTTCATTAGTGACTTCAAAAGAGTCTCTTATATAATATTCATTGTCAAAGTTGTATGCGTTAGTTAAAATTTTGGAAAAAAAATTGGCTATCATTTCAGTAGGGGCTCCTATAGACGCCACTACAGGTCTGACTGAAAGGGTGAGCATGAAAATTTTGGGTAAAGAATAGAATTTTGGAGAAATACCAGTATAGCATGTGAGTTTCTTTCTCATAACATCATTAATTAGGTTTATTTTATACATGACTTTAATTAATTCATTGCCTCTTCTCCGATTTGCTGAGGTAGGGCCTCTCAAATGAGCTACTGTTGATTAATAACTTCATTAATTTGGTTTGTTTTATACATGACTTTAATTAATTACCTTTTCTCTGAACTGCTGAGGTAGGGTCTTTCGGTAGTTCTACATATGAGCTACTGTTGATTATGATGTAATAGGAGATATTGACTGTTACTTGCCTTTGTCTCCTTGTGGTAGAATTAAATTAGCATCTCTTGTCTTTCAAGAATTCTTGGATTTGAAGAAAAGAGTCTGCAGACTTGAGTTATGGATAGAATGTTGGATGTGGTTTGTTATAATATTAGTTGCTATATATATATATATATATATATATATATATATATATATATATATATATGTATCTATATATATATATATATATCTATATATATATATATATATATATGAAAGAGAGTAATATCGAGGGGACTGTTAAAAACAAAATGGAAGGAATTTAATGGACATCCCTCAGAAAGAAGTGTTAACTGTAGACACGTGTTTCGGGCTCTCGGTCCTCATCAGTACGGTGAAGAAGTGCAAGGATAAACAACACTTGGTAGAAAACGACAAATCAACGGAGTCATCAAACAGAAGCCAGCCGCTCATTTGTGGTTTCGGTCAGCAGACCCTGAATTCCAGGGCAACAACCAACGTCACCAAGGAGGCAGCTATGGCTACCTGCGTGACATCCGAGTCCAGGAATATAAATATGAAAGAGAGTAATATCGAGGGGAATGTTGAAAACGAAATGGAAGGAATTTAATGGACATAGCCTTCAGAGAAAAGTGTTAACCGTAGACACGTGTTTCGGGCTCTCGGCCCTCATCAGTACGGCTGGCTTCTGTTTGTTGACTCTTTCATCTTTATATTCCTGGACTCGGATGTCACGCAGGTAGCTATAGCTGCCTCCATGCTGGAGTTGGTTGTTGCCCTGGAATTCAGGGTCTGCTGACCGTAACCACAAATGAGCGGTGGGTTCTGTTTGTTGACTCCGTTGATTTGTCGTTTTCTACAAGTGTTGTTCATCCTTGCACTTCTCCACCATACCGATGAGGGCGAGAGCCCGAAACACGTGTCTACGGTTAACTCTTTTCTCTCCATTAAATTCCTTCCATTTATATATATATATATATATATATATACGCTGTTTTTCATATATTTGATGAAAAAGCATTATTTCATCAAATAAAAATCATAATAGATCATTATAGTCGCCCCTCGTATAAAACATATCTGTCAGATAAATAAACTAAAGAGTTTAAAGTACATTAAATGTAAATTTTACGTTTCTAACAACAAAACATCATAACTACTAGTAAACAAACAATTTTTTAGAAGACGATTGTAGTGATATTTTAAAGGAAGTGTATGAAGCTACATCAAATCTTTTACCATCCAATTAAAAAAAATATGAACAATGTTACAAGTTATTTTGTCAGTGGTGAACAAATATAAAACTGCATGGATATGATGGAAATATCATATTTATGCTTAGAATTGTCTATCAGAAGGATATCGTGAACGAGGGGCGATTATAATGTTTTATAATAAAAGTGTTGCCAACCATAAAACTAGTAGGTACTTTTCTTCGATTCGATTTTATCACAATAAAGTATGGTCTTCTCAATTAAAAATACAAAGAATAAACAATTTTTAGTTTAGCGTTTTTAGGTAATAAACGAAGGTGAAATGCAAATGATTTCAATCGTAATTTGATTAACAAATTTCTATGAAAAATTGTATTCAACGATTGTTGTCATAGGATTTTTAATTTCACTCCATAGAAGTTTTAACGAGTGCCCTCGGTTTTTAAATTAGTTGAAATCAAGTGAACACCCGGTTGATTTAAATTATTATCGAAGGGTACCAATATATTCTTACTCCTCTTTAGTACGTTCATAAAGAGCAAGATGAGGTAACGGATGAAATCCAGGAAAGTTATAGTGACAGTTAACTTAATCGAAACGGAAAAGGGCTGATAGCCACCGTAATCGCTTGTCCACCATCGTTTACTTTCTAATAATTCACTCTACCGCTTTGCTGACTCCACTCAGTTTCCTTGACCAGTCTGGCCGTTTTTCTCATGGACGTTTTTCTCGACACAAGATTTCATGAAGTTGCCGAAATGAAGGATCTTCCGAAATGAATATAACATTCGCGTTTTAAAATTCAGTGGATACAGTGGCCATTGTTGTCTATTTCTGAATAATTATGTTAATAAATAATAGATTCAAAAAACTAAAAAACAAGCTTTTATAGAAAACCAGACTAAAAAAATAAAAAATAAGAAAGAAAATTATTTTATTTAAAAAAAAGCGTGGGGTGCATGGTATCGCCTCGGTGTGTAATGTACTATATAATTATTGATACCATGCACCCCACGCTTTTTTTTAATAAAATAATTTTTTTTCTTATTTTTTATTTTTTTAGTCTGGTTTTCTATAAAAGCTTGTTTTTTAGTTTTTTCAAACTATTATTTATTTCCTACTTTTTAGTGTGGTTTATTTATGAAAGCATGTTTTTTTTAGTTTTTTTTAAACTATTATTTTTATTATTTTTTTGCAAATTAAAAAATGGAATGATCTTATCAAATCAGGTAATCATAATCTCCGACCCCAAAAACCCCCACATACCAATTTTGAATAGAATCAGACCATAATCACAAAACTCTGCCGCCATTTTAAAGCCGCCATACTGAATTTTCCAATTTTCACTAAAGAAATCATAATATTCGACCCCAAAAACCCCTACATACCAATTATGAATAGAATCAGACCATAATCACAAAACTCAGCCGCCATCTTGAATTTCTCAATTTTTACAAAAGAATCATAATATTCGACCCCAAAAACCCCCACATACCAATTTTGAATAGAATCAGATCATAATCACAAAACTCGGCCGCCATTTTGAAGCCGCCATCTTGAATTTTCCAATTTTCACAAAAAACTCATAATATTCGACCTCAAAAACCCCCACATACCAATTTTGTAAAGAATCAGACCATAATCACAAAACTCGGTTTCCAATTTTTACAAAAAAATTATAATATCCGACCTCAAAAAACCCCACATACCAATTTTGAATAGAATTAGACCATTATCACAAAACTCGGCCGCCATCCTGAATTTTCCAATTTTTTCGAAAGAATCATAATATTCAACCCCAAAAACCCCCACATATCAATTTTGAATAGAATCAGACCATAATCACAAAACTCGGCCGCCATTTTTTGAATTTTCCAATTTTCACAAAAGAATCATAATATTCGACCCCAAAAACCCCCACATACCAATTTTGAATAGAATCAGACCATAATCACAAAACTCGTCCCCCATTTTGGAGCCGCCATCTTGAATTTTTCAATTTTGACAAAAGAATCATAATCTCCGACCACAAAAACCCTTGGATACCAATTTTGAAACGAATCGGACCATAATCACAAAATTCGTACGCCATATTGGAGCCGCCATTTTGTTTTTTCTTCACACAAAAATTTCTTAATGCATTGTCACCGGAATTATGTACACCTTCCAAATTTCAAATCATTCGACGTCTGGAAGTGGGTCAAAATCGCGCCCAAGGAGTCGGTTACAAACAAACAAACAAACATACAAGTGAAGTTAATATAAAGCGTGTAAAAAAATAACATTTACAAACTTTCTTTCCTAGTAGAATATGTGCTTCTATGCAACGGAATAGCCCACTTGTCCATTTACATATCTGATCAACTCGTAATAAGGCATGTTCTCGTGACAAAACTTTATTGTTTTGAAGTAATGATAGTTGCAGATAACGGATAATTTTTTTGCGATTGCATTAGAAATGTAAAGGCGTACTATCATGTTATTCTATCATATTCACTCCAAATCGCTATTTGATTCAAATTACTGGACACACTTTATAATTGTTGTGCGATTCATGGAGTCGCAATTCCGATTTGTGAAATTAAGCAGTTTGGGATCGGAGGATTCCCAAATGGTGCAATCGGCGAAAGAACTTTTAAGATCCGATTTTACTCAAAATCGATATCTGAAGGTAGCAGCTTAGGAATTTGCTAACCTGCAAACGCAAGTGACGGTGGAATGATAACTTTTCCCGAAAAATAATATTAGGATCCAAGATGAGTTGAAAATTATTTCGGAATCGTGGTCAGAACATCGAATTTATCACCACGTTCCTGAAAAATCCTACGTTTTCTTATTTCTCTATATAATATATAATATATACATATATATCTATATAATTATATATATATTTATATATATATATTATATATATTATATATTATATATATTATATATATATATATATATATATATATATAAATATATAGAAGGGAAGTCTTGACTGATTAGTTGAAGAAAAAAATCTACGGAACTATCTTGAGGATGCAGTCAAAATAACTGGGCTGGGTTAAAGAATACTCTTTGTTATATGGTCGAGCTTTCGGAAACGTTTATTTCCTTTTTCAAGACATCTAAAAATGCGTACACGACATAAATTAAACACAATCGAGCTTATCAGAAAGAAACATTTGCATTCAATGTCCATATATATGGAGGTATGCATGGATTTTCAGGTGAATATCATTCAACTTTCTGCGTGGTATTTGCCAGGAAAGTAGTTGTTTTTCACCTGTGGTTCACCATAAAACACCTTTTTCAATTTATATTGAATTTTTGTGAAGACGACTGAGTTTATCATTTCTATTCATTCATTTCACTTCACTTGGCTTTCTTCCTTTTTGAAACATATAGCTGGTCGAGCAACTGCCGCTTCTACCGAGAAGGAATCTTTTATTTAGATTCCTATCGAGGTAGGAGAAATGTATGGAGTGTTTCTTTCTGTCACTAGGTACCGCCGGTTAAAGTTTTCTTTTCCGGCGTACCTATAGGTGTTATAAGCTCGACGGCGATATTGTTTATGTTGTGTCTCGCTTCAGCCAGAGCTCTTTGGACCACTGGCTGGTGACTACTCCGTACTGATGAGGCCCAGAAGCCTGAAACCGGTATGCGGATTGTTAGGCGTACACGACATAAATTAAACACAATCGAGCTTATCAGAAAGAAACATTTGCATTCAATGTCCATTTATATGGAGGTATGCATGGATTTTCAGGTGAATATCATTCAACGTTCTGCGTGGTATTTGCCAGGAAAGTAGTTGTTTTTCACCTGTGGTTCACCATAAAACACCTTTTTCAATTTATATTGAATTTTTGTGAAGGCGACTTTGAGTTTCTCATTTCTATTCACATCTAAAAATGTAAAAAGAACAAGTTTGAGTCACATGGTACTCCATAAAATGTTAGAAATACTTACTAACTTGAGAATGACATTATAAAGTTAAAAGCGTACATAGTCAGGAACAAACACAATTGAGCAGATTGTTAATCAATGCATTGTTTAAAAATAAGTAACAACTTACAACCACTTTTATTTAAAAAGTAGACAAATTCTCGTCAACATAAATTCTGCATATGGTCAAGTTATGCCAGAAGAGCATGGATCCTAGAGAAAAGGAAATTATATACATTAGACATAAGACAGCTGTCAATATGCAAAGTGGGGAGGGATCAACTTGTTTGAATATATTGCCAACTTCACAGTGGCGGGAAATTTGAAATTACAAAAATTATGGAACATCTGAAATAAGAGACCAACGCACTGGAAAATGTTAATGAAATTTTTCTCTATAAGCACATTGTGTTTAAGAATCCATATTCATTTGTGGTCCAGAAAGGTAATGTTGTTCCAATTTAATAATGTAACTGCATCCTCAAGATAGTTTAGTAGATTTTTTCCTATATATATATATATATATATATATATATATATATATATATATATATATATATATATATATATATATATATATATATATATACAAGCTGATTCTATGTGGGGTTGCAGTCAAGAATGGGGCTGATTAGGAAAACTCTTTGGTATCCGTGTTTCATAATTGAATACTGATCCTAAAGGGCGATAATCCTTGGGTGATTTAAAAAAAAACTTCATATGAACATAGGTCCGCAACCCCTTTATTTCTGAGATACAGGATGTTGAAATTTAACAAATAAATCAGTTCTTCCCCAATATCTCTGAAACCGCTTTGGCTTTTTCTTTCAATTTTTGTACATGCAAAGTACGCATGAAAATACATTTTTTCCATGCCTTGTCACATTTTTGATCAAAATAATGATACGCCACTGTCTTTTTCCCAAATAAATATTATTTTTGTAATTGTTCTTATCTTCTCATAAAAATGGTCGATTGCCTTTTTTTCGTCCGACGGACGGTTTTCGATTTAGAAAATAAAATACATTCATTTGCTTGTCCCTATTCGATTTTTTCTCTCAGTTCGTAATTACACAATTGTGGTAACCAAAGGATCTAGGCAAGATTTTTATAAGTTTATGGTAACTATTATTTAGTTTTTGTAATGAGTACTCATAAAAATACATTTTTTATTTTGAAAACATAACTATTATGAACAAATAATACCAAAATCAAATTAACTGTTCAAAATGTCCGCCTCCTGCAAGTATGCACGCCCAGCCCTTCTTATCATTGACTCGCGTACTTTTTGGAAATTTCCTGGAGTATTCCTTATTACTTCACAGGAAACTATTACGCGGTTTCGCAATTCTTCCTCGGTTAGAATTGGCTGACTGTACACCAAAGTCTTAAGATGTCCCCAAAGAAAATAATCAAGACTGTTTGAGTCTGGGGATCTAGCTGGCCATGACTCTGTTTCCACGACCTATCCAGCGATTATGAAAGTTTTGGTTTAAATATTCGCGTGCCAGATCACTAAAATGAGAAGGTGCACCATCTGCATAACCACATGCGATTTCGCATCGAAATAGGAACATCTTCCAACAGAATTGGCAAACTATCTTCAAGAAATCGGCGATAATTATGTCCATTTAATCTGCGTGGTAAAAAAAGGTCCAATTAGGTAATCTACAATAATTCCAGCCCAGCATTTAATGAGAACTGCTCCGGAACTCATAGAGGAGTCCATATTGAAATCTCCAGATAAGGTGAAGTTTACATGTGGAGAATAAACCTGCTCCAATACTTTTTTTTTTCAAAACATCAACGTAACCGCTAGGTGAGCGGACACAGATTTAAAATCTTTCTCAACGCAGTACCTTTTCAAATCTATTTGTTTACATTTCAATCCCATTTTGGAATATATGGTTACTCCTCCTTTTTCAAATAAGGTTCTGCAGAAATAGCTTGATAATTCAAATCCGTTCATATTTCTATGAACTATAGACTCATTGGTTCAATGGGTTTCAGTTAAAGTGAGAACCTGGAGGTTTGAGTCAAAGACAAATTAATTGTACGAGTATTCATGCTTTGAACATTCAGAAGAAGGATTTGGGGATTAAACATTAGTCTAGAAAAATCGAATTAAACGGTTTTCTTCACATAAAGGATTCAATATAAAATTGAACCAGAAAATGGTAGATCTCAGGTGAAAAACAACTACTTTCCTGGCAAATACCACGCAGAACATTGAATGATATTCACCTGAAAATCCATGCATACTTCCATATAATATCAATGGACATTGAATGCAAATGTTTCTTTCTGATAAGCTCGATTATGTTTAATTTATGTCGTGTTCACCTAACAATCCGCATACCGGTTTCAGGCTTCTTGGCCCTCATCAGTACGGAGTAGTCAACCAGCCAAAGGTCCAAAGAACTCTGGCTGAAGTGAGACACAACGTAAACAAACCATCATCGAGCTTGTAACACCTATAGGTACGCCGGAAAAGATAAACTTTAACTGGCGGTACCTAGTGACAAAAAAACATCCGAACTCCCCCTGATAGGTTTCTAAATAAAAGATTCCTTCTCAGTAGGAGTGGCAAGCCCGTCTAGCATATAGTGAAAGATAAGTGCCATGTGAAGTGGAATAAATAGAAAAATCGAATTAAACGGTTTTCTTCACATAAAGGATTCAATATAAAATTGAACCAGAAAATAGTAGATCTCAGGTGAAAAACAACTACTTTCCTGGCAAATACCACGCAGAACATTGAATGATATTCACCTGAAAATCCATGCATACTTCCATATAATATCAATGGACATTGAATGCAAATGTTTCTTTCTGATGAGCTCGATTATGTTTAATTTATGTCGTGTTCACCTAACAATCCGCATACCGGTTTCAGGCTCCTTGGCCCTCATCAGTACGGAGTAGTCAACCAGCCAAAGGTCCAAAGAACTCTGGCTGAAGTGAGACACAACGTAAACAAACCATCATCGAGCTTGTAACACCTATAGGTACGCCGGAAAAGATAAACTTTAACTGGCGGTACCTAGTGACAGAAAGAAACACTCCGAAAATTCCCACCTCGATAGGTTTCTTCACATAAGGATTCAATATAAAATTGAACCAGAAAATGGTAGATCTCAGGTGAAAAACAACTACTTTCCTGGCAAATACCACGCAGAACATTGAATGATATTCACCTGAAAATCCATGCATACTTCCATATAATATCAATGGACATTGAATGCAAATGTTTCTTTCTGATAAGCTCGATTATGTTTAATTTATGTCGTGTTCACCTAACAATCCGCATACCGGTTTCAGGCTTCTTGGCCCTCATCAGAACGGAGTAGTCAACCAGCCAAAGGTCCAAAGAACTCTGGCTGAAGTGAGACACAACGTAAACAAACCATCATCGACCTTGTACACACCTATAGGTACGCCGGAAAAGATAAACTTTAACTGGCGGTACCTAGTGACAGAAAGAAACACTCGAAAATCTCCCACCTCGATAGGTTTCTAAATAAAGGATTCCTTCTCAGTAGGAGTGCAAGCCGTCTAGCATATAGTGAAGATAAGTGCCATGTGAAGTGGAATGAATAGAAAAATCGAATTAAACGGTTTTCTTCACATAAAGGATTCAATATAAAATTGAACCAGAAAATGGTAGATCTCAGGTGAAAAACAACTACTTTCCTGGCAAATACCACGCAGAACATTGAATGATATTCACCTGAAAATCCATGCATACTTCCATATAATATCAATGGACATTGAATGCAAATGTTTCTTTCTGATGAGCTCGATTATGTTTAATTTATGTAGTGTTCACCTAACAATCCGCATACCGGTTTCAGGCTTCTTGGCCCTCATCAGTACGGAGTAGTCAACCAGCCAAAGGTCCAAAGAACTCTGGCTGAAGTGAGACACAACGTAAACAAACCATCATCGAGCTTGTAACACCTATAGGTACGCCGGAAAAGATAAACTTTAACTGGCGGTACCTACCATTTTCTGGTTCAATTTTATATTGAATCCTTTATGTGAAGAAAACCGTTTAATTCGATTTTTCTATTCATTCCACTTCACATGGCACTTATCTTTCAAACATTAGTCTGTTACAATTTTCTGTCTCCGTTTCAGAAAAACTTACTGATACATGCACCTGTCGGCCACAGATTTGGATTCATTTCTCTACGAAATTCCTATCATTGATGGTCACTCATCTATAAACTCTAGACTAAATTAACCAAAAGAATCGAGACTTCAATGAAAGTAGCTTGTATGAATTAATAAAGAAATGGTTTCAAACAAGAAAAACGGCTTACTATTATTCCTCGGCAATGTTACCACTCTGAGATGAAGAAATTGTACTTTTTCATCCTCTATTTCTCTTGATTGAGGAAAGAAGACCTGATGATAAATTATGACTCTTCAAGTGGTCGGTGACTAATGTCGGTATTTCACAGACACAAATAGCCCAAATGACATATAATTTGTACAGGCCCGAGTGAGTTTTCATAGTACATTTTTGCGATTTCGTGAATGGAGAGACAGGTAGTCGTAGTAGTAATGCCATGCCGGCGGAAGAAGAAGAAACCGAGATTACAGGTAGCGACGGAAGTGAGTATTGCTGTGTCTAGACAAAAAAACGACCACCGAGTGACGACCTCCTAATTCTTCTTCGGTCATTTGTTCGTAATCGTAAAGTGACCCGAGATAAGATTAACAAATTTATTGTTATTAGTTTGTTCGGCTCTAATTGCGTGAAGATGTTTCTTGCTTTATTAGTTGTTGTTCGAAAGGAGGGACAAACAAAGGAATACTTTGGGTTATTTTGAGTTGATGAAGCAGTGGGCATTGGACGATAGTGGGCCATAAATAACATTCGATACGTTTTGAGTTTTGGGAAGAGATTGATATTGGATGCCCTAGAAAAGGTTTGTTTTCAGAGCACTTTTGCACAAAAAACACGTTTTATCTTCATTTATTTTGTTAGTTGTGAGAAACGATGTATTTTTCATAACGTAGTTTCATTGTTTCCTGCTAGATGCTGAACATGTTCGATCTTACGACCACAGCATACGTTCGAAATGGTGGCAATAATCTCAGATATAAGATAATAGTATATTATGCAACGATCATGTAATGATGGTTATTAATACACGAGCATTAACCGGGATACGAAACGTGCCAAAGGCGAGTTTCGTATGGTTTATGCGAGTGTATCAATAACCATTACATAAGAGTTGCATACGCTATTTTTTCTACACCCGATAAATAATGAAGAACTATAAATATTATATTTATATTTGTATTCTAAAAAAAAATTCTACAAAATTGTTATCAATGGTATTACCTCGGGTATTACCATGGATATAGGAAAACTATAAACGTTCTATTTATATAAGTTTTGTTTGATTCTTGAATCCCTTTTGAGATATTTTTTTTTGGGGAGGTTTTCTTGGGTTTTTGATTCTTTGAAAACAATGTTCTAGTAGTTCGTAGGAGAAGACGTTTCGTCCCTGGCCGGGGACATTTTCAATTCTTTATTTATTTTTTTTATATAAAAACATACATGGTTTGCTTGGCAGAAAGTTCGCTATTTTTTTGAAAAAAACTGTGAGTAATGATCGTGGTATTACCTCTGAGGTGTTGTTATTATACAGTTAGGTTTTTGGTTTTTGTGCCTCATTATGTTTTGTAGCTATAGTTATCAAAATCGGATATCTTATTCACTTTTGGAAAGGTAACTTTCTTGGCTGTGCGTGCGTTCATTGAATAAATAAAGAATTGAAAATGTCCCCGGCCAGGGACGAAACGTCTTCTCCTACGAACTACTAGAACATTGTTTTCAAAGAATCCAAAACCCAAGAAGACCTCCCAAAAAAAAAGTTCTATTTATAATTATATTGAACATAAAAATTGTAATTAATCTGATTTCTTAAAAATATTAAGATTATTTATTGTGCAGTTTGAAAAGTTTATTCCAGGTCCCACTGATCTGGAAGTGGAAGGAATATTTACATTTATTTCATTATTGCTCAATAGAGTTCAATATTGTATTGGAAATGCTGATTTCATTCTGAACCGAACTTTCAATGTAGCCTTCCGCCACTGAATTGGATTTCCAGCCACCATGACGTTTTAATGCAATAATATCACCACCGGCATCAACTAATACGGTTGCAGATGTCCTTCGAAAACAATGCCCTGTACATAAATTCGGATCAGGCAGATTTAAATATGTTGCTATTTGATTTGTTGAAAATATTACCAAATCTATTGATACCAATGTTTTGAATTGTGCATTTTCCATTAAAATAATTAACGAAAAAAGAAGGGGTAGGGCAAATTTTCGGCCGTAGATTCATATATTTTTTACTAATTTTGTAGTATTTGCCGGTAATTGTAAATGTTCGTTGTACTTTTGTTTTAGTTTCTACCACATTAACAATTAAGATTCCTTTCATATCTTTGACATTTTCACATGTTAGGTCATGTAGTTCATGTCTTCGACATGCTCCCATTATTCCAAAAATCATTGCTACCTGAAACAAAAAGATAAATTAAAAAAATACAACAATATGAAATGAAAAAAAGAAGAAAAAGAAAAAATGAAATAAAAAGCAGGATGACCTTCGAACCCGCGACTATAGTATGAAACTATAGTCTATAGTTCAAATGTAGCGCCTTAGCCCGTTTCGCCACGAGTTTTTTCGACATTAATGAAATATATCATGCATGAGTCGAATGGAAAATGTACTCATGACAAAATTTTCAAAAATGCAATGTTAGGTAGATACTTACAGGTAAAAATATTTTTGATTTTTTTCCAACATATCCTTCAGACTTTCGCTTTAATGAAGCTTGTAGCTCCTTATATTTAGAAATGTCTATATTATGGTTGATATTTACCACGATTTTATTATTGAATAATATGTCCGTGTACTAGATGATTTCATAGTTTCCATCAATTCTTGAAAATAAGCAATCAAAACATTTTCGGAGAATGTCGAAATATTATTTGTATTTCTCCAGTCCATAAACCGTTGATATAGTTTTTCGTACACTTTCTTAATTTTTGGGTAAAATATTTTGTACTGCATTTTCTGCTTTCTCCGATATGTGTGGAGGAGTCGATGGTAATTCTTCAGTATCGCTGATATCAGACATTTTGATAATATAATTATCAAAGTTTAGCTATATTCTACGAAAATTTAATACCTACTGATTTTGACAAATAAAACAATTAGATAGGAATCTAGGACAAACGTCAAATACACAGCATGCTTGATTGAAAAATTATTTATTTATTATTTATTACAAAGTAGGGATACAAACAGATAAATCTAACGAGTATCCTCTTTTTAGGTAATCTAATAGTAATCGAATAGTGAGCTAAAATAACTTACAAGATAAACATTATGAATGATGCATTATAGAATAAATATGAACAAATATGAATAAATGTGAACAAATATGAATAAATATGAACAAATATGAACAAATATGAACAAATATGAATAAATATGAATAAAGTGACAATATACCTATGTACAATGTGAACAACATATAAACAATATATAAACAATTTAAATGAGATATTATATGTACATCGAAGTGAAAATAATCATTATTAGGTTGAACGAAGGCAGAACATGGATTTCACGTAGATTTTAAACCTTAGAAATGAGAGCCTGAATATTGCGATGTCATTACAGTGACTATTAATTCTACAAATGGGAGATTATGAAACGGATTATGGGCATATAAGTGTATTATTATAGTACGGGTGTAGAAAAATCATTTCAGAATCCTGAACACTCATGCCATTTTGCGAAGAATAGCTAAACAAAGTATATTATCATCTTGCTACTAGACTGGTTCACAAGCTCAAAAGCGTGTTAATTCTTGCTACTGCCATATAAAATCAAGAAAAATCTGCTACAATTCCAAAACCGCATATAAACAATTGTAAAAGTTATAAACAATTGAAATTGCAAAAAGGGGCATTTTTTTTGCAAATAACTCGAAAAATAATAATGAAGAGAAATTCAAAAAAAATTTTTTTAAAAAGGAGGAAATTTCCGAAAAAATGTCGAATCCCAGAAATTGCAGTGAGCGCTTTGCCGTTACGCTGCCTTGAAACCGGCCGTTACAAATAATTTTTGTTTACTATTAAATATCAATCTAAAAAATTTGAAAAAATCTTGTTAATATCTAGACACTTAAAAGAAGAAAATTCCACAGGAAAAAAAATTCACTGATTTTTCATAAATTTATTAAGCAATTTTTTAGAGTTCTCGTTTACATTCCAAGTCGGATAATTGTTTCACATGGCGTTAATCTTTCACTATATGCTAGTCGGGCTTGCCACTCCTACTGAGAAGGAATCTTTTATTTAGAAACCTATCGAGGTGGGAGATTTTCGGAGTGTTTCTTCCTGTCACTAGGTACCGCCAGTTAAAAGTTTTCTTTTCCGGCGTACCTATAGGTGTTATAGACTCGATGATGGTTTTGGTTATGTTGTGTCTCGCTTCAGCCAGAGCTCTTCGGACCTTTGGCTGGTTGACTACTCCGTACTGATGAGGGCCAAAAAAGCCTGAAACCGGTATGCGGATTGTTAGGTGAACACGACATAAGTTAAACATAATCGAGCTTATCAGAAAGAAACATTTGCATTCAATGTCCATTTATATGGAGGTATGCATGGATTTTCAGGTGAATATCATTCAACGTTCTGCGTGGTATTTGCCAGGAAAGTAGTTGTTTTTCACCTGAGATCTACCATTTTCTGGTTCAATTTATATTGAATCTTTTATGTGAAGAAAACCGTTTAACTCGATTTTTTCTATTTTTTCCACTTCACATGGCGTTTATCTTTCACTATATGCTAGTCGGGCTTGTCACTCCTACTGAGAAGGAATCTTTTATTCAGAAACCTATCGAGGTAGGAGATTTTCGAAGTGTTTCTTTCTGTCACTAGGTACCATTTTCTGGTTCAATTTATATTGAATCTTTTATGTGAAGAAAACCGTTTAACTCGATTTTTTCTATTTTTTCCACTTCACATGGCGTTTATCTTTCACTATATGCTAGTCGGGCTTGTCACTCCTACTGAGAAGGAATCTTTTATTCAGAAACCTATCGAGGTAGGAGATTTTGAAGGTTTCTTCTGTCACTAGGTACCGCCATTTAAAAAGTTTTCTTTCCGGCGTACCTATAGGTGTTATAGACTCGATGATGGTTTTGGTTATGTTGTGTCTCGCTTCAGCCAGAGCTCTTCGGACCTTTGGCTGGTTGACTACTCCGTACTGATGAGGGCCAAAAAAGCCTGAAACCGGTATGCGGATTGTTAGGTGAACACGACATAAGTTAAACATAATCGAGCTTATCAGAAAGAAACATTTGCATTCAATGTCCATTTATATGGAGGTATGCATGGATTTTCAGGTGAATATCATTCAACGTTCTGCGTGGTATTTGCCAGGAAAGTAGTTGTTTTTCACCTGAGATCTACCATTTTCTGGTTCAATTTGTATTGAATCGTTTATGTGAAGAAAACCGTTTAATTCGATTTTTTCTATTTACAATTATTATGTTCAATATAAATATAAATAGAATGTTTATAGTTTTCCTATATCTATGGTAATACCCGAGGTAAATTTTTTATAGAAATGCGAGTAATTACTGTTATTGTGTTCAATACAAATATAAATATAATATTTATAGTTCTTCATTATTTATAGGGTGTAAAAATAGCGTATGCAACTCTCATGTAATGGTTATTAATACACTCGCATAAACCATACGAACCTCACCTTCGGCTCGTTTCGTATCCCGGTTAATGCTCGTGTATTAATTACCATCATTACATGATCGTTGCATAATATACTATTATGTTCAATAGTGTCATACAATTCTTCTTAAGATTTGTATATTTGTTATTAGAACTCTTCAGTTTTTCACCATTCTATCGTTTCACTGTCAGAAAAACTCAGTTCTCGAAATGCCTCCAATAATTGTGAAGTGAATTATTGGCTTCATGCGACCAAAGATAAAAGTGTGTGGTGCTCGTTTACTTGCGTTGCTTTGTGGCGAATGAACCAAAAAGTCTGCATTTTTTTAAATCAATAATTTTCAGCGCAATTTCCAACTATTTTCAATGATAAATTAAATAAATAGTCGATTTCTATATTTTTCATTGTAAAATGGAAAAGATAGGCGCCAAAAAAACTTGAAACATAAAAAGCAATTCTTCCATAAATATAATTATTAGAATATTCCAAATTATAACCAAGACAAATATCCCAGAGCTGCTCTTCCACCTTTTTCTTTCACGTAAATTGTTTTGAACCTAACTTTTTCCATCGAACATTTATTTTCAAATTACGGTGATAAAAAATCAGCTGAACAGGTACAAGTTAAACACAATCACAATATACGTGAAGCAGGATATTACCTTTTCGAACACGTCACACGCAACAAAAGGACAATTCCAGCTAAATTTTGTCATTTTAGGCGAAATTATAGGGCCGGGGTTCAATTTCGTGATGCGAGAGTCACTTCTCTACGACTATTGATAGGCTGGCAAAGTAAATAATAATATAAAAACGTTTTTTCAGAGATAATTGCGGTTGAAGGTGGTTTCTGAATTTGCGGTTTGATTTCCTGTTTACGAATAGGTGAAGACCCACTCATTCATATAAAAAATGATCCCGAGCAAATCTTTCCGAAGTTCGAATTGATTTGGAACAAATGACATATTCATTACAGTGGAAAGAGAAAACGATTACTGTAATCACATTGTAATGATCACGGAGGTCTTCGTGTGATCTCATTTAGAAGTGAAAAAAGATCTATGTAGCATCAAGTTTCAGGGACCTTGTATTCTTGAACCGATGAAACATTTGTGGTCTTGTATGATGAGATGATGTAAATTGATAATCGCAGGAATGGATTGGAATATGCTTGTTTATATTGTTACGAAAATAAGAACAGTACGCCTCTGCGTTGTTTATCTCGAACACTCCAGAAGGTGTAACGCAGGTCGAAGGCAGCGCTTTGTTCTAGTCCAATCTTGGCATGAAGGCCTGTTTATACACAGATGGGAGCACTACCGGACTTGGAGCGGTGTTATCTGGGGTTCAAGATGGCCAGGAAAGTGTCATCGAATAGATAGATTCACAGCACGTCAATGTTCACAATAAAAAAGGAATCATCCAAATCGAAGAACCAAGTACAAAGTTATGCCTGATAGAATCGGTTAACGGACAAGAATTCAGAGGGTGAGTGATCAATATCCTTTATTTTGCTACCCTTAGGGGTGGATTTCATCCTTTATATTCAAATGGGACCAACTTCGAGGTACACCCTATCCACTGAAAAAATTGTTATCGGAATCGGACGTCCCAGTAAAAAGTAATGCGTATCCATACATAAAAAAATAATATACGCGTCGATTAGAGAACCTCCTCCTTTTTGGTTTCGTCAGTGAAAAAATAATTAGAATTACAATAACTATTGAAGAATATTTTATTGAAATGATAGAACATTATTTCAACTTTGGGTTAATATATAATGTAAATAAGTAAAATGCCTATTTTAAAGTTGTGATTCGGTGTCCTCTTGATCATAGAAGAGGACGTATGCTCCTCCACTCACAATGGATTTCGGTGACAGCGGTGATACTCTCGAGTCATTGTACTCGTGCCATGTGCCTGCGTAAGGGTGCCTACAGTAAGCCGTGTAGTGTCAGTTAAGAGTTGTTCCGCTATGGTTGGATACAGCATACAAGTTGTAGCGACACGGAGCTGCGTTATCTAGTGCATAAGTACTCATATCTAATCCATCGAGAGGACAGTCAATGAAGACATTTAGTTTTCCTCTGAATCTATCCTTCTGCGAAAATCTTTTCAAGTGAATGACTAAAATTTTGGGGAATTTAAGTATAGATAATGACTTCGTGCATTTTCTCCTTTTCTTACATTTAGAACAAGTGGGTTTTTCGTCATCATCCAAAATTTCTTGCCTAGTAAACGAGTCTAAACATTGTGACAGACTGAGCTTGCCAGTAATCTGTGGAATAGGGAGTGAAAGGTCCCAGAATGGGTCAAAAGTGACAGAACAATGGCCACAGAAAGTACATTTCAACGATGATTTTAGTTGACCAACAAAGTTATCGACAATTTTTTAGTTGTCCATTCTAAGATATCTTGACCAAGACTCTTTTGCCTTTTCATTATCGCTCAAATTTTCATCGATTTCTATGAACGTAGGGTTAGGCCTTTCTCTTACTCTGTTTACATCTTCATGGAGACCTTCCAATAAATATCTGAAAAATTCCTTGGCATCCTGTTGAGCATCACCCATAAAACGAGGTGCAAATCTTTGTATCTGGTTTTTCAAAGAAACAGTGTTAACCACCACATCAGACGAATCTTCTGACCAAAGTTCTTTTACCACTTCTTCAAATGCTTTTATCAAAGAACCCTTCATACTTGATATGCTTGTGTTGATATCCTTCAAATGTTCGTTTTTTCTCAGATACTCGAGCAACCATCTGGTATTCGATAAACATTGTATTGCGCTATTCATAAAGCAAGTATTGCCAATGTTTTTCAAACCATTAAGACCTAGAGTTTTGGAGCTTCCAAGCACAAGTGGTTTCATGGAGTTAAAACTGAGGGAGATGCGCTCACCGCTACTGCTATCTTCAAAGGAATAGTCTCGTATGCGATGATTCTCTCTATCATTGGAACTCGATTGGAGGCTGCTTGAAATCGAGTTGGGTAAAGATATGGCAGATCGCGTTATTTTTTTGGAGGTGGATGAATCCAAATTATACTTTTCAGGTATTTGGCTCCGAATATTAGACCTATGGATACTACTTGACATGTTAATTTTTTGTGGACGAATAAATATAGCATCCAAACGTTGAGTAGCGGTAATAGAACCCAGAATTGACGAACTTTCACTATTGGATATCGAGCTATATTGAGATATTTTCTTTTTAGAATGTGGATTGTAGAAAAATTCATCCAAATGACGTTCAACTGGAATGGTTCCCAACACCGAAGCTGCATTACCTCTTTGAATGGCGATGCTGATGCGTTGAAGGAGAAAGCTGGTGGATCTCCTATCATTGGTCACTTGGAAAATCTTTCTACCAATCTCTTCAATGAATTCCGTTGCTTGGAGGCCAAATACTCCGTAGGTTTCAATAGCTACAGGGTAGAAAATGTAGAGATTTCTCAGGTTTTTATATTTCTTTATCTTAACTTTCTCTCCATTTTCTGCAGCTGCACCCTTGCGAATGGAGGTTGAGTTCAAGTGTGATGTGGCCATAGTGTCCATACAAGTAAAATCCCATACCACTGGTTTACCAAATTTCCAAGGAATTAATGTCATTCCATCTGGTCGTTTTCCATCATCACGACTGACACCTGATGGCTCTAAGATAGCTGGAATTTTGGCAGTTATCAAAGCTCTCTTTATCAAGTCATTGACTGCATCATGGCGGGACCTACGATCAGCGCTAAATTTGCAACTCAAACCATGAACCCCAGATTCATCTACTTCAGCACCACATTTGCAATTGTGACGGACACAAATTGAAGAACCCAGCCGAAGTCCAACAGAAATTCTGAATGTTTCATTGTCAAGAAGATTACCCAAAGAAGAAACTGGTAATGCATCGAGCCACGCACCTGATTCCTTTGAAGACACTGCATTGAGACGAGCCTTCTGAGATGTAGATACTATTAAACAATTCTGTTAAGATAATTAGATGTAAGTTTATTGTACATATATATATATATATATATATATATATATATATATATATATATACGTATATATATATATATATATATACATTTCATATTTCAACACTTCACATTCAACATTTCACATTCTAATATTTCACATTTTAATACTTCCAAATCTAAAAAAAAAACACTTTCTTATACTTGTAACATTATATTTTAAAATTTCTACATATTATATATTTTAGTTGTCAAAACCATTTTTTATTATATTATACAATGTGAATATTGTGAGTATATCAGAAATACCCACGCACAGGTTCTCCTTTGTGGGTTAACTGAATTTGTTCAGACTGTTCAAATTGTCGCCAATACTGTACTGTACCCAGACTAAATACTGCATAAATTCATTATTATTATTATTATTCATTATTATTAATATTATTACTAGTTCTGACTTTATCTACCAGTTTAGATATAACGCGGTTCGTTTGTTTTCATAACTTGAATATATATTGCAAGCAATTTACTCTTCTTGTACATTCACCAAACAATCAATTCAACATTCTACATTATTTAAATGTTTATTGCATCGGCATTTTCGTTGACTTACAGCTCTGATCAAGACAGGTTACAAAGAACAAAACATATTTTCAATAAAAAATTTCCCGTATTTTTAACAACTGTAATTTGTTATAGAATGGCATCATACACTCGTCATTCACGGGTGTGCAAGAGGTTAGACCCCTGTATAATTACATATCATGACTGTCATACGATCAACGCCCAGACCAAACCGCTGGACCTTAAGAGCTGAAATTCTGACAGCGTATTCCTATGATGACATAAGTAACCACTGAGGAAGGTTTCTTTGATACTCCATACCTAAAGGGGATGAAAAGGGGTGTGATAAAGGGGATGAAAAGGGGGGTGATAAAGGGGAAGAAAGTGAAAGTACCATTAGTTTTGAAGTTAATACTTTTCTTTCCAAATAAAGAAATATTTCAGGATTTTTGAAAATACAACCACAAGGGGGTTAAAATGGGGGTTGAAAATGTGTATAGGAGTACCGCTAGTTTTTTCAAGTTGGGTTCATAAAAATTGGTATTTGAGGTCTTTGTTGTAAATGGGGAAATAAAATGTATACGCGGACGAAGTCCCGGGTACCAGTTAGTATTTATATATTTTTTTGTATTACAGATATATGAAGGTAGTTTGTATTGTAATGTATAGTTTTCCCAATATCAATTGCAGAAGCATAAAAAAGTCTTGCGGCGAAATCCTGTGAGCAGCAGTGGCGGAGATAACTAATTTTATTTAGATATTTTAAGATTTCAAAAATACTTCATATATAATGAAAAATGAAAAACAATTAATGACAAGCTTTTATTTATACAAATACATTAAGAGAGAAAAATAATGTCTTTCATTGTTTGATGTAGGTTATTCTGTGAGTAACAGATTCAAAAGCTTACCGCGGATACAAAATAGGTAATCTTGCGCGGCAAGATTTTGAAGCTGTTACTCACATAATAACCTAGATCAAACAATAAAAGAAAATATGTTTTCCTTTTTAGTGCATTTGAATAAATAAAAGCTTGTCTTTAAATCTTTTTTTTTCATTATATAAGGTCGTTAAGTTAGTACAAGTAAATATTAAATAAGAAAACGCAGAAAAAAATATTACCTACCTACAAGGGCATTCGGTTTAAACAGGGTACCAGTCGTGAACTGAGCCCTTTTTGTACCCCATTCGATTTTTTTCTGGAAAACGCAATTTCAAAGCAAAAACCATAAACGAAAATAAATTATTTGCAATGAAAGGAAATATTCTATATACTTATAAAAAACAGAAACAAATACAATTCTAAACCTTTTAATTTCAAATATTGTTTATAGGCAATTGGTTCCAGCGTTTACTATTATAATGCGTTTCCCTTTAGAACATGGCACACTTAAACAGCAATTTTTACTATTGTCTACCCAACCGTAATTTACTACATCATGACTGTCGAACCATGTTTCATCAAAAAAAATTATGGGTCTGATAGAACGTCTGTAGTCTTTTATTTGACGCAAATAATCTTGCCGCCATTGCACTATCCTTGATGAGTCGGTAATTGCCATGCGCTTATCAAGCTTTTTATGTTCGAAACCACAACTTATTAAAACTTGACGCAATGCCTCCACGCTGGTATAAGTGTAATCTGGATAATCTGCTAGTTTTTGTTGTATAACTTCCAATTTTGCAACCCTGTTCTCCTTATATAAATCATAAACAGTTCTACGTATGAAGTCTTGCGTGGTTCTGTCAATTTTTTAAAATTTTTCCTCACACGTTTTTCTATTTTCAGTATGATCCACAACAACTCCTTTCGTTATTACTCGATAAATAGAAATTTTATTTATTTTCGTTATTTCTGCAATTCTTACTATGATTGCATTATCAGATTGCTGAATATTTTCCTTTTTAAGGCGATCAAATATATTTAAAATAACTTGTTGGGTTTGTATGTGCAAGTCTCTGTTGTCAAATTCATAACTGATATTATTCTCACTCACCTGTGCAATTTCATTACTATTTTGTGCAATTACATTTTCCCATGGTCGAAAAAAAGCCATATTTTCCAACAAAACTAGAATATCGTAAAACGTATTTCGATCGGCACACACCAAGACCACAGACGCTACTGGTTTTCAATATTTCAGAGCTATTAAAACACAAATATAACGCGTGATTTATGACCTCCCATCGTATGGACACACCTGCAAGCATTGATGTCCGACTTGATTGGCCCAGACGAATCGGTTGTAGAACATACAGCAGTCACTCAAGTCCACGTTGACCAGCGGGCTCTTTGTGCCGACGGAGACTGTATACAAGTAGTACAGATTATTTTTCGTTCCGTTTCTTCGCATATACGCTCGTGTTAGTGAAGTGAGTTTTTATTTGCTCGCTATAGAAACAGCTTCTGCAATTGATATTGGATGGACTATAACAATTACCAATATTTGAATAGTGAGATTAAAAAAAAAATATTTAATGGTTATACAACTTTTTTAACTGTTTTTTAAATTATTTTTTAAACATAATTATCATTACCAAAAGCTAGTTCTCATATTTTTCGAGAACCCTCCGTCCTTTAGTGGCTAGATGCTTAATTTCCAGGAGAAAGTGAGCATCAAGTTGACCTCCGGCCGGCACCCCCATTAAAAACCAATTACCTCTCACTCATCGTCAATCGAAACGAAATGATCGTCTTAAAAAGCCGGTTAGCTACCGAACCGTCATTGTATTCGTCGTGTATGACATATTCAAATGATATGAAATATTAATCCGACACAAACACGATGATACGTTCCCACCCAAAGCGCCTGGTACTCGAGAGAGGCTTTGTAACTAAATACTCGTGAGTGAACGGTCGGAGAGAGGGTGGAGCAGAGTCGTAGGCAGGGTTGGGCGATGTGGGCGGTTGCCCATGTAAATGAGCCGTAACGATCGAATGCCAAAACGGGAACGATTGTTTTAAATTAAATTCATCGAATCGTGTCGGTCGATTCGAAACGAAACAATGGATCCGTTTTATGGCATTTGTTTTGACCTCGATATATACGGGGTGTTTCGAAATTCAGTATCAAGATTTCAGGGGCGTATTTTTCAGGTCAAAGTGAAACTTTTTTTTCCGTGAACATGTGTCCGCAAACGCTTTGTTACAGATCTACAGAGCGTTAAAGTTTCAAGATTTTTTTATTTTATTCTTCATAGCTCTTTCAGTTTTTGCGATATTAAGATCGGATTTGAATAGAATAGTTGATAAAAAAAAACTTTTTAAAAACAAGCTTTCATTCAAATACCCTAAAAAGTACAAAATAATTGCTTTGGATGTGTGACGTAGGTTATTCCGTGAGTTATGGATTCAAGAGCTTGTCGCGCAAAGTTTTCATTTTGAATACACATGCGACAAGCTTTTAAATCTATAACTCGAGGAATAAACTACGTCACACATCCAAAGCAATTGTTTTGTACTTTTTAGGATATTTGAATAAAAGCTTGTTTTTAAAAAGGTTTTTTTCCTTTAATATTTCATTTTGTGCTTTTTAGTGAGTACCCCTAACACCCACATACCAATTTTGAATCGAATTGGACCATAATTACAAAACTCGTTCGCCATCTTGGAGCCGTCATCTTGAATATGTGAAATTCATAATCTCCGACCCCAAAAACCCCCACATACCAATTTTGAATAGAATCGGACCATAATCACAGAAATCGTCGGACATCTTGAAGCCGCCATTTTGATTACATGAATTTTGTCAGAAAATTCATAATCTTCGATCCTGGAAACCCCCACATACCAATTTTGAATCGAATCGGACCATAAACACAAATCTCGTTCGCCATCTTGGAGCCGCCATTTTGGTTTTTTTTCCCCTCTCACAAACGCATAATGCATTGTCACGGGAACTATGAACACCTGCCAAATTTCACGTTAATCGAACAACTAGAAGTGGGTCAAATTTAACTTGCAAGATTTGATGACAAACATCGGGACAGGTGAAACTAAATAAAAGCTTGTAAAACAATAAAAAATTAAATAGTTATTAAAAAAAACCTCTTTAAAAACAAGCTTTCATTCAAATACCCTAAAAAGTACAAAATAATTGCTTTGGATGTGTGACGTAGGTTATTCCGTGAGTTATAGATTCAAGAGCTTGTCGCGCAAAGTTTTCATTTCGAATACAGATGCGACAAGCTTTTGAATCTATAACTTACGGAATAACCTACGTCACACATCCAAAGCAATTATTTTGTACTTTTTAGGGTATTTGCATAAAAGCTTGTTTTTAAAAAGGTTTTTTTTATTAATTATTTTATTTTGTGCTTTTTAGTAAGTACGCCTTAATCTATGCATTGTTGTTAAAGTCGTTTTTATGAGACCTTTTTCCTGTAAGTTCTGAGCTATCTAGTTCTTCAACGAGGAGACCATCTAAAGATTAACTCGTCCGTCATCCTAGAGCTGCCATCTTCAATTAAACTAATTAAAAAAACTCATTCGCCTCTTCAATTTTTAAATTTTCGGAAAAAAATCATAATCTCCGACCCCGAAAACCTCCACATACCAATTTTGAATAGAATCGGACCATAATCACAGAAATCGTCGAACATCTTGAAGCCGCCATGTTGATTTTATGAATTTTGTCAGAAAACACAACACAACACAAGCTCTCCCGAGCTTAGGTGAATCCAACACAGTCATAGTTTCTAAACTTTCTATTACAGACATTTATATCACGCTAGATCAGCTGTTCTTTCAAAATTACAAAAAGATATTTTGAATTTTACCTGAATACCCCACAGGATGTTATCTTGAACGATGAAAGATAGTGACTAAAGTTTATCTTTCAGTCGCAGATGATTCCACATCTGATTTTATGAACATCCTGTTTATATTTTCGAACAAATCAAACTAGTTGAAAACTTTGATATTGTTACTGACAGACAATAAAAGTTTTTACCCAAAAAAATACAGGTTCTAATAAAGTGTATTTCCACCTCTGGCATCGATATAAGCACAAAGATGCCGCCGCATGCTGTTTTGTGATACCTGTCGTGCTAGCTTAGTGATACAAAATTATTTTTAGGGAAGTAATAAAGGAATACTGAAACTATTATTAATGCATTATAATTGTAGTCTGTCCCAGGGGATGGAAAAGAGTTAGTCAATTTCTAGATAGTGTTTGTAAACACATTCGAATGGATCGACACATGATGTCACAGGAACATAGTGAGGGCTAGGGTCACGATACGTTAAACGGCTCTTGTAGAAAATGATATGGACTAATTAAGATACGAGTGAGAAAGGCATCTATAATATTCTTAAGAATTTTTTTCGAAAAATAAACTAATAATAATGTAATTTCCAAGAGGGTGCTGAGATATGGATAATCAATAAATTAGATAACGGATAAGGCAACAATCATTCACCGGACACATGTCTTGAATATTTATCGGAAACAAATAAAAAGTTAGTTGATTGATAAAGAACAATAATGCCATTCATCCACAGGGCGCCCACCCTGTCGCTATGATAAAAATCATATGTAGATGGAAAATAAGTTGTTTTTCTAAACCTGACCCCCATCCATTTTTAATGCGATATATTTCGGGAATAATCACGAGCTAGTTCAGAAATAGACGTCATCAAGTTAATTCCGAATCCATATGTTAGACTAACCAGTGAGGGTTTGAGATGTAGTTTCAAGAGTTTAAGTTTAATAGTAATCATTGGTAATCAGACACATCATATCCAGTCGAAACATGTAGAAGTTTAATAAAGTAATATAAAATCAATGCGATTAAGTTATCAAAGTCAGTTTTCTCAAAAGTGAAAGTCAGTGTTATCAAGGTTAGGTTTCAAATAATCCTATAATCAAGTCACTTCTTCAGAATAACTGGAACAATTTGATTTTGGCGAATATTCTACCATTCCCATCTAGCAACAATGAGAAACTCCTGGAAATGGGAAGATTTCTCAGAGTGTGAAATGTCCTAGACTGCAAGTCCCAAGCATGTTCCATGGGATTCATGTCTAAGGAGTATACAGGTGAATTCAAACGGTTGATTCCCTGCCTTTCAAGGCCTAGTACGATGAGGTTGTGCTTTGTCGTCCATAAAGAATTCGTCACCATTGGCCGGAATACCCCCAACGTACCTGTTGCTAGTCATTATACCTTGAACGTCAACCAACTCAGTACACATCAGGATAATATCCACCCTACGAAGGAAGGTACGGGAAGAGCATGAGTAAATTGGGAAGCTCGTGTTAGTTCTCTACAAATACGAATTCGACGACTATCAGTCACCAGACAAATCGTAGTTTCATCGGAAAACATGACAGGCTTCCGAAATTTATCAGGAGAACGAACATATTCTTCAGCCCACTGCAGTCGACGAACTCGGTGCTGATGTAATAGCCGGGGACTTCAAATTTGGCAGATGTCACTTTTCATCCAATGGCAAAGCTAAAATTAGAACCCGCGAATAGTTCGCCTCAAAAAGAAATCTGAATACTGAATTAAAACTTAAATGAAATTGGCGCCATCTGAAAAGCTAGTACTCTCTATTGTCAAGTAGGCCAACTGTCGCAAAGTTGATCTCAAACTTTTACTGGTATAAGTGCAAGCACCAGGGATTTAAGACATCTTACTGGGAGCCTTTTCAACCTTATGTCATTCAATAACATCTGAACTTTCAAAATTCGATAGTTAAAACTTTCAGGCACAGAAGTTGATTTCAAGAAGCGAATGAACGATGATATCACAGTCACTAATTACATCCTTCAAATACTGCACTCAGAATATACACAGTGCGATTGATTTTTTTGTGAAAACTCTAGGACCCAAGAAGTGAAGTACGAATTATTGAGAACTTGATATTATTTATTATCCATTATTCTGTAACTGAGAAGAGTTTCAGAAACATTTTCAGGAATCATAGCATATTATGTAATCGTTGGGAAACAAAGTTTACTCTCCGCCCCTGGTAGAGGCACGCTCCTCTTGCATGGAAACTTCCGTAGACGTTTCGCACCCGCCCCAATCATCAGGGATCAATTAAGCTGTTGAATCTCGGGGGATTTAATCTGGAACATCTCTATTATATTAACAGTTCACTATCAATTCTCACACACACTCAGATGACAGAGTCAGATGCAAGTGTTCTATTGTCCTGTTTGTTTTCATTTTCTTTTGTTAATGTTACTGGGGTGGCGTGTCATTCGGGATTCGATATAACGAAAGGTTATGAAGTTATATAAATTTGTAGGTTTTCTCACAGAATCACAGTTATTTTTCTATGACTACTCAGGAATCTTCTTGTTAATGATCAGGAAAGTTATTCTCGCACTGTTTTTATATGAGTAATTTTTTGAATTCCAATTTTTTTTACCTTGCTCTTATTTACTTTCCCGATGTGTGTAATCAAATCTTACAAGTTAAATTTGACCTACTTCTAGTTGTTCGATTAACGTGAAATTTGGTAGGTGTTCATAGTTCGCGTGACAATGCATTATGGCATTTTTGAACATGCCTAACGAATGACGAGTAATATGCGAGTTCTGGTCGGAACGTAATTTAAGGAATAGAAGTCTAATATTTTAAATTTTTTAAAAGTGGTATTGGTGTTTTATATGGTATATGTATTGTTACAATAGTTATAGTCTCTACGTACTGACATAGGTACCCGTCGAAGATTGTGGCTTTCGAGATGTGTTCAAATTTTCGAATCCCTAGGATGAAGCGACTAGTTTAGTATACGTTGTATTCTAAGTTCGGTTAATAGAGTCTAAGAAAGGGCCGTAGACATATGAAACTGCCTGACACAAACAAAATAATCTCAAATAAAGAAAAATACAGGGCAAACACAAATAATGAATTTATTGTAAAACATCAATCGTAATTTTCAGCGATTTTCAGTTTGCAGAAACATTTTAGAGAAAAACGTTTCGTATGAAAGTTGTGGAGCTCATAATAAAGCTCTATCAAAACAATTAATTGCAAGTATTGGTATGAAAATGAAAGATTGATTTTTTTTCAATGTTTCAAGAGCCGCCCTTTTGAAAGTACTATATCGATTTGACCTATTTTCGAACTTAGCCGAGGTAATTATAAGGAATATTTTTGTGTCAAACTTGATGAAGAAAGTGTTGGAATACCAGGAATCCACGGTCTTGAATTCATCAATCTATATGAAAGAGTAGATTATTTTGCTGAAAATATGGAAAATGGTTTCAGTCTCTAACTTTCCAAGAGATGTTCTTTACTATTTTCATGAAAGATATGGACATTAAATCAAAATACCCTTGAATAATAGTTTTTTATTTAATTTCCACTGAAGCAGTGTTAGAAATGTTAAAAATAACAAACGTATTTCTAAAAAATTCAAAATTTGATACATCCTTTTTTCTTTATTTTTAATTGGTTAATAACTCAAAATGTGTGCCGTAAGGACGATGACGTTCATCGACCCCACAACTATTTATACAATGCTAGTGAGGAAAAATTTGTACGAAAAACGAATCTTTTACAATGTTCTCTATTTTGATGTTAAGAAGTGGACATTCGGTAACACTGTCTCGGATTCCATCAACCTATATAGAATAGTAAATGATTATGATGAAAATATGAAAAATTGTTTTCAAAAGGTGTTCGTTATTTTCATGAAATTTGTAGACATCAAAACACCTTCGAATATTTCATTACATTTCTTTCATTCTCACTGAATCAATGTTTGAAATGTTAAAAATAAGGAATGCATATTGAATAATGGGATATTATTTCTAAAAATTCAAAATTTCACAAATCCTTCGTTCTTCATTTTCTCATTGGGAATAACTAAATATATAGTTATATATATATATATATATATATATTATATATATATATATATATATATATATATATATATATATATATATTATGATTAATAATAATTTTTTATTTTTTTTTTTTTTTTTTTATTTTATTAATATATCTATAACAAAATATTTGCTATTTGTTATGATACATTAGATTAAATGATTCAATGTTATTTGAAATTTTTGAAAAGGAAATCAATACAGCAATAAAATATCCGTTTTTCTTACCCTTTTTCAAATACTTATCCCAACTCAGTCGGTACGCCTATGGAAAATGATGTTTCTACTTTCTCAAGGTAGGATTCAGTAGTGCCAGCTTGTTGCTCTGCTTGAAGTCATTTTCAATGTACTGTTTTGTGGAAAGATTTGTGGTTATGTGATCAAACAGATAAATAATGAATCAAGAAAATAGTCAAAAATGTTTCTTTTATTCAAAAAGAATCCTTAAATAGACCTAACCTGAAAAATCTACCTCAATTTCAATCAAACAGTGAAATAAAGTTGTCAAAACCTTTGCTCATGTGCAGTAAAGTAACTAGTAATTATACGTTTGAAGGTTTTACTCTGTTTATGAGCATGAATAAAAGATAATGTTAAAATGAATGGATAAAAGTCATCAAAATACCCGAAAGAAGTGTCTGGTACGAATACGCTCACTTTGTTTAGTTCTGGGTAGTTCTCGTGAATCCTGGAAGTGTTCTTCGGATATTTGAGATAGTAGTTCCACTTTGTTAATGGCAACGTCACGGATACGACTTAGGCTGTATTCTGAAGGTGAATGGTTTTTTCTTGATAGTTTCTATTCCTATTTGTGTCTGAATATGTTTTATTGGTTGATTTGCTTCAGTTCTTCTGGTATTTTATCATTTATTATTTTTCAAAATTTGGTACGGCTTTCTTTTTAAGTATAATTTTTCATCTCTCCCAAACTTGTTATTTTTCTTCTTGGCAACCCTCACTTTTTGTTTATCTTCAAAAAAATTCGGTTTTTGCTCACTTTCTGGGACACTTTTTCTCATTCTAAACTATTCTATGGATGTTATTTACAATTTATATTTTTATAGCTTACATAATATATACAGAGTTTGTTAAAATTCATATTTGACACATTTCTGTACTCAAAAATTTTATATTTTATTATTTCCATCAAAATGTTTTTGAGATGTCGCTGTCATGATTCTTTCTGATTTGATTTTACCATACAGGATGACATTTTGTCTACTTGAAATCCAAAATTTATTAAGGAATTTTTATTTCTATATTTTTTGTAGGTTGTGCACATTGAATGTATTGTTGGCAACATACTTATGACAATAGAGAAACTCCAGTGCTGAACTTTTGAGACATGTGCTTTGACTAGAAAATGGTACAAGGTTCCAGAGAAGTAAAATGTATAGAAAAATTGCAAAACAAACATATCAGGTATTTATGTGACATACAGTGCTTCTCAAAAGTCCGCTCCCCCCTCTTATTTTTGGAACGATTATACATAAACAAGTGAAATTTGGAAACTGAATATTAAAGGTTGTAAACTTTCCTAATAGTGATGATAGATGACGAAATCGTCAAAGATGACGTCACAAGGCCATTGTGACCAATAATTTTGAATGGAACCTTACGGCAAGCGACACCTCTTTTAAAAAGTATCGAAAAAACCTATTCAATGATACTAATTTTGTTTGTGTTTATGGCAGTTTTGGCAACTCGCTTTTGAAAAACGCAAAGCTGTGATGAATTAAATCAGTTAATACTAAAATTACAAATTCAAGCTCCGCCTCTGGATAGTTGTCAAATAAGCTGACGTTTTTGTTAGTCTCCCTAATTCGACGTTCTTCGACGTTTTTGTACATTTAATAATTTGTGTTTTGTTGATCGAACGTTTAACTGTTTTAGCAGCTTTTGGTACTTTTAATATTTTTGTACATTCCAATAATTTGTTAAACTGTTGTGAGCCGAACGTTTAAGTGCTTCAAGAAGCGAAATGGTACGTGCTTCAGGTGATAAAGTAGCAGCGATCCTAATTCTTGATGAAACTGGACAAAATATTCATGCAAATGAGAGGTTTCCCGATCGCCCCGTTTCGAGGACTTATTTGAGGGAGCTTCTTCGTAAGTTTGAAACAACGGGTAGTATTAGTGATGCGAAACGATTTGGCAGACCACAAATTTCTGATGAGAAAAAAATTGATATACTGGCAGAAATAATAGTTAATCCTACTTCTTCAACAACTCACGTTGCATCTACCTGTGAAGTCAGTCGAAGTACAGTACACAGGGGCTTGAAAAATTAAAAATGGTTCATCAACTCTCAGACGACGACCCAGACCAAAGACTAGAATTTTGTGAAAATATGGAAACTAAAATTAACCAACAGCCAGACTATGTCAAAACAATTTGTTTCAGTGACGAAAGTACATTCTATCTAAATGGAAATGTAAATACACAGAATGTGAGGTATTGGAGTGACGCAAATCCTCACCTGTTTCGTGAAACACATACCCAATTTCCCCAGAAGGTGAATGTTTGGGCAGGTATCCTGGGAAACCACATCGTTGGGCCTCTTTTTTTAAATACTAATTCAACTGGTGAGGTTTATCTGGAGCTGTTGCAAAACGCAATAGAACCGTTAATCTTCGAAATTTTGGAAGATAATCCAGATTAATTCGGCAATTTGGAAATAACATTCCAACAGGATGGTGCTCCTCCACACTATTACGGTGCAGTGAGACGGTATTTGGATGAGGAGTATCGTGGTAGATGGATTGGACGACGAGGTTCAACGGAATGGCCAGCTCGATGACCGGACCTCACACCTTTGAATTTTTTTCTGAGGGGGTACCTTAAATCGAAGGTTTACGCCACTGAACCTGACAATATTGACGTTTTAAAACAACGTATTGTTGCAGAATGTGAGGCTGTTTCCACAGACACATTTGCAAAAGTACGAGAAGAGTTTAAAAATAGGATATTTCACTGTCAGGAAGTAAATGGAGGTCACTTCGAGCAATTTCTTCAAGTAGAAACTGATTCTTAAATCTGTAATTAATATCATACCGAATGGAATTTAAGTTTTAATGTTTACTAATGAGCCATTAAAACTGCCATAAACACAAAAAAATCAGTATCATTGAATAGGTTTTTTCAATACCTTTTAAAAGAGTGTCGCTTGCCGTAGGGTTCCATTTAAAATTATTGGTCACAATGGCCTTGTGACGTCATCTTTGACGATTTCGTCATCTATCATCACTAGTAGGGAAGTTTACAACCTTTAATATTCAGTTTCCAAATTTCACTTGTTTATGTATAACGTTCCAAAAATAAGAGGGGGGGAGGGTACTTTTGAGAAGCACTGTATAAGTATCATTATATCACTTATATATTCTTTTTACATTGAATTAATTTTTTTTCAAGTGGTGACGTCAATAGGGAGTATTTCTATGAAATCTAACCAAAATTGTATTTTTGTTGTGAAATATCAGGGAACATTTACTAATTTCCCTTCTTGGGCAAATAAGTCACTTTTTTTACATAGAAAGATTTAAAAAAAATATTTGAAGAGAAAGAAAACATCTGTTTTCTGAACTCTGTAAGCGATTGGAAATGATTATCAAAATCACCCAGTTCATCGAAACGAAAAAAAGTTATTAGAATCGCATGACCAAACCAAAGCTGCAATTTCAAAAATGAAGGGTGTTTTCAGTAGTTATTATTACCTCATGATATAATATTAGTTTACGTGTTTGATGTACTTATCATTCCAACACCCACATCACGAATAGCCACCGCCTCGAGCCGATGAAATAAGAGCAATTTTAAAAACCAAGTCACTTGAAGAAATGGGATCATCAATAGATAGATACACTAATTATAAGACATTTCATGGCCGACCGCCGCTATTGTCGACCAGTAAACTCGACCAATTAATACATTTCTAGGAAACAATTTCCGTTTTTTTTGGTACCTACAACAAACCAATTTCGTCGTCTTGGTTTTATCGCGTGACAAATACCTGTCGCCAGACTGAAAAACAAAAAATACAAAGACAATCTAAGCCTCTTGTGCTGTAATCAATATAAGTAGAGATAGGCCCCGAAATGAGCTGGAATTCCTTTGAAATAGCTTGTAAATACAGTTAAATTTCGTGATAGTATTTGGAAAAGGACATCTACTAATGTAAAGAGGTAGTTACTGTATCTTTTTTATTTATTGCCCTTGATATTTGAATACATTCATTTAATTTTAGGATGATCACTTTTTATTCAGCTGCTTCTTCTGGACGTAATAAAGATCATTAGATGGCGTCTCGATAGTTTGAATGTCATCTTTGATATTACAAAATATAGGTTTCTTCGTGGAGTAATGGTCTTGGTTCTCGGACAGGTGAAACACATCGAGACGAGTCTGCATCTTCCATACTAGAATCGAGTTTTTATTTTTATTTTACAAGCTTTTATTTAGTTTCCCCTGTACCGATGTCTGTCTGTATGTCTGTGTGTGTGTGTGTCTGTCTGTCTGTAATCAAATCTTCCAAGTCAAATTTGACCCCCTTCTGATCGTCCGATTGATTTGAAATTTGGCAGGTGTACATAATTCCGGTGACAATGCATTATGAAATTTTTGTTATGGAAGAAAACAAAATGGCGTCTTTAATATGGCGTACAATTTTTGCGATTATGGTCCGTTTTTTCAAATTGTATTAGGGATTTGCAGGGTCGGAGATTACGATTTTTTTATAAAAATTCAAAAATTCGATATGGCGGCTCCAAAATGGCGGATGAGTTTTGTGATTATGGTCCGATTCTATTCAAAATTGGTATCTAGCGGTTTTCGGGGTCGGAATATTATAATTTTTTTCTCAAAATTCTAAAATTTAATATGGCGGCTCCAAAATGGCGGACGAGTTTTGTGATTATGGTCCGATTCTATTCAAAATTGGTATCTAGCGGTTTTCGGGGTCGAATATTATAATTTTTTTGTCAAAATTCAAGAATTCAATATGGCGGCTCCAAAATGGCGGATGAGTTTTGTGATTATGGTCCGATTCTATTCAAAATTGGTATGTGGGGTTTTGGGGTCGAAATTTTTTTTTAATTTTCAGTTTTACTGTTCCGGTACCTGTCTGTCTGTCTGTCAGTCTGTAATCAAATCTTCCAAGTTAAATTTGACCAATTTCTAATCGTCCGATTTATTCTGGAATTTGGCAGGTGTATATAATTCCGGTGACAATGCATAATGACATTTTTGTTAGGAAATAAACAAAATGGCGGCTCCCATATGGCAGACAATTTTTATGATAATAATAATTATAATAATGTTTATTCACCCATTCAACATAATACTTCTATTTAAAATTATCAATGGACTTTGTATCAGCCCCGTGCTTCTCTCCAAAATATCCCTATTTGACCCCAGTCGCTCAACCAGACAGGTGCAAACCTTTCACATTTCCTTCCATAGATTTAATTACTCATACAACAGCTTTATCCCTAGAACTCTTTGTTTAACTCCTTGCATAACCTTCAAATTTTTAATATATCAGTTTTCCGCTTCAAAAACCATGTTCTTGTTCTAGCTATTTAAACTTCCAGCTCGAGCTTTCGTATTGTTTTTAGTGTTATTATGCCTGCAATAACTAGACTAGCTCATATTGTTACAACTTGTGAATTTTTCTTATTTGATCTATCTGTTATCTTGCTACTTTATAACTGTATTATGCATATAATTTACTTCAATCCACCAAATTGTATTGACTACTATACAGGGTGTCCCTGGACTTCCTCTCTTCCTCTCGGGAATGTTTAGATGGGGTCAAAATATCACCAGTACTTCATATAACTTTTGTTCCTGAAAGCCTTCGTTACCAAGTTACGGGCCCTCAAAGTTACAAAATGAAAAATGTTTTTCTTTGATAACTTTCAAAGTGAATATTCAAAATCATTTAAATTTTGGTGATTGACTAAACAAATGAATTACTTCGATGAGCTTTCATGCAGGAGTCAGTTGTTTTGCTACAAAGTCAGGAACGGACTACCCCCGATGGTCCACACCCCAAAACTTTGAAAAGTCTGGGGTTTGTCAATATGTTTTAACAAAACAAGGTTACCTGGACAATTTCCTGAATGAAAGTACAGGTGTGGAAAATCGATCGGAGCAACGATTTTTGATAAAAATGCATTTTTGTTCGACGACATCCAACCTGAGATGTCTACCATTATTCGAAAAGATTAATTTTTTAATGAAAATAGAAATGATAGGTACAATGTTCATAATGAATTTTTATCATGCAAGCACGTTTACCTTACAAAACTCATGGTGTAAATAATCAATCGCAAGCCTCAAGAGCCAACAGAAATGCAAAATCCGTTACAAAAACTACTCGATATGACCCCCGTCTCTCTCAATACATTTTCTTAGTCGGCGCAAACACCCTCTCTGCACTTGAAATAGCATGCCAGGGTCGTTTCGTATGGCTTCACAATGTAATGTAATTCTATTCAACAAGGTGGTGGTGTGAATAGGTGTAGCGTAAACGAGGCTTTCTAGATGCTTCCACAGAAAGAAATCCAATGGATTTAAATCCGGAGACCGCGGTGGCCATGAATATGGCCCACCTCTACTAATCCATCTATTGGGGAAAATCTGGTTCAGATGGTCCCGCACAATCAAACTAGAATGAGGAGGAGCGCCATCATGCAAAAACCACATGTCTCTTCGGGTTTACAATGGAGCATGTTCCAAAAGTCCATTCAAATCGTTCTGAATGAACTCCAAATGACGTTCTCCATTCAATCGGTCATGTAGAACGAATGGTCCTATAAGATGTTTTCTTATGATACCAGCCTAAACATTCACGTTGCATTTCCGTTGGTATTTGGTTTGCAATATCCCATGGGGATTTTCTTCGGCCCATATGTGGAGATTATGAGAGTTGATTACTCCATCTCTACTGAAACCTGCTCCATCAGTGAATAAAACTCGAGTAATAAAAGTCATATCCTCTCTTTGCTTATCCAGGAACCAAATGGCATATTCCAGTCTTGCTGGAAAATCTTCAGGTGTCATGGCATGTACCTTCTGGATGTGATATGGGTGGATCAGTTGTTCCTTAATTATTCTATGAATAGTGGACTGGGATGTATGGAACTGTTCTTATAGGTTTCTGATGCTCATTTGAGGATCCTCAGCGACAGCTTCCGAAATATTTTCCTCCAATACAACGGTTCGCACAGCCCTAGGAGCGCCCTCACCACCTCGTTTTGGCAAAACTGAACCTACAATAATATCGAAATAAAACAACAGGCTCCAATTAATTATCCATCAAACTCAAAAAAAATATAAAACTGTAGTTCTCCTATCCTAATAGTAATATCAAACAAATGAAATTTAAATGGAAATTGTTTTTGACCAGGAATTGATTTTAATTCTAGTTGCAATTTGCATTTTTCTAAACTTCGATTTCAAACTCAATTAACAATTTGATTAGGATCAATTTTATTGTGTATGAATTCTCTACCAACTTCTAGGATAAAGGTTTTAGTCAGGGCCGGATTAAAAGGTGTGGAGGCCCTGGGGCAATAAAGGAGTGGAGGCCCCTAATTATTTTTCAAACATTTTTTTTATTTATTGCGGAACAAATCAAATTATTTCGACACGAGCATATGTAGGTATAATAAAATACAAGGAATAAATTAAATTACAGCGTAAACAAAGGGATTCTTGCGAGCTTTTTTCGACGAAAAATCATTGATGATTTCGGTCAAATCCAGCATCCGGAGAAAATCATTCTCAATGCTAAGAAGCGATAACTTTGATAGGCGGCTTTGTCTCATCGTATATATATATATATATATATATATATATATATATATATATATTGAAATATAATAATGATGTATTAAATAAATTGTTATTATAAAATGATGATTGCTAATAATTTCTGTTCGTAGTTGGGAACCAAATTGTTATGAAATGTGATTTGTACAAATAATATATTGTTGATAATTTTTGTCCCTCTTGGTTCAAATTGATATGATAGATAAATTATTTTCACCCTGTATAATATTTGCAATGTAATAATAATTGCTAGCTAACGTCACTGTTCTCTCGTCACGTTGCTGCCAATTTTATCACTTTCTTACCACGACTAACCTCAGTTGGTACGTCTCTTGTCTCAGATAGCCGGTTCAGGCAATTGAGCCACTGCTTGATGTTAATTTCTATTCAGTGTTTATAAGTAAGATTATTGATCATTGTGGAAAACAAACGAGAAAGTATCGAAAAACAATTATTTCCTTTATTCAGGAAAACTTATATTAACCTGGCCTACGATAAATAACTTATTCTATGGTCAATCTACAAATTTTCAAAGACAATCATGAGAAATGGTGACGAATAAATTATACACAACCTCACTTTTACTTTGAAGGTTGAAAAATTCTTTAATAGTTCAATATCAAAATGAAATAGAGTTCTTCTGATATGATACGAGTTATTTGTGAGGTTATTCAGTTTGTGATGTGCACTAGAAAAGTTTATACCTGACACTGGAACTGTCGCTGTTACAATATGCACCATGAATTTGAATCCACCTCCAATCCACTGCTCTCAGGCTTCCCAATACCAAAAAGGAACCATACAAATCCAGAAATCAGCTTTGGAATATTTTTATATGGAGTACATAAAAAGGTAATGTCGTTTGCTGCTTATATTGATGAAGTTATTGAATATTTCTTTTCCTCAAACCCAAACGTGGCGTTCTTTTTCAAATTATTTTTAATCTCCCGTGGCTTTGTTTTTCGTCTCTTGGATACCATCTCTCCTTTTTCCCTATGATTCGAATTTTTGAATTCGCGCACTTTAGTTGTCACATTTTCACTGTTGCCACTGTTGCCGGTAGGTATTAGCACTATGAGATATTTGATACGAATTTGAAAGAGACCACAAGCCGTCCTGATGACCATGAAACAGCTGTTGGCGGATGGTGGGCTCTCTTGGATTCGTAACAAATTTCTCTTTCTCTCGTTATTTGTTTTGCGTTACTCTGAACGCACTAGGAGTGCGACTATTGGTGTCTTGGATTGGCCTATGCTGACATCTGTTGGTGACCTATTAATGTGCACGAAATTTCGTGTCATTAAAATATACGCGTCGACTAGATATCCTCCTTCTTTTTGGTTTCGTCGGTTGAAAATTCCACGACAGCAGGTCTAAGCTTCACCGCACAGATTATAGGTGTCACTATCTATATTTTGATATACATATATATATTGTGATATTAATATCTGTACATCAGATGATGTCCATGTCCAGCAAGCTATAGTGGCGGGGAAGTAGTTGTTTTCTGTTTGATATTACAAAAAATAACTTAAATTTTTCATCGTTTTTTTTTCTGAACAATTTTTTTTTTCCAATTTCAAATTGAGATCGTTTTTTCTTTTTCAATATATAAGAATATCTTGTACAACTCGCAATGCGAACTCTTGAAGACACGCCAGAAGCATTGCAAGCGACCTCACATAGATCTCAACAAAAGCAGTTAACCTGAATTTCCCAAAGAACTCGCCAAAAGGCTGTATATGCGAAGTTCCCACAGATCTAGCCAGAGGCACTGCCTGCGATGGACACACAGCTAGCTTTCATGCGAGCTCACAGAGACCTCGACATGAGATGGAAAAGAAAATATGATAAAATGAATAAATTTCTTTTTGGCGGTTGTTGCGTATCAGGATGAATCTATAAATGGCGGCACCAAGTTAACACCTATTACACCATCAGTAGGCGTACACAACAAAAACACCCTTCGTAAAATGGGAACATGGTAAGAAACAGCACTTATCTATCCTCACTCTTCATTACACACAAATACATTTACAAACGATAGACAATCACCTTGGTGATTTGAGCAACAGCAGTCAACGCCATCCACAGCTAAGCTACACACTAAAAATCACATTAGTATTTTAGACGAAGGGATCACAAAACACATGTATATCTGTTCTGTGGAAGGGATAGGGACGGTGGACGATCTCCACTATACACGACTCACGGTCTGTTTCTCTCTGTATCATAGAATTCCTCGATGTGCGATGTGTATAATATGCCTCGCGTATCTGTCGTCTCTCTCATTCTTTCCACTCTTCAGCAGTGTTACCGGAAAACAACAAAAATAATAATATACAGTGCGTCTCAGAAGTCCCCTCCCCCTCTTATTTTTGGAACGATTATACATAAACAAGTGAAATTTGAAAACTGGATATTAAAGTTTGTAAACTTCCCTACTGGTGATGATACATGACGAAATCGTCAAAGATGACGTCACAAGGCCATTGTGACCAATAATTTTAAATGGAACCCTACGGCAAGCGACACCTCTTTTAAAAGGTATCGGAAAAACCTATTCAATGATACTAATTTTGTTTGTGTTTATGGCAGTTTTAATGGCTCATTAGTAAACATTAAAATTTGAATTCCATTCAGAATGATATTAATTACAGATTTGTGAATCAGTATCTATTTAAAGAAATTGCTCGAAGTGACCTCCATTTACTTCCTGACAGTGAAATATCCTGTTTTTGAACTCTTCTCGTACTTTTGCAAATGTGTCTGCGGAAACAGCCTCACATTCTGCAACAATACGTTGTTTTAAAACGTCAATATTGTCAGGTTCAGTGGCGTGAGCCTTCGATTTAAGGTACCCCTACAGAAAAAAATCCAAAGGTATGAGGTCCGGTGATCGAGCTGGCCATTCCGTTGAACCTCGTCGTCCAATCCATCTACCACGATACTCCTCATCCAAATACCGTCTTACTGCAGCGTAATAGTGTGGAGGAGCACCATCCTGTTGGAATGTTATTTCCAAATTGCCGAATTCATCTGGATTATCTTCCAAAATTTCAAGGATTAACGGTTCTATTGCGTTTTGCAACAGCTCCAGATAACCTCACCAGTTAAATTAGTATTTCAAAAAAGAGGCCCAACGATGTGGTTTCCCAGGATACCTGCCCAAACATTCACCTTCTGGGGAAATTGGGTATGTGTTTCACGAAACAGGTGAGGATTTGCGTCACTCCCATACTTCACATTCTGTGTAATTCCATTTCCATTCAGGTAGAAAGTACTTTCGTCACTAAAACAAATTGTTTTGACATAGTCTGGCTGTCGGTTAATTTTAGTTTCCATATTTTCACAACATTCTAGTCTTCGGTCTGGGTCGTCGTCTGAGAGTTGATGAACCATTTTTAATTTGTATGGATGAAATTTGTTTTTTTTCAACACCCTGTGTACTGTACTTCGACTGACTTCACAGGTAGATGCAACGTGAGTTGTTGAAGAAGTAGGATTAACTATTACTTCTGCCAGTATATCAATTTTTTTCTCATCAGAAATTTGTGGTCTGCCAGATCGTTTCGCATCATTAATACTACCCGTTGTTTCAAACTTACGAAGAAGCTCCCTTAAATAAGTCCTCGAAACGGGGCGATCGGAAACCTCTCATTGAAAATGCGTTCTGCTGCATGAATATTTTGTCCAGTTTCACCAAGAATTAGGATCGCTGCTACTTTATCACCTAAAGCACGTACCATTTCGCTTCTTGAAGCACTTAAACGTTCGGCTCACAACAGTTTAACAAATTATTAAAATGTACAAAAATATTAAAAGTACCAAAAGCTGCTAAAACAGTTAAACGTTCGATCAACAATACACAAATTATTAAATGTACAAAAACTTGGACAATTACAAAAACGTCGAATTAGGGAGACCAGAGGCGGAGCTTGAATTTGGAATTTTAGTATTAACTGATTCAATTCATCACAGCTTTGCGTTTTTTAAAAGCGAGTTGCCAAAACTACCATAATCACAAACAAAATTAGTATCATTGAATAGGTTTTTTCGATACCTTTTAAAAGAGGTGTCGCTTGCCGTAGGGATCCATTTGAAATTATTGGTTACAATGGCCTTGTGACGTCATCTTTGACGATTTCGTCATCTATCATCACTATTAGGGAAGTTTACAACCTTCAATATTCAGTTTCCAAATTTCACTTGTTTATGTATAATCGTTCCAAAAATAAAAGGGGGGAGGGGACTTTTGAGAAGCACTGTATATATATATATATATATATATATATATATATATATATATATATATATATATATATCGCAATAAGAATTTCTTATTCAGGTTACGCTCGGGATAACATCAGGAACTCGCATTGAGAATGTTTTGTTCTGGTTACATTCGGAATAACTTTAGGAGCTCGCTAGAAGAATTTCTCATTCAGGTTCCGTTCGGGACATCTTCAGGAACTCACAAAAAGATGGAACCTGCGAAATGGAATGTGAGGTTTCCAAGATTTTTCCTGGAGACACCACGGATAATTTCGCTTAGTTACAGCACATATAGCGACCACCGAGACCTCGCAATAGGAGTTCATAAGATCCTAATTATAACCTCTCAGGATTAACTTTAGGAACTCGCACTGGGAATTTCTTGTTTTTGTTACATTCGGGATATCTTTAGGAACTCGCAATGAGAATTTCTTATTCAGGTTACGGCCAGGATAACTTTAGGAACTCGCATTGAGAATTTCTTGTTCTGGTTACATTCGGAATAACTTTAGGAGCTCGCTAGAAGAATTTCTCATTCAGGTTTCGTTCGGGACATCTTTAGGAACTCGCAATAAGATGGAACCTGGCAAATGGAATGTGAGGTTTCCAAGATTTTTCCTGGGGACACCACGGATAATTTCGCTTAGTTACAGCACATAGCGATCACCGAGACCTCGCAATAGGAGTTCATAAGATCCTAATTATAACCTCTCAGGGATAACTTTAGGAACTCGCAGTGGGAATTTCTTGTTTTTGTTACATTCGGGATATCTTTAGGAACTCGCAATGAGAATTTCTTATTCAGGTTACGGTCAGGATAACTTTAGGAACTCGCATTGAGAATTTCTTGTTCTGGTTACATTCGGATAACTTTAGGAGCTCGCTAGAAGAATTTCTTATTCAGGTTTCGTTCGGGACATCTTAGGAACTCGAATAAATGGAACCTGGCAAATGGAATGTGAGGTTTCCAAATTTTGCTGGGGACACAGGGGAATTCGCTTAGTTACAGCACATAGCGATCACCAAGACCTCGCAATAGGAGTTCGCATAAGATCCCAATTACAACCTCTCAGAGATCTCACGTCTGTGTTACCTGGGATATATATATATATATATATATATATATATATATATATATATTTATATATATAACAATGATATTTAAGACATCAAAAAAGCGCTCGAGCGAAAAAGATAAAGTTAGAGATAATATTACAGACACAACACAAATAACATTTTCCCTTCCGTAAATCTGTCAAATATAAATTTAATTCAACCTTTAAATTATTGTCATTAGTGACATTCACAAATTTGTGATTTCACGCATATCCGCCTATATATTTATTGGTCCGCTTATGTGCTTCCAATATGACGAAGAAAGATATATATACACCTACTTCACTTTTATTGCATTGCTATCATGGCCAGTTATCAATATTCGTACTCAATAAATATATGGTAGACACATTAGTTACATTTCAGTAAAACTCAATATTTAACCCCAGTTTAACATTCGAGTTATAAAAGCTAGATGGCCCCACTCCGTGGTTCACCGCATTTATCACTGAAAGAGAAGAAGAAGACTTTTGTGAATCACTTTTCAGCAGATGATTTGTCGTTGTCAAATTTTGTTATATTCAATTATTTATAAATTATTTTATCAACAAAAGCAGGAAGGCATTGTATATTGTAAGGATTCAGCCCTAATAAAGTCACAAGAATTAACACTAACAAATTCTTGGGAATTCTAATTTGAGATACATTGTCGATGTCAACATGGTATTTCCAGTGTTCCAATTCGTGATTTCGAATAATTCTATCGCATCATTTTGAACAATATGGAAAAGTTGTGTTTGTGATTCCAGTTGTCTCGAATAGCATGGTAAAATGGAATCAATTCGAAAGTGGTTGTATAAGCCGAAGGTTTGTATATCTATAGATTTAGTATCATGTTTTCATATTGGCAATTACCTACAGAACTCAATAACAAGAGTTACGTAAATTAGAAAACAATAATATGCACTTCGGTATGATTAATTACCTGAAACAGTTTATAGACCTAATGGATTACGTGAGCTTTGGGAACAAATGCAGTTTAAGGAGGATCCACAGATTTGTAAAATAGATTTTTTTTGTAAATAAACAAGCCTCCCTAACTCCAAAAAAACATAAAAATCCGTCGGTCAGTCATAAAAAAAAATCTGCTGTGGGATACTCCTGAACTTGACTGACTCGAGCCTCGGGAGAATGGGGTTATTTTGAAATAGAACATTTTTAGGGCTGTACGAAGTCAATTTACTGGTGTCAATTGACCAAGAGAGACATTTGACCCCAGTTGAGCGATCCTGCACCAGACGCGGGTCTCCTAGTCAAATCCTGAGTGAGCGGCCGTCTCAGATGGTAACGCCCAGGAGAAAAATTAAACATTCGTAGCGCTAGACTGGAAAACGGTGGAAAGCTCCAATTGCATATTTCTATTCAATTGAAAATGTTTCCCTTTTCAAGTTGAATACCCCCCAAGAGGTTATTTCGAATGATGGAAGATAGTGACTTAGGTTTAACTTTGAGTCACATCTGATTTCATGAACACCCTGATCATATTTTCCAACAAATGTTCTGCCTCTCTTAGAGTGCAGAATTTGAACATTTAGTTTGATCGTTGTTTTAAGCTATCATTGCCGTTAAATTTAGTATTTTCATTTCACCCATACTCATAATCACCTTTTCACATTCCGTAATGAAAAATGGAGTTGCCATTAAAAAAATACCAAGACGTCTTTCTCCTACACGAATCATTCTGTATGTATTAATTAAATTTGAAAGAATGCCCGAATGAAATCATTCACGAATCATTATGTATTATTAATTAAATTTGAAAAAATGCCCAAGTGAAAATAAAATTCGACGGCTTGAGCGTTCTTTCAAAAAATAATTCCTTTAATTTTTTACGAATTTATCCACTACTTTAAGAGAGCACTGAATTTAACGGACGCACAGTATACAAACCCTATGTGTGATATATTTTTGAAATCAGCTTTCCATGGATATTCCAAAAATTGAATAATATTTAGGGTGTTCCATTTGAAAAAATTTCGCGGACGTCATTAGTCAAAAGTGGATCACCCTGTATATTTAATTTTCCCTTATAAATTGGCAAATTGAGATTAAAAATCGACCTGTTTCAGGAGATTCCTCAGAAATAGATAGTTTGGCTAAAAATGAATTTATGGAAATCAAGGAAATCCCATAATTGAGAAAGAATAATCACCACCAAGTTAAAATAGTTTTATAATGGCATTATGAAAGGCCATCTAGCTTCAAGGTCGGTGACCATAATTTGTGTTATTCGGAGAGGTGAAGTAAAATCCTTTTTATCATAAATTCCAAGTTCAGGTCAATAAAAAAGAGGATATCTAGGTAATTGATTCTTGATATTTCCGATATTACCGAAAATTCTAATGGCTTTTTTCTGCTGCCGTAAAACACTAGAGGCTGCAGATTAGTTGCCCTATATATAGTATGATTCCCTAATTAAGATGTGATTGGAATAATGAAAAACATACTGATCTGAGGGTAGTAATATTCGTGTAATGCCTAAGTTGTCGCATATCAAGTTCAGTTGTCTGTTGTGACTTGTCCAATTTAACCTCTCGTCCAGAATGAAGCCTAGAAGCTTCTCATTTCTATCCTCTAGGATGGGTATCTTGGTGGTGGAGGCTATTATTATTATATTACAATTTTGCATCAAATTTTGAAGATCATATCACTATTTTTTTAGTGTACAGTACCAATAGGTGGTTTATTTCTACAGTTACTTACCGCTTGCAATTTAATGAAGAATTAGTGATCAGTTCATATTTGTTTTAATTTTCAAAACGTTTTTATACTCAAAAAGTATTTCGGATATATTTGATATTACAAGCAATGATTGTGTTTCATTAATTTTCACAGAAAGATGATAAATCCCTTCTTGCACAGTTTTTTTATGCTGATGAAGATCTCAACATAGTTGCCAATGAATTAGACAGTTTCGATGGACGAAAAGATCCTGTAAGATGTACCATATTAGTCAGCCAATTACGCCAGGCACAAGACAAAGTATTGACAATAACCAATTCCATCATGGACGTTCTGATTGGCAATGAAAGGGCTGACAGAGATTTCAGAGTTAAGTTTCCTGAAGATGTACTCCAGGAGAACCTTGCTGGGCAATTGTGGTTTGGTGCCGAGGTAATTAAATTTGCCATTTTTTACTATACCCCTATACTAATGAGAATGATAAGTTCTAAAAATATCAAACAATTAAAAGACAAATGAAGTGAAAAAATATATAGACTTGTAGGTCATATTTATTTCTCGCCATTTGTGTTTGAATTTTTGTTTAACTTTTCTCTCTACGTTTGCATGAATTGCAAAGGATGGCTGAATTATTGGGAAATGTTTCTTCAATACTATGAAAATCATGATGAAAGTTTTTGCATAATTGTTTTATCAGATTTTAAAATTTGGAAAAGGGGTTGGGAAAAATTTTTTTTTAAGAAGTTTGTGAAGAACATGGTAGGTTATATGTTGCACTACCGTTTACAGTTAATAATGCATAAAGAAATAACAAAAATCTTCCTTTGTAATATTTAATCATAAAAAAATATTACGTACCAAAAGCTTCGCTGTTTGGTTATCACTGGATTACTTGAAGACCATGTCCCATAAATTTGACTTTTGGTGTCCTCGAAAATTTCTCAATTCAAATGAATAAGTTCGATTTTGGGTAAATTGAGAATATGCAGTTTGATGGTATTTATGTACTGCCTCCTGGACATGAATTCGAAGTGAAAACCTGGCACTCTCGAAGACTTTCAGAGGACGAACGAATAAAATTTTTCAGCGCTATTTTCAGCTACTGAAAACACTCAAAATTCGCTGAATTATTGTTTATTACACTATTTGTGAAAAGCAATAGAAAAATATATCCTTATTCCTTTGATTTTTTCCAAACAAGGATTAAAAAACAGTAAAGTTCAAAATACACAAGTACCAGTTTGGTAGTAAGAACAAACTTCAGCGAACTGAATTTTGACATGGATATTAGGTTATTTCTGTTTCAATTTTGATTATAATATAAACAGTTTTTACATTAACATAAGTAATTATAACTTCGAAATAATGTATTTTATTAATGATTCACAATCTGCCTAATGACTTCCATATGGAATTCGATTTGCAAGTTCATATTTCTTGATTCACGTTTTCTTCTTGGCATTTTTGACATGTCCGGATCCGATCATTATTTTCTATATTTATAATGTTTCACAAAATAAGTTCATTTTCTACAGTTACTTTGTAAAATTCTGACAAAATTTCCCCTGAAGATGGTTGTTTGACGAAAACGTTTGGGAATTGCAAATAAAAATATTTTTGCTGTACTATAGCCGAGGGCCGATTCTCCAATAAATATATTTTTTACTTTACAAATCTTGACAAAAAAATGCCATTTTTTTACCCGACTACGCAAAGCCAAAAGGAAGGTTATAATTTCAGCATTCTATGTATATCTTCTAAACTACTTATTATAATTTGACAAATGGGGTATCGTTAGATGCGACTTGATTGTCCGCTGGTTATAGGCTATGTGACGTTAAGTTCAATATGGCACCCTCTAGAGGACATAATGTCCGATATTGGAAAAAATTAAATGTGCCGTGTTGGGTAACAAACTCAGATCAATAGGTTTACTTATTGATTTGAGGTAACAAATGAAAGGGCTTAAAATTAGCACATTTTACTACTGTTGCTTCGCTGCTTTGTTTACATTAACTCAATAATTGAGTATAATTTATTTATAAAATCACGTCTCAGATAATCTTTATGCTATAAACGTGATGGATAGTCGGTTTCTTTATATTTTTTATTTTATTTATATAACTTATGTCCTTGGAGAGAAAACGTCGAAAAAATCAAAATGACGGATTTTGAGCGAAACACTTCTTATTTTCCAAACCTACCAAATAATGTCACACAAGGTTTAAAAGATGATTACAAAAATGTATGAAACTTATTGGATTTAGAAATTGGAATGAATAATTGTAATTAAGTAAAGCACATGGATGCCTTAATAGTACCTAAATAGAGCCGAAAATACGAGCCAAACAATTCCGAAACATATTACAGTTTATTTCACCTTGCTTTGTGTTATCGATGCTTTGAATTGCACTGGTACGAAATCAATATGAATATTATCACTGAGCAAAAAAAAATATATATAATAAATAATTTAAACAATATAAAACCTAAAACTAGAAAAAAAATTGGCTTGTAAAGTTGCTGAACCAAAATGTATGTTTTGCCTTGGATTGTTTTTTTCTAACAGTTACATAAACATTAAGTGTACATAGTTTTGTTATCTCTCTGAGAAATTCAGACAAGGGGGTACAAAACACGCTTTCTTCATAACTACTGATAAATCCTGTAAATAATTGATAAGATAAATATCACTCAAAATTATGATTTATTTTTGTTGTATCTACCCTGAATTGATGAAAAATATTAATTGTAAATACTTCAAAAACAATTCAAACATATTATATATTATATTGACAAATAACCAGGGTTGCCAACAGGTCGACACCGATTTCCTCACATTTTTTTTTTGGGTTTGCTCACAAATTACTCACAACATATCAAAATTAATTATTTTATTAGTGTGTGTAATGTTTATGAATTTTATGCTTATTATTTTTATGGTTGACTACAGGGTGTCTCTATATTTATATTTTTAACAATTATGATGAGTAATGACATTAGTTTTAATAGCTATAAGGAACTCAACTTTTCAATCTACTATAGAAGTGTATTATTGTAATTTATTTTTTTTGTCCAATTTCTGAACAAATATTGTGGAAAAATACTTCTTGATAACCTTTTCTGGAAATAATAACCATCCAAAATCTGATTGGTTTTTATTTTTTCAGATTGAGGAAGGTTATTATTCAGAACATAATTTATTTTACAATGTGTACATTTACCCTGAAAACAGATATTTGGTGTTATATCTAGCCAAATGTTTCCAATTTATTTTCACTGTATCACACCTGACATGGGTTTGACGTATTTTTCAAGGAGTGGTTTCAAATCCCACTATAGTAGATAAGGCTCCCGTAATTCTAACTCGTACAAGTTTTCATTAAAACATGGGTTGGTAAGACAACTGAGAAAGCGGTTAAAAGCACACACTTGCACACTGAATATCAATTGAAAATTTTGTCCAAACATGTGATTTTAATTTATTTCAGTGCCTTGCTGCAGGTTCTTCCATTATGAATAGAGAATCCGAAAGTACCGCAATGCGACCTTTGGCAAAAGCTGTGACAAAAAGCCTGGAAAATGTAAGAAACCTCTTGAGAGACGCATGCCTTCGCAATAACACTCCGAATGGACCAATAAAGCTTGATTCGAATGAGCTTGTTACTGAAATGTTACTCGAGAGCCTTAAAATATTTGACAGACTCTTTGCAGAATTTGAATTAGCATATGTGAGCGCCATGGTGCCTGTAAAAACTACGCTAGAATATGAGTTGCAAGAGCTCATAGGTGTTCTGTTTTCAGAAACCTTACAGAGAGCACTCAAAATGAAACTTTTGACGCAAGAATTGGTTGACGACTGTGATCCTGCCCTAATGTTCACCATTCCACGTCTTGCTATTGTTAGTGGCCTTCTAATGTTTCCCAATGGACCTTTATTCATCGACAGACCCATGGAAGAAATGAGCGAAATGTTTCGACCCTTCAGGACTCTCTTACACAAAATTCGAGAGTTATTGTGGGTTTTGAATAAGCGAGAACTGTACATGCTGGAAAAGTTATTGTGTGATAATGAACAGATCAGTGACGTTAAATTGGTTAGTGATGTAGGTGTAAATAGCGATTTGGATGACTTTATCAATCAGTTTTATACAGACTTTCATTTTTGCCAAGACTCTCTTTCAAATTTTTCATCGACAAGTGCCAACAATGTTCAAGAACGCCACTAAACAAGCAAAAGAAAAGAAATCACCCCATCGAATTTCTGCAAATATTATAGACATACCTTCGACATCTGGTCATTCGATTCCTAGCACCGTCTTTCACAACACTATCATTACCGCAAATTCTATTTCACCTTCTCAAAGAATTCGTCACGACTCCCCTCCGGACCATGACTCGTTAGAGGTAATTTCGTGGCAGCTGCAACACTTTCTTCCATCCTCACAACCAGTGAAGTTCACAAGATAAACCTCGAGGATTCTGAATCGCCCATTGACTCTGGTATCTGTACTGAAACTACCAGCCTGGATAGATCTCCTAGTTTTGATGCTGATGAACCCAAAAACTGTGGTTGTATCAATAGACCGAGTCCGACTTTTTGCAGCTGCAATCCTAAAAAGACTGCCAAAAAGCGACCAAATTTGCCCATTCAGAATATCGTTCGGGCTCAGGCTCATTTTATGCCAGGTACCAGCAACTCCCTCTCCAAGTTATCGGTGCGTTTAAGGAAAAAGAGAACAAATGAAAGGATCGAAGGTGGCACAGTGGATGAGGATTCGCCCAGTACAGACAGTTCTGAAACTTCATCTTTCCACAGCAACTGTGCAGACGATGAAGAAATAGCACTCGCTATGCAGGCTGCTGAGGTGGCTAGTAGGAATGAAGTCAGATCCAAATACAGGTGGGTTATTCTGGTGTACATTTATGTATATTTCCTTTCGAGCGACTATTGCATTTCTGATTATTAAGTTCTCAGCACCAAGGTAAGGAATTTGGTATTCGTTTCAAATTGCCATCGAAAATATATACAGGGTGTAAACTAACTTCTTGCACTGCCACTAACAGTTGATAGTCCATCAAAAAATGAAACAATTTTAGCACCTATCAAAACTGTGCTATTTATTTGGTTATTCCTGGATTACTGCAAGTTTGATAACCTTCAACTTCATAGTGTCAATATCATGACGAATTCATTGGCTCAAGTTATTGTTTATTTCTCAAACAAGTTCAATTTTGGCTAAATTGAGAATATGCTATTCGTATTTCCTCACGTATCCAAAGTCAAAATGTGACCGTCTCGTAGGCCATAATTACATCTATGGCTGCCTGGTTTGAATGTACATGTGTATCTAATATTTCTGTGTGCTACAAATAAATTAATAAGATTTGTTTCTCCTAAGTTCCAGTTTATCAATATTTGTTACTGTCCTGATATCATCATGGGAAAAGAGTTGGAATGACATCTTCAGTTTGAAGGCAAGATACCTTAAAAACCTATTTTGAACTTTTTCAATTTGTGATATATGCAGTTCATAAAAAAGGTGACCAGACAGAACAGTTGTATTCTAGGATCCATCCAACAAGACAGATGTATACACATTTTAAAGAATTTAGATTATTGAACTCGGAGGTGTCTCTACAAACAAATCCTAACATTTTTAGCGATTTTTATTATTGTATTAATGTGAATGAAATGAAGTTTGCTATCCATTATAATTCCCAGGCCTTATTATCACACACTCCAGCATTTATAAGAAGCCTCTATTTTTTCTTTTAATCTATAGAAAGACAATTTCTTCTGAGGTCTAACACTGATTTCCTCCTTTGTGTAAAGTACGTTGATAGCGAGTCCTCGTTCATTATTTGATTGGTGTCGAGGAATTATTACCCTTGCGATTAGTGTCTGTATTGCCCCCTAGTATATGATGGGCACCCGAGTCACATCCCATGGGTAGGCCCTGCCTGGACTCTTCGTAGTATTGCACCATCCTTTTGATCTCTTTCTCGTACGGAAAGTATGCAAAGCAGACGAGCATCCTCACTGTCACCAGATCTCTGGTACAGAATCATGGGACAGGAATGTCTCTATGCCTTTTGTGTATACGCATTCGCGGGGGGGAATCGACGGAGACACAGTAGTGAGCTGTTCCTCTGCCCATTCCCCTAATTTTTCCCTGGTATACCCAAGGCTCCTGTATCAGTAGGATGTTGGTCAAAGCAGGGGTGTGGGTGCTTTCCCATGTTGAAGGTTAGCTTATAAGAATTTAACAGTCATAGTTGATTATGAAAACATACCTTACTTTTTTGTGGCTCCTCCGCTGGTGCCCTCACTCCACCTTCCCAGTTGTTGGCTTACTGGTAAACCTAGTTTGGTTGAGGTCCCGTTTCAGGTTCCTCAATCATTTGCTCAAGATCTCGGTTGTCCCGCTCTGCTCTCATCGGTGCATTCGATGGTAGTAATATCGGAGGTCCTTCTAAGGTTCCTCCACTTCTTTTTGTGGCAGTGGTACTTACTTAAGTTCCTATGGTTTCCGTTGACGTACTTGTCTTCTCATCCTCGGCCCCCGCGTCAGAGGCACTTTTCGAGGTTCCTGTGGTTCAGGGATCGAGGATGGTTGGCCTGGTAGCTACATGCTGAGTTCCAGAGGTCCCTGGTTCGGTTCCCCTGGATATCCTCTGTTGTGCCATTGGTCCTTCGAGTATGGTCACAGTCCTGGGGTGAAGCCTTATCCTTGTTGATTCCATGATTATCAGAGTGACATATTTCCAGGGTTTGCTGTTTTTGAGTTCCCTGGTGAGTCACCTTTTCGAGGTTTTGTTGGCAGCTGTGACCAACAGCTGCCTATGCCACAGTCTGGTTGATTGGGGCTGTGGAGGTGCAGTATCCATTTGGGTAATGGCATCCCCATAGCATCAAGAAATTCTAGCAGCTGGTCCTTGTTGAAGCCAGCATCAGCTTGGTCTTCTTGGCTGATGACCAGCTGCAAAGAATCAGCCCTCTACTGACCAGGGTTGCCGTTTGACTTCCCTCCCGGTATCCACTGGAGTTGATCCTGGAGTCCTGCCTCTTTTGGAGGCAGGATTCCGTTCTTTTGCGGAGGTTCCTTCAGATGAACCTCCAGAAGATCCAACTTTTCGTAGATCAGGGGCCTCTGTTAAAGAAGCCGCCGGTCTTTTTTGTTATTCCTTCTTCCTCCTCTTTCATGCTACCCCCACATAGGCTGGGCCATTTTACCTTTGTCCACCCTGTGAACGTTGACGGTCCTCGGCTTCATTTGAAGGGTTCTGAGGGTAGTTAGGTACTTATGGAAGGCTCGTACAGCTAGTGTTCGGTATTTAGAGTAAAAAAATACATATATTGAACAAAACTACTTTAATTTTTTTGAATATCAAGTAAAATCTGGAGAAATTTCCAATATCTGGCACACCATCAGGCTGATTGTTCGCAATAGATGGAACGCCAGGATAACACAATCTGAACGTTTAATGTTCTTCGAAAACAGTATTTCAACATCAGAGGTCATTTACTTAATCGTCTGGACAAACTTCGTCGGATTTGAATATTTACCTTGCTAATGAGTTCATTAGGTTTATTGACATGGGTTAGTTTTTATTATAAGGAATGGTTTCTTCTGTACGTGTTATTCAGAAAAATAATTAGTGTATGGAGCAATTTTAAAGAGCCCAGACATGTACTTATTGCTGCACAGTATCTAAAATGTTTTTTCTGCTTCGAGTATAGGATCACTACGTGTTTTTTCCAATCGATTTTTTCGGTACCACACTATCAGTTTTTAACAGCCTTTGGGTTACAGCATGTAACACCCTTTATTTTTGAAACCCCAAATTTGAAGTATCTGATTCAAATTTAAGAAGGTGAAATCACTTTGCTGATAGGCTGCTCAGATTGATACGGTTAGGCCGTGAGTAAGGTTCAATTAATGACTTTTCCTAGTTTGTAAAATTGGGCCACTAAAAAAATTATACATCAATTAACTTGACTAGTTCAAGAGTTGGGCGCCAGGCTTGTTAAAGACAAAAGTTAAAGATAAACAAAAATTTACTAAATAAATGTCACATAGCTCGTATGGGAAGGCAAATAAATATGCAGGAAATCAACTTAACAAATTTATTTCAGACTAAGAATCATAACAATGACTGATAGTATGAATTGATAAAAAAACTTTGAACAATGTTACTTAAAGAGTAGAAAAAAAATTCAATGGAAAAATTGAAAAATTACATGTACATTGAAAATTTGGACTCTGATAAAATGTGAACATTTACAAATATGTAAGATTCCTCTAGACGATGGTGATACGGTATATACCTACGGAGGTCTTCAATGGAGGGAGATGAAGAAGGCTGGTTTTGACAAAAATGGTCTCAGCGGTACGACGACAAATCTGGTCTCAGCAGTGCGACGACGAATCTGGTCGTGGGTGGTTATCTATTGGTTTTAGACCCCCAAAAAAACAGAACTAAACAAACCTCACTCAAAACGTTATTTTTAAAATTCAGGTAAATTTTGAAACAAAGTAAGCTTTGATAAGGTGAATAAATGTACCAGAAGAGTCCAAAAAAATTTGAATAAATAAATGTATTCAAAAAGAATATATAAAAATGTGTCTGAGACTTTACCAGGAAAAATTAAATAAAGTATTTTAAGAAAAAAAACTCTAAAGTTTGCCAGAGAAAAAATATAGTATTTTAAAGCAATATACTTAAATGTTGCCAGAGTAAAATATAGCGTTATGAACCAAAATACTAATCAGGCACTAGAGCAAAGGTATACTATTCGGTTAAGAACAGAAGAGGGAGACCACACATGTTCCAGTGGGCACAAGTCTCTTAGAAAAAGATAAAGTTAAATAATTCTTTCTATCGAAGAATTTTCAGAGATATTTCTAAATAGGGCGGCAAATTCCCTTTTCAAATCGATAGGCCAGGTAATTCTCAAAAAATTGAATGAATTTCCCTGCTCTTGGCGACAAGGTAGTAACTGGAATGAATTGATTCTACAACGATAAAAAATAAATAACCCTCACTGTGAATTGAATAAAGTAGTACGATAAAAGAAACTTGTTAAATGTGAATCAACATTTATGCTTGAGGAATATATTAGCAATCGAGTGTTCTGAGACAAGTTAAGCCAGAGGTACAATCCCCTCCAGAAGCAATTTTTTCTCAAGAGAAAACAAAAATAATCTCATAAACGTATAGTTATGAAAATAAAAAAAAATGGCTTACGAGAGCTGTCCTATAAGGTAACTGCATAACTGTCTCAGAATAGTCGAATACACCCTTTGCAATCGGAATCCTTGGAATAATCCCGGTCTGAGTAACCTTAAATTCCCAATTATCTGATGGTACCTAAAAATGGGAAAAGCGTAGAACTGATTTCCAAAAAAATTTGTTGCCAATGGTCTGAACGGATACTACGTCAGCCACATAGACATGTGCGATAAATGCTTGCCAAAATGGCCGAAATATATATATATATATATTTGTTTTTCCTTTACTTAAATCCGAGACACAAATCAACCTTGATAGGAATTAGCCAATATGTAAGATATAAAATAATATGTAAATTATTTAATCGTAAATTTACTGATAATTCCAAAGGTGACGAAAATCTGAAGTATAGAATCTATACTTGGCCTTCAACAATAACCATGCAGTATCTCCAAGAATTCGAATATTACAAGCATATTAAAAGCAGAAAATTATGTTAATCAACTACAACATTGATTGCAAAATAAAGGAAATAATTATACTCCACCAATATCAACAGTGATAGCCATTCAATTTAAAAATCGTAATGTACCAGAATCAATTCACTCAGCACACCTGCCTATGTCCAGGTTCAATCGAGGAAAGAGAACGATAATCCTTTCGGTTCGACCAAATCACCACTTCACCTGTTTTTTCCCAAACCAATCTTGGGTTTTTCTCTATTTAAAAAAACTTTTGGTAAAAACAACCTCGACATGAAAACAAACTCGATCAACTTGACGAACTGTCATGATCACATTTTCAAGGATCGATAATAAAGATCGCAGTATCGCAATTTACGACCTGAGCAGTGACTACTGACCCGCACCACCGTAAAGGTAACTAGAAAAATTATTAGAAATGATTATGTATAAGGAAGTAACGAAAAATTCGTACAAGCAGCCTCAAAACGTCCCAAGCCAAAACCCCATTCGGCTGTTGCCTTTCTGGTGTCCCTCAGCATAAAGTCTTACTAGTGCATTATTGTCACAATGAGCTCCACCATAAGTAGTTTTCATATGGAGATATTACCGAATAGAAAATTAAGCCATCGCGACAAAAACAAAAAATTCCACTTACCAGCTTAAATTATTATGTATCATTTAATACGGGGTTGCCAGTTATGACTTCATATAAATTTTATGTTCATTACTGGAAAACAGATGATTTTAGGAAACAAAATTACAGATCTTTTTTGTTCTAAATGGCGTATACTACGTACCCTTCCAAAGAGCACGTTATTTTTGCTGACAACCTGTATATGTATTGTTTGTTTATACACCACTATTGTTCTGTAACCCTTAACGTTTGCTGTGTCCATGATTATAGTTTTACAATAAAAGTATTATTATTATGGATTGCAGGTCCAGTGAAGATCTTCTCCATCGTTTATTCGTCTGTATTGCTGGAGTTGCAGACCAACTTCAGACGAATTTCGCTTGTGACTTGAGAAACATTCTGAAATCGGTGTTCCTCATCAATGCATCCAGTTCCGAACCTGCAAAATCTCTGGAACTCCCAGGTTTGGATGTGTCCATTGAGTATCATCCCCCAGAAGGCGATGTCATAGAAAATAGCGAATTTTCCGTCGATCCTAACATCCTTGCCCAAGAAGCTCTCTTCGATACCAATGTATACTTCCATCTCGATGCAGAAAACTGCCCCACAGAATATTCCAATCACCCCAGGCAACACCAATCCGATGAAAATAGCTTGAGTTCCTTATCTTCTGACTTGAACAGGTATGCATCCTTACGAGAAGACATCGCTAACTTGCAATCGAGCATCATAGCTCAAACTAATGAGACTAACGGAAGCAGGGAACAGTATGAGGAGCACGACTTTTCCAGGCCCCCCGTCTGGATTCCCGATGTGGAGGCGCCTAAATGTATGAGCTGTGGAGTCAATTTTACCGTAGTGAAACGACGACATCATTGTCGGAATTGTGGAAAAGTCTTTTGCGCAAGATGTTCATCGAACAGTGTCCCGCTTCCTAAGTTTGGACACGTCAAGCCTGTACGGGTTTGTAATAAATGTTTCATATACAACTTGACCCCTTTCACTATGTGAGATGACAGGTTCGTTTAATAATGTACTTAATTTTACCATATAGGACATAAAACTTCATTATAATTACCGAATATCTTTACTTCAACTCTTGCTTGGTGTGCATCAAGGACTGAAATATTTCTTTCTCATCATGAAATATTTTCATTATTCAATTACTGTGAATGAACATGAAAAGCAACATCAAACTTTCAAAGGAATGTTTGATGGGAGTTTTTTATTTTCTTCAATAATTTAGTTGTCTTGTTACTTTTATAAACTCGATGTTTGTGCATTTTATCTTATTTTTTAACCGTCTCAATACTTTCGTCCTATTTTTTTCCGTAAAGACAGTACTTATGCATTCTTTTTCAGCAAGGAATAAGTTGGGTATACTCCATTATCTCCGGAAATAGTATTCTCGCGAAAATGGTCACCCGGATTTATTTCATTATTTTGAGTTATCTGCAAATGTGGAACTCCACTTGCTCGTCAATATTTGCTTTAATGTGATTCGATTAAATATGGAGGAACTGTTACAAAAGCAGTTCCTTAAAACATGGCATGAGGCAATCAAAGCTCCACATAAAGGAGCCAAGGAAAAAAATTTCTAAAGAGATCATGTCACTTAACAGACGGGACATCAAGACTGTGACTGGGCTCCTAACGGGACATAATCACCTGAACAGGCACATGGAGCTCATCGGGCTCACAGATGATTCCCTATGCAGATGGTGCCTGGAAGATGACGAGACATCGTCGCACATCCTCACTGAGTGCCCAGCTCTGGTGCACCAGAGGGAGATCAACCTTGGGAGCATAATTCTGAGCCCAGAGGACGTCGAGGAGATTCAGCTGAGGTAGTTGCTGAATTTTGTCAAAGAAATCGGCATGCCCGGCTGATTTTCTCAGAACAAGTGGGCGCACAAGGGCGCCTGAACGTGTACTGGGTTCTTCGGAACCAGCCCACCTTGTGCGAAGAAGAAGAAGTGATCCGATCATACTAAACATTGGGAACTGTATAGTTACACGAATGTCTATTGCCTATTCAATGAATGATGTTGACCGGAGGAAGCCTACAAATAAATTTGTTCCAGAAGAATCTTTCAGTTTTTCCATCCTTGGGGAAAAAATGTGCCGTTTTTGTGCATGTTGACTTATAACTTTTTTCTTCATAGTAACACATATATTTGAGGATGTGAAAGGTGACTTGCAATAATAGTTGTTGAATAAATTCGAGGTTTTTTTTCAATTTCACTTGAAGAAGGGCAAAGTTACCAAGACTGACTATACTGTGTATTTGAGAAATCTGTCGAATACAAAAATGTGCTTATCATGTGCAATTGTCTCAAGTTATAATGACCATATCTCATAGGTTCTTATTTGTGAAGCATCTGTAAAAACACAAGCTCCTAAAAGGGAATTCACAAAAAACATTGGTTTCATCAAAAGATCGAAGGCGTAGAAGAGCCAACAACAAAATATATTTTTTAAACATTTGGAATTGCTACTTTTTAAGGAACTCCTTTAATGATTAATTGTCACTTGAAGTGACAATTTCACTTTAAATGAATTGTCACTTTGAAGTGACAATTGTCAGTTCGAAGTGACAATTGTCAGTTCGAAGTGACAATTGTCACTTCAAAGTGACAATTGTCACTTCAAAGTGACAATTGTCAGTTCAAAGTGACAATTGTCACTCCAAATTAACAATTGTCACTTCAAAATGTTGTCATTCAAAGTGCAATTGTCAGTTCAAAGTCACAATTGTCACTTCAAATTAACAATTGTCACTTCAAAATGGCAATTCCAGATGTTTTTAGAAGTGACAATTGTCACTTCAAAATGGCAATTCCAGATGTTTTTAGAAGTGACAATTGTCACTCCAAAGTGACAATTGTCACTTTGATGTCACATCAAAGTCAGTTCAGTTCAAAGTGGCAATTCCAAATGTTTAAAAAAAATTTTGTTGTTGGCCCTTCTACGCCTTCGTAAAAAAAGTAATTTCTGGCAATATGCTTTGTCCAGGATACATTTTTGCCAATCGAGAAATTTTACTGTTGGAGAGTGTTTTTTCTTCTCATTATTAAAGTTTATGGGATCCTTTGAACAAATTGATGTCTGTTTTTTGGTTATAAACATATTAAAAGATTTTTCATAATTAAGGGTTAGTTATGATATCTCGGCCAAGTCGACTTTTTCATTTTTTACCCAAAATTTATTCCCCCGTGTTTTGCCTTTGGCAGAGTCGGCTCTAGGTATTTGGCCAACCTAGGCGAGAAATATTTTGGTGCCCCCTGTCGCCCCTTCATAATTATTTTTGCCCTGTTGCTTCGTTTGTTTGAGCTAAACATGACATAAAACGTAGGTTCCAGTTTCTCGTTTATTGAAAATTAGTCAAAGCCAATTAGTGGTGGTTATTACCCATAGAAAAATTATTTTGACCAGAAATTTTGCAAATTCTTTCACTAGGTATTTTGTGTCGATCTGGCTTGCTAATTGGCTTTCGATAGAAATCTTAGCAAGACCTGCAAGTCTTTCCCGGCTAGGAAGGCGTAGAAGGGCCAACAACAAAATATTTTTCAAAAACATTTGGAATTGCCACTTTCAACTGACAATTGTCACTTTGAAATGACAATTGTCACTTTGAAGTGACAATTCTCACTTCAGTGACAATTTGTTTCAAAATATCTGGAATTGACAGTTCGAAGTGACAATTGTCAGTTCGAATTGACAATTGTCACTTAAAAATGGCAATTCCCGATGTTTTTGTAAATGACAATTTGTCACTTCGAAGTGACAATTGTCACTTCGAAGTGACAATTGTCACTTCAAAGTGACAATTGTCAGTTCAAAGTGACAATTGTCACTTCAAAATGGCAATTCCCGATGTTTTTGTAAATGACAATTGTCACTTCGAAGTGACAATTGTCACTTCAAAGTGACAATTGTCAGTTCAAAGTGACAATTGTCAGTTCAAAGTGACCATTGTCAGTTCAAAGTAGCAATTCCAAATATTTTGTTGTTGACCCTTCTACGCCTTCGTACCTGGCACATTGTACTACACAGGTAAGTTTTTATAAATTTTAATTTGGAAAAACTAATTTCTGCTTCAGACAATGGCAAACTGAGTAGAATTCTGAGAGCAACACATAAGTTGGGAAATCCATTTTCCAGATTGTGATGGTAAACGTAGTTTAGTAGTGAGGGGTTAGGTTATCATCCAGGTAACTACAAATGCTTCTGAATTCTGGCATAACAGTTTGATCTCTGCCGAGTTTCTGTTCCTGACATGTATGTTGTACGAAAATCCAAATATACCATAGATTTTCAGTTAAGAGAAAATCTATCCTTGACAGCATTAACAGCTTTGTCTGAAAGAGGGAAAGTAAGAATAAATTTTAAACTATCCAAGGGGTCAGCTACAAACTCATCTCTTGAGTCACCAAACATTCTCTTCTTTGAAAGAGAGGAATATCGAGGGGACTTGTTAAAAGTAAGAATAAATTTTAAAACTATCCCAGGGGTCAGCTACATGTTGTTTGGTTCATCAGTGGTAGTAGTGATGAAAACACTTGGTAGAAAACAACCATCAACTTTCTGTTTGTTGACTCCGTTGATTGTCGTTTTCTACCAAGTGTTGTTCATCCTTGCACTTCTCCACCGTACTGATGAGGGCCGAGAGCCCGAAACACGTGTCTACGGTTAACACTTTTCTCTGAGGACTATGTCCACTAAATTCCTTCCATTCTCTTCTTTCTTCAAACGCTGGCTTCTCTTTCTCAAAAACTGTTCCTTTTCCAGCTCCTTCTGCTAATTCACGAGCATCGACCAATGTTCTTTTGAGTTGGGTAACTGCTCTTTTGATAGACAAATCCTTTTCTTGCATTATCTTACTAGTTAGATTCACCTGGAACAAAATATTGTGCTATGGAACAAGAGCGACAACAAACTTGAACTTTTAAGATTTACTAAGTAGATTTGGTTGGATTAGACTAAGTGGTTGACTCGGTTGGTTACAATTGTGTTTTTGCTATTTAAAGAACGTTCTTTGAATTATTTTATTGTATAGGTTGGAGTGTTTATATAAGTTTTAGCCTTCTGCTTGTACTGTCTCTGTAGCACAATTCATTGCCTTTTATAGAGCAACATTCTGGTTCTGATTACGTAATGATTTATAGACATAGAATATCTGGCTGCACGCCCCCCTATCCCCTAAGATAATGAAATAATGAATAGAGTACTCACCTAAACAACTGAAACTTTCTCTTTACTTAGTTTAAAACTTGTAAGAATGCAACACAGAATTGAACTTACTAGGCACACATTCAAACACAAACACTATTGCAGGATCACTACCAAAGATGCAAAACACGAAAACAGACTAGATTGTTTGTTGTAAACAGCAAACTCAATTCAAGACGACTGGCATTCCGTGTTGTAGCACCAAGTTCAATTACTTTATTTTCCATATTGACATTTTTACAATGTATAGGAATAGTCAACAGAACAGGAAGTCAAGTAGAAGGCACGCGGGCGGCTAGAATAAATGGGGCTGTTGACCTTGACTAAGTTACATTCAAGGCACATGCGGAAGGCGGATGATGTACCATGTGACCATACTTCGGACACAGAGGGGCGCACATTTATATTTTTGGCCATTGTACAAAGAAACCTTCATACGGTAGCTAGTTTTTATGTCCCTTGCTGTAATTAGTTTTCACTTTAATAGTGTTGGATTACGCAAAAAATTGTTTAAAAATAGCCGCCACCCTTAAATTTGCCGCCCTAGGCGGCTGCCTAGTTTGCCTATGTGGATGAGCCGGCCCTGCCTTTTGTGAAAAAACCCATTACATTGTTGCCAAGTTATAATTTATTTTCCTATTTTTACCACTATTGCAGTGTGGTGAGGGGTTACTAGTGCAATTTTTGATTGTGTGACACCATAGCGTCTAGCCCTAAATAGATAGCAAAATTTATAGTTGGTCGTTTCTTCTGAAATGTATTATGTGGTTATTTACAGATGCTCTAAGTTTTTAAATTTATGAGTGTTCTTTATTCTTGAGACACGTGCAGATTGAAGATACTGCACATTATATCTTTCTAATGATCATATAACTTGAAAGCAATTTATTTTAATAATGTTTTAATATGAATCAGGATATTTCTTTGGAATTCCTTTGAAATCTCAAGTAAGTACAAAATTAAAACAGTAATATCTGCAGTGTTTTTGATTATTGTACTGAAATTATTTGTGATAAACATGTATATTTATTTATAGTATGGTTCAAGGGATTAAAATGTCCAATAAAGTTTATTTTTGACCACTCTTCTGTTTGTATTTATCAATCTTACACAAACTCCCACACAGAGATTTTGATTTAGAAATTTTCCAGTGAATTTTTTTTAAATAAGGTCAATCTATATTCTTCACAACCATAACAGTTGATTATATAGCCCATCAAAAATAAAAACCAAATTTTCAATAAATTCTTAATAAGCCAGAAAGAACTATATAAAAATTATGTTTTACCTACAAAAACTTTTTTTTTGAATTTTTTATCATTGTAATTTGTTATAAAATTTTATACTTAGTGTAAAATGGGCTAAAGTTGAAATATATCGTATGAACATTAGTTAAATATTAATCTTGAACATGTAACTACAAAAATTAAACTAATCAATGTTGTTCTCCATCTGATGTGTGCCAGGTAAGTTTTTTCTTCCTATCTTTTATTCACCACATTGTAATCTTGACATCTTTCAAGTTTTAAATTTTTTTAATTTTGAGCTCATTGTATTTTTAGATGTTGACTATGAGATTTTGAAATTTGATTTAAATGCTTTGTTTCACGTTACATAAATTGGGTTGAGATTTTTTCAAAGAACATTGTCCCAGGTTGGTTATAAATAATAAGATCTTTTTGATTTGTTGAAAATATTAACAGGATGTTCATAAAATCAGATGTGGAATCATCTGCGACTGAAATATAAACTTTAGTCACTATCTTCCATCGTCAAGATAACCTCTTGTGGGGTATTCATGTTGAAAAGGGAAACATTCTCAATTGAATAGAAAGATTTTTCTGTGAATTGAAAAATCCACGATAAAAATGAAGTTATTTTTTGCAAATTCTAACAGAAAACAACTACTTCCCCGGCTAAAGCCACGCTGGACATTGAACTCATCTGATAGATATTCTGAAAAGACCCTAACTCAAAAGAAAAAATTCTGAAATTGAAAATTTGCATTTTCATTCAGATAAATATTTGATTTTGTATTCCAGTCTTAATTAAGAACTCATAAAGATGAATAAGGCAAAGAAGAATGTTTTCCAAAAGAGAGTACTCACCAGAAATGATTCGTAACATTGACGCAAGAGAGGCATCGCATCGCATTCACTAGATCTTCAATACATTTTTGTCGACGAAAATCTATTTCACGCTTCCACGATCATCAGGAAAACCGGAAGAAATGGCAAACACATTTTCAAGAAGCAATCTCACTTTGCAAAGATGGAAAAAGTTAGAATCATTTCTTTTGAAGAGACACTTTGAAATTAGTGTTTTTTGATATTAATTGAGAATGTTTCCCTTTTCAACAGATCTTTTTGTTATATAAACTTTTAGCATAAGGTAAATTCGGGTAAGTGTGAATCTGAGGTAAATGTGAACAGATCGTTTAAAATATTTGCCATTATGGAAATCGATGTGCCATCTGTCGTACCAAGCGCGCATCACAGTACTCTATGAAGGCATGGCTTTTGCAGCTAGCAAAAATGGTTGGATGGAGACATATTTTTGAATTATTTTCAAAAAATACTTGTACCTTCGTTCGGATCAGAACGACCAGTCTTGGTCATATTTGATGGACATAGTACCCACATCACTATTCCCTTAATTGAACTGGCAATGTCAGATAATATAACAATTCTGAAGTTACTGCCTCATACTAGCCACCTTCTGCACCACTGGACCTAAGTGTGTTTAGGCCAATGAATGTTGGAATATATCCGTGTAACCGTGATGTTATACCAGAAGACAAGTATGGTGTTGACTGTTTAAAAAGGTGGAAACAACAAAAATATTTAAAAAGGCAACAAAGTGTCCCCAAAACAACTCCCACAGCATTGACAAATTTTTCTCAGCCTAGTACCTCGTACTGGTTGATCAACAAAATACATTAAAACCAAAATTGTCATTTAAAGAACTATTACTCAAAAAAGTGAAATGCACAGGTCAAGAAAAACCTCTAAAAGTAAAAAAGAAAAAGAGGGCCCCAGGAACAGAAGTTATCACTTCAGGTTTTGGCTCACTGCAGGAACAAAAAATTGCAGAAGAAAAAACTACATCCAAAAAAAATATAAAATTAAGTTCAAACGTAAAACCACAAAAAAATCGATAGTGACACATCAGATGAAGAGTATGAAGAAGTGCGTCTAATTGATTTGGATGAAGATATAGATCCCGAGAGTCCCGATATCAGTAATGTCGAAGATAACCAAGAGCAAGAAACATCAATCGAAGTTGAAACAGGAAAATGGGTCCTACTTAAATACACCATTAATAAAAGATTCAGACATTTCGTTGGGCTCGTTTTAAATCAAACTGATATTGGATGTGAAATAAAATTTTTGAGACTGTGCAAAAACAATTTCAATTGGCCACAAATCAATGACGTCGATACTGTGACAGTTGAGAATATTCTCCCCGACCCCAAACCAGGACGTCGGGAAAAAACCTTTGTATTTTCATGTGATTTTGCGAAATATCATTTAATTTAGGTTCGCCAATAAAATTCAAAAAGTTCATAATTTTGTAAATTTTTGTCAAATAAAATTGTTCACAAAACGAAAATGTAGATTTTAAAATAAATTTTCACACTTGCCTCAATTTTACGTACACTTGAAATAATTGAATTTAATAGACGCCGAATTCTAACCTACCCCATAGTCTAAGGGAAGTGTAAACGAGATCGTTTAAAAAATTCATAATTAAAAAATATACCTTGAGTATACATTTTTTAGTCAAAATTATTTCAGTGTAAACACCAGAGATCGTTTCAAAAAATTCATAATTTAAAAAAATATACCTTGAGTATACATTTTTTAAGTCAAAATTATTTCAGAGAAACTATCTTTTAGTATCCTATTGAAATACCAAATAATTGAAAATATTACTTTAAAAACTATGATAGATGAAAGTTAAACTATTCGAAAATGCGTTCACACTTACCTGGGTTTACCTTATGAAAAAATTATTTCCGTACACCAATTCAATTTCCAGGGTCATTCAAATTGTGATACGTTGATAGATTTCTCAAAGGTATTAGATGATCATGAAGAAATTGATACAAACATTCAAGGTTATAGACATGGAAGAACAGATGGAAATAGCATGGCATAGGAATTGTTCACTTTAATATTAAAAGCCTGCAAAATATTATGAGGCACTTTTGATACATGTTGAAATGGCAAAAGATCACTTAGAAATAATTTTATTATCGGAAATATCAAAAACATTGATTTCTTAATTTCCGATTATAGTATATACTATAAAGAATATCTGATCAACAACTTCACCCGAAAATTGAAATAGAAAATTTTATCAAAATGAACAACATGAATTAAAAAAAATAAAAAAACATTCTAATTAATGAAAAATGAGAAAGGATAACGCATCCAAATGAGCACAGAGATCACCTGAAAAAAAAAAAAAATACTCTTAACGAAATTAAAGGAGAATACAAACAATACAGGAATGAAGTGAATACTCTAATCAAAAAATGAATATCAAAATAAAAGCTGAATTACAAAATCAATTAGTTCCTAAAAAAAGAAAATTTCATCTTGAAAATAAAGCTTTTTACACTATAAAAAGAAATACCAATTTTTTTCAATCGGTTCGACATGCGAACTGTTCTCTGGGAACAATCATATTTGAGAAATTTCGAGATATAGTTATTGATTTCCATCCAAAATACTTCTTCTCAGTGTATAACAAACTCATGTTTGATCAATATATATGGACGTCTGTGGCAACAATTCAATGATGTGTATGAAGTTTGGATAGAATCCATGGAAATGAATAATCTCATGTGTCAAGCCAGTCTGAACATATTTGTCATCACTTATTATTTTAATCATAAAACTTGCTTTGTGCTACTAAATTATCAAAATGGATGAAAGTGATTTCAGTGATGGAAATGAAGAAGGGGATGAAGGAAAAGGGGACGCACTGGATCCTAACAATCCGGATCATTTCTTTCCCATTATGGAAAAACAATTCAACACTGTAAGAAATATTGAATTTCATCAATTAGTAACGTGCATAAAATTTCCAAAAGAACAGTGGCGGATTTACAGATTTGCCGCCCGTAGGCTATTATTCAATTTTTGCCGCCTCTAAATTTTGATATCTTAGTCCACAATCGTATCAATTTTTTATCAATAAAATTCCAACTTTATGATTTGTGCTCCATCATCCTCGTTACATCAACTTCTCCCGTATGGTTACAGCAAAGAATTATCAAAAAACATTATTTTAAGTTTTAAGCAAAAAATATCTCAATCATGTACCACTTTTAAAGTAAGGTAAGGTATGTCTTAAAACTATACAATACTTACATAATATGAATAAAGCTTACATAAAAAATGTACATTTGGCGAACGTTGATAAATATTTATTATTACACTCACAGTTTAAAAACAATACAATAAATATATCTTTTGGCATTTTCTGAAAAAGTTAACAAATGTACTGATGTAAACATTGAATTTAAATAATTCGTGTACGACATGAGCGCTTAAGGCATGCTCATTTGGATTTTCCAAACTTCTTCTTACTACAAATAAAATAATTAACTGATGAAATGTATCAATTTTCTAATCAGCAAATTGTCTAACTTCATATTTTGTGGAGGGAATTTTTTTATTGTCAAGTCGCAGTCGTTCAAATATCAGTTATTCGATTAATTTAAACCAAAAGACTATATCTCTACAAGATATTGAACTAGTTTTTTATTTAATAAAAATTAGTCAATTTTAGTCAGTATTTTTTACGCATAAAGAAATAACTTTCTGAAATTGAATTTGACAATTTGCAAACTTGCTGCAGCAATCATGATTAGACCATCGATATTATATCAAGATTGAATTGTGTAAGATCTCATAATTATTAGGTACACGGAGAAAAAATTATAGCAGTTGTCAGTGAAGAAAATATGTAAAAATAACTAAAATTTCGATTTTTGTTAATTATTTTAATTTTTCTCCAATTTTCGAAATCGTATTTTGTGTGTATAATAATTTTTTTTATTTGTAAATCGAAATAAAAAAAATATGAACTAAATTTGCCGCCCTAGGCTCCAGCCTACTCAGCCTGCTGGTAAATCCGCCACTGCAAAAGAAAATAATTTACCCCAGCTATGTCTCCTGGAAGGGGAAACCAGAATACAATTCATTCTTTGAGTAAAAATATTTTTCTCCAAAGTTGTTTGTCAATGTTGAGAAGAGAAACATACTCTATTGGAAAAAATAAAAAATCTACAATCAAAATAAATCTATTTGAATTAGTAGTCCGGTAAATATAGACATTTAAAATAACAAAAATTCCCGGAGAGCCAAATATTGGTGGAGAGCTGGGGTTTACCATTACAAATAAAGTTTTAAAAATCCCCATCGATCCTGTGTGTGCTACAAAAGTTATTCGGGGTCAAAGGTCAAAATTTTAGGTTTTTTGGATTTTTCTCGAAAACGGTGAGTTTTATCTTAAAAATGGTCTTAATTATTTTTTTCCTTAGAGTTACCATTCCTGAGATATCGCGATTCTAAGCGGTCTACAACTATATTTTTTTTGATAAAACTTACCGTTTTCGAGAAAAATCCAAAAAACCTCAAATTTTGACCCCGAATAACTTTTGTAGCACACAGGATCGATGGGGATTTTTAAAACTTTATTTGTAATGGTGAACCCCAGCTCTCCACCAATATTTGGCTCTCCGGGAATTTTTGTTATTTGACCACTATTTTTGTGTCTAAATTAACCGGACTATAGGTTATACACGAAATTATCTAGGTACTTAACATTCCTAATGATTTTTGAAATTATTTCTAAGCTTGTCCTATATTATTTTCATTATAGAAAAAAATTAACACTTGCAAATTTTTAGTATTTGGGCCACGTAAACTATAACTAGACTGTCCAACAATTTTAGAATGAATGACTGAATACAAACACTACGGTAGTTCATAACATTGCCTTTGCCTCCAGCCTCTTTCCAAATGCTAGGAAAAATTTCCGATTTGAGAGACATGTTGAATAATTTGAATAGTATTGTATTGTCAGTGTACAAACACATCTGGTTAAAAGTTAGAACTATACAGGGTGTTATGTAATAAGTGTCCGATATTTTACAGGATGATTCCTCAGTTATTTATAAGGTGAAAAGTTATTATAAGCATGGGTCAGCAAGGCCTTCATTTTTTATATAAAACGTGTTACATTTTTTTTTCAATTTTCGTAAATAATTTTTAAAATAATGTCGATATTTGGACCAAAATTGATATTTTGATTTAAATTAATCGATGCATGTGTTTGTCAAAAACTGAAACAATTTTGAAAACTTTTTTTTTTCAACATAGAAACATTTCAAACGGTACCTAATTTTTAAACAATGAACAACGGAACACTAGATATAAATCAAAATCTCAATAAATGTTCGAAATGTCCACCTCCTGCCTGTATGCACGCATCCAATCTTCTTCTCAATAATTCGCGCACTTTTTGGAAAATTCCTGGATTATTTTGAATCGTTCTACAAGAGCAGGTTTTTTTGGTAATAAATTATCAGTGAGCACTGTTTAGGATGTTTGGAGGAGTATTGTCAATATCGCCAGATGAATTTTAATCCATATCAGTTATGAGATACAAACAGATAAACTGCAATAAAATTCGAATTCAAAATCATTAAGTATACAAACATTAATAACAAAATTTTTTAACTTGTAAAAGAATTCGGTTTTATAATATACTAAATAAACTTGAAATTAATCTATAACATATATTTTGCAATGTGTTCTGAGATACTTATAAAATTTCAGAGATTGGCAGTTTTTCCTCACAGCCACAACTACTTTTACCAAAATCGACATCCACGATCTGTATACTTTTAATTAAATCGATGACATTCAAAAAAAATTATAATCAAAATAACTTGTTGAAAAATTAACTTAAATCTTTTTTTCCAACGGGCCCTTGTTCTTTCAAGTGTTAAAAACACACCATAATGTATTAAACATTTCAAATTGATATTTAATACCACTTTTTTTTGTGGTGTTCTCTCGATAAAGCCGGCGCGCGCATGCCTTAGCGGTCGCGCGAAGTCCTATTTTCAGCGTTAAATTAAAATCGTAAATGTTCCATGAGCCAGTACTTTTTCATTGGAAATTTCCTCCCCTTTAAGGATTTTTTTTCTGATTTTGCCATCGCTCTCATTTTTTGAGTTATTCTCAAAAAACTAAACCCCTTTTTTTGTTTTTGTTTTTTGTTAATAACCAGAGCCGGATTAAGAGGGGGGCAAACGGGGCTGCAGCCCCGGGGCCTCCACAAGAGAGAGGCCTCCACAATATAAATGTTTAGGTAAAATTTACTAACAAATACCGAAGGATATGCAAAATTATATATAAAAAATCTGACAACGAAAGAGCAGTTCTCCCACTTTTTCCTCTCATTTTTCGTTTTGAACATTCAAAACATGTTTCGTATTCTTGTCAAAATCCATGGTTAATATTAATCTTCGATCTGATGAATTATGTGTATATGCGAGAAACAATCACCAAGTAAAACATCATACTATTATACAAAATATTATGTCGTATCAAAATTAGCTGTAAAAACAAGAACAATTGAATCAAAAAAAAGATATACATTTTTTTTATTAAATGAAGGATTTTCTGTCGAATTATTCTTTGAATGACACAAGCGATCTAGATACACAATGAAATTCAATAATCATAAGCAAAAGAAAATAATATTTCAATTTATGAATATGATTGCATCAAATTATTTATAAGAGCCCTGTGCGCAATCCATAATAGAACAAAAGTTCAAATTCTGTTGACTATTTTTCTGCCGATTCTACAAACACTTTGCCCGTCTATACCTGTTTTTCCTATTTATTGGCGTTGACAAGTGTCCGCTGAGTGGCGCGCTTGTAACAGAGAAATCCCCGAAATCTGAAAGTGTGAGTCTAAGAGAAGGATGACATTCCGCAACAAATGTAAATCCTTCTGAAGAAGGACTATCAAAAAGACCAATCTAAGATGTTCTACTATCAAATTCTTGAAAACAAAAATTTCAGAGCTACATTCCCAAACATTGAAATTACGGTGATTATTTTTTGACAATGCTAGAAACCAATGAAAACGTTCAATTCAAATAATTCATATACGTTTTGTCCAATCAATAGTGGGAATATTCTACCTAGAAAATTGTCGCGGGAATAATTTGAGGTATTTTGTTTTTATTGTCTGACAACCTATATTTTCAATTTGACGTCATCAATTCGCATGAAAAGTGTGAAATGAATCAAAACCGGTTCAGTACATTATATAATTTTGCAAGGAAATGTGTTTATGATCGTAACATCAAAAAATAATCTAAAGAATACCACACGAGAGTTCGATATAGTAGAAAATAATTATCTAGATTTCTTTCTCAATCTTGTTGGCAATAGCCACTCGAGCCAGTTAGTCTCTCTTGTCTATTGCCTGGTAACAAGTTTTCGAAAATCTGTCGAATTATTTTCACTCTCTTGTGATATTACAACTGAGAATGTACTTGGTTTTTATGGTGTCAAATTGCACTGGAATGCGCTCATTTTCCAAAATAAAAAATGTAAAAAATAGGCGAATTACGATGAGACAAAGCCGCCTATCAAAGTTATCGCTTCTTAGCATTGAGAATGATTTTCTCCGGATGCTGGATTTGACCGAAATCATCAATGATTTTTCGTCGAAAAAAGCTCGCAAGAATCCATTCGTTTACGCTGTTTTTCAATTTATTTCTTGTATTTCATTATACCTACATATGCTCGTGTCGAAATAATTTGATTTGTTCCGCAATAAATAATTATTAGGGGCCTCCACTCCTTTGTTGCCCCAGGGCCTCCACACCTTTTAATCCGGCCCTGTTAATAACAATTGCAATATTTGTCAGCAAAAAAAAACAAAAAAACATCTTTCTCAGAATTGCATCCCAAATCGAATGAGCTATTGCTCATATCTTTTGGAGACTTGGAACTATTTTTCGCATGAAACCTAATGAGGGAAGGTTGATCTATAAGTCGGGATCTTGCACTTAAACTTTTGATTCTCTGTCGACTTGAGTACATAGAGAACCGAGCATAGTTTTTAATCTTAGTACCGAAATATATTTCTTTAGTAATGTCAGCCCTGCATTAATAATGAGTTCCATTTGAAATTTATGAATAGTTGTTTTTTAATCATGGTATAGTTCCATTATGTGAATTCTTGCAGACCTTGGCGGCGATAGAACAGAATCCGGAAGCGTCCCAGTTCGCTGATGATTACAACAAATTATTTGAATCCTTTTACCAAACGTACACAAAGAAAGAAGAATTGGAGGATAAAACTATCGAAATGTCACAAGAAATCGATGAGAAAAGCAACTCAGTGGCGATCCTCACGAAAATCGCCGAAGAAGATGCAAAAACAATCGAGGAACTTAAAAATCAAGTGAACGAAGCTTGGAAATTAGCAGATGGTGCTCATGCTAGGGAGCAAGTGGCACAAGAAATAATCGATAATTTGAGGAGACAAGTTGAAAATTTGAATGCAGAAATCGAATTCAAAAACAAGATGAACCAAGACACAGAAGAGTAAGTGTTCAATTTCTGGGTGCCGAAAAATTAACGCCCAACAACTTTTTTTGTAAAATAACCCTATTTTTTGAGTCAAATTTCAATTACAGCAGTTCTCATTCGTTTTGGAAAATTACCAAATTTTGAAGCTACTAATATTGGCGCTCTTTATGACGTAAACGACCGAGCAGCCAATAGGCGCAATCGGGTTTCAAAAACTATATATGTCAGAACCAGAACACTATTCGCAATGTCAAACGACGATGGCGGATTTGAAGGTTGTAAAAACATTCGATCTGTCATAAAACAATATATTGTCTATTTTACAGTGCACTTAAACCTTATTGTTTTTGATATTATGAATCATTGTGGTCCATCAAAACGATTTCTGATAAAGAGAAAGCCAATCATTTATGGAGGCGCGGCCTGAGATTTGAAAATATGGCAACATTGCAAAATTGATTGAAGCTGTCAACTGTGGGATTGGTTGTTCGGGCGATTAAAGTCGAACCAGAAATCTAAGAAGGTCGTAAATCACCAACCACTTGAGTTATCAGCAGGTGGTGGATTCTACGCAGACTGTACCTGCCCTAGCCATTAAATTTTGTTTTATAGGTAGGTATAATCATATTGGGCTAAGAGAATTATTAAGAAAAATCGCTTGAATATAATTGAGAATGGTTTATTTATAAATAATATATTATAATAATATATATATATATATATATATATATATATATATATATATATTGGGTATAGTGGGTTCTTGAATCTTGGTGATTGTATTTTTGAAGTTTTCTTGGGTTTCAGATTCGTTTGTATTAAAATGAGAAGAAAATTACATTTATTTAAACGTTTCGCCCTCGTTCGGGGGCATCTTCAGTAAAATTTATTAAAAACATTAAAAACATTTGATCTGAAAATAAGATATTGGTATGGATAACATCATATGTGGAAAGTTAGGTTGTGTCTAAAAATAACTTTAATTACCTTTTGGGTTACGTACCTTGGTTTTACCATGCTTGTGTTTTGTAACCAACATTAGTTGGATTTTGGGGCGGTGTTAAATTTTGTTGTACCATTGTTTTAACAGAAAACTTTCGATATTTTGTGGTTTGCTGTTTTGTCGGTTGTCATTAAAAGCGCCTGAACGACGTAGTGTGGAACTATTTATGGTTATTTTGTTAGTTGTTGGTTGGCCCGTAGTGCTCTCCGCTGGGATGGTGTAGTGTACGAGTGTGGGGGTGATATGGGTGAATTGAATAATGATTTGTTTCAGCTGGGCTTTATTTATTTGTTTTTAAATTAGGGTATTTGGTAAATTTTTATGTTGTGCGGTTGTTCATGTTGTTTGTTTTGTTTTATATGTATATTTCTTTGAATGTTCTTTTATCTTTGTTTTTTTCGTATGTTAGTACTTTTACGTTATTGAAATTGGGGTTATGATTTTCTGTAATAATGTGTTTGTTGAGAGCGGTACTTGCTTGTTTAGCATATTTGTGGCCATTTATTCTATTACATAATAGTTGTGAGGTCATTCCGATATAGACTTTATCACAATCATTTCATGGGATGCTATATACTAGGTTTGATTTTTTCATTATGGGGTCTTGGCTTTTTAATGGGGTGTATAATTTTTTCAAAACGTTAAATGATTTAAAACTTGTGGAAATGTTGTGTTTGTTTAGGATGTTTTTTATATTATCCGATAGTTCCGGTATGTAGGGAATTGTGGTGGTGGTTATATATATACAGAGTGGACCAACGAAAAGTATGCACCTAGCTTTTCTCCTTTGTTTAGAATTGAAAGCAAAAATGCTCGGACACGTGGAGTTTGCTTTTGAGGGGGACACATTTTAGACATATTTTTCAACCTGTGCCTTTAACGCCCTAGCGAGGGGGTGTCACAACCCTAAAATTTTAAATGGAAAGTGTGGTCGAGTGATATATCATTTGAACGGGCACAAAATTATCTTTCTAATGATACCCTATTCATTGAAATTTATTCGAACAGTTAATGCGAAAACGGCTTTAAGAACAGTTACCCGATAATTTTGGTATTAATGAAAAATACAAATAAGAAAATTTAATTAGTATACTTACGTTTCAATGTTTTTCTTGTAACAGTGCTTTGTAAAAAAAAAATTAAATTTTTAAAATTCTTAACAAGGTTAAAAGTCCCATTTTCCATACATAATACAGATTTTGTTCAAATCTATTTCTAACATTTTGTAGCATATCAGGTGTTATGCTTCTGCATTGTGCTGTAATCCTTTGGCGAAGATCTTCTATGGACTCGGGCTTCGTAGCAAAACATTTATTTTTTAAGTGTCCCCATAGAAAAAAGTCCAAAGGCGATAAATCAGGTGACCTGGCAGGCCATTCAATTGGGCCTCTCCTTCCAATCCACTGTCCGGGGAACCGGTTATCTAAAAATTCTCTTACAGGAGCAGCATAGTGCGGAGGTGCTCCATCTTGCTGGAAATGAAGCCGATCGGCATCATGATTTTGGTCGTCTTCTATTATCTGTATTATGAAAGGATCAATTGCATCGTCAAGCATGTTTAGGTAGACTTCACCAGTTAAATTTCCAGGAATGAAAAGTGGTCCTATGATATGACTTCCTAATATGCTACACCAGACGTTTATTTTTTGAGGGTATTGGGTATGAACCTCACGGAATAAATGTGGGTTACTGTCATCCCAGTAACGGCAATTATGCCTATTCACAGCTCCATTCAAATAAAATGTACACTCATCGGTAAAACAAATGTTAAACAATAAGTGCGGATCTTCAATTAAACACTGGCTCATTTGTTCACAAAATTGCAGCCTTCGATCAGGATCATCCTCATTTAGTTCCTGTACTAATTTAATTTTGTACGGATGAAATTTGTACGCTTTTAAAATCCGTATTATGGATGAACGGGAGACTCCTGAGGCTTCAGCTAGTTGACGGGTACTTTGAGTATGATCCAATTGAACATGCCTCAAAACAGCGACTTCCACAGCTTCATTTCTGATGGGGTTCTGCGGCTGGTGTTTCACATTACAAACAGATCCGGTATCGAGAAACTTTCTAACTAACTTGGCAACATACGAATCATTAACATTTTTATCGGGATGACTGTCCTTAAACAAGCGAGCAGTTAGTCTAGCACAACTATTATTTTGAAAATAAAGTTTAACAATTTCAACTCGTTCTGGAATGGAATAAACCATTTTGTACAGTGAAATTAAAATAACTTCAAAAGCGACCAGACTGAATCAATGAAGGGACTAAAATAAAAGTTTGCCTACATTCTTTTCCTACACTTATTTGCAGTTTTTTTCGACAAAAAAACGCAAACGATAAATGGGGATTTTTTGTGATGAAAAAAAATTACATTGAAATGTTGCTTTCGGTAAAATGAAGTAATTTAGAAATGATTGTAGTTATTCTGATTCCTAATAACCAAAACTTATTTGTATGTTTCATTAATATCTAAATTATCGGGTAAATGTTCTTAAAGCCGTTTTCGCATTAACTGTTCGAATAAATTTCAATAAATAGGGTATCATTAGAAAGATAATTTTGTGCCCGTTCAAATGATATATCACTCGACCCCACTTTCCATTTAAAATTTTAGGGTTGTGACGCCCCCTCGCTAGGGCGTTAAAGGCACAGGTTGAAAAATATGTCTAAAATGTGTCCCCCTCAAAAGCAAACTCCACGTGTCCGAGCATTTTTGCTTTCAATTCTAAACAAAGGAGAAAAGCTAGGTGCATACTTTTCGTTGGACCACTCTGTATAATTATATATTCATTTATAAAAAGTTCAGTTTCTCGATAAAAGTTATTTATAAACAAAATTACTCACGAAGATCAGTTTCACTTTCACTCTCGTCATCCAAATTGATTATAATATTAATTGGGAATTTTTTCTATATCCATATATGACTTTTCCACTTTTTAATATGGGAAACACACTTGGCCCAGCTGCTATCAGGAATGTTTGCAGTTTCTGTTTGAATAAGAGCTACCACCGTTGAATTTAAGGTTGGAGAAGTATTATTTCTTCGAACTGCTGACTTAAGCTGATGCCATATATGTTCAATTGGGTTAAACATACAGTGATAAGGAGCAAGTCTGAGCACCGTATGTCCCAAGCTTTCAGCCAATGAATCACAAAAATATTTCTTTTTTATCGAATAACTGCGTAAAACTTCTAGTAACTGTTTTTTGTGTACTTTTCCTCATAGTACATATCATTATTTAACATATATTCTCGTATAGTGGCTTTGGTGTCATTTCAACATGGTGCTTTATCTAGTCTTCGACTTCGACATGACGATAATACTGTTGGGTGGAATATGATACGAGTTTATTTTGGAACCAGTCTTCAAATAATTCGGCTGTAGTATCATCATGATAATTGACTAAAGAGTCCTTAATATTCTTTGCCGATGAAGAAAACGCATTTGGTATAAAACCATTTTTGGTTCCCGCGTGAATTATCGTAATGCGTTTTCCTTTATTAGACGGCGCATTAGTTTGGCACAAGTCAGATGAGTCTAATCAACTTTTGTTTGGAATATCGTGTGTATCGAACTAAGTTTCATCCAAATACACTACTGTTCTACCATATTCTCTAAATTCGTTTATTGCCAATAAATATTCAAATCTCCATTTCTTAAGGAGCACAGATTCCATTAAGATTTTTCTGCTACTAGTGAATTTTTTAAATTTAAGAATTCGTTTTGTAAAAGAGACTTCCTCAAAGTTTCTTTGCAACACTGGATACCAGTTTCATTCTTTTTAAACCGTTGCATTGAAATATCTAATGTAGGCACAATTTGCTCAAGGCATATATTATATCTACATCACAGCCATCTAGTTTCCTTGAACCGCCAGAGTCTTTTCTTTCTTTCTTTTTAAAATAGGGTTACTTACTATTTTAAACAAGGTGGAATACGGTGTTTTTGTTAAAGAAGCACTTTCTTGCACAGCTTGATCCTTGGACATTCCACGTTCCAGAAGGGAAGTATAAATAAACATTTAATATAATTTGTTTCCCTTGAGGGTGTAACATTTGTCGACTAGTGGTACTACGGCCACCAGTTGAAGTACTAGCTTCAGGATGAGCCCATGGACGCCACATTTTTCACCACACAAAAATCGAATAGACACTTTAAAATAGACACAACTGACAAAACGGAATTTTAGGTAGGTAATGACTAAATGTTGTTTAACTTTCCCCCTTTTATTTCTGAAATTGTAAAGCGGTCAGTTCTCAAAACAGTCTTGTTTTCCAAATCTGGTAGGTAATTTATTTTGTAACTGTAAATAGACCATTATCGCTATAATCTCGTTGATAACCCATTAGTACTGAAGGTCTGGTGGCCAGGTAAGTACATCTTATTATTTACACACATTTAAACATATCCTTACCAAGGGTTCTAAATCAACCTTACGAGATTTTTCATAATCAAATAAATTTAAATACAAAACTGTCAACAAAAGCCAAAAATAATGGAGAGCCCACTATTATTAAAATGCCAAACTATTTCATGAGATATTTTAATCCGGACCTGGGAATCTTTCAAGGGACACACACTTTTATTGCTTATCTATATTTCGAACAATAGGTAATAATGAGGGTCGTCGACTAATATTGATTTACGACCTTCTTAGATTTCTAGTTCTACATACCTCACATTTTGCAATGGCTCTAGAAAGAGGCCATTTGAATTTGCCGACTTTATTTTTGTTTTTAAGTTTAAGTTTTCACAAGCTGTAAAATCCATTAAAATATTTTGAAAATTTCGTGTCCTCGCCCATTCAGGTTTTGTATGATAATTGTGCAGCAGTATTTGATATTTTATTTCAAGTAGTTTGAAAAAAAATGGGCAGTAACTCAATTCCAGCACTTAATTTATACGACAGACTTTGCACCTAGTCTGCTTCCCTTGTTTCATTAAAGTGATCAAGTCTGTCATGACCCAATGCGACATCCTCCATCAACGAAGAACAGATTCTTTTGGAAGTATGACCTTTATTGTTCCCATAATATTTTTGTTTGTTAACAATACATTCACCGCTTAGGAATAGCCATAAGGATGGCTAGTAATGCTCTCATTTCATTAATGGACACACCTTAGCAATTTTGTTGGCTGCCTAGTAAATGGTGTATGAGAAAACATTTCAATGATCTCTTCATGAAAAAAATAAAAGAAATACTTCTATTGGAAATTTCTTACTGTCGAACGTATTGACAATGGGCCATTCTTAAAAAATGGTATACTTCCTGGCTCTCATTTTTATTTTAATTTTTTTCCCATTTTCACCATCCCCTTCCTCTGGGTGCATTATATTTTTGGTTTCCTGACAAATTCATCAATTTATTCTTCGTCTTCGGAATCTTCATCTGTGAGGATTTTATAAGGATTCTCTGGTGGTAGATAGATAGATTTTCATTTTCCAGAAGACAACAGGACATTGTATGGAAAGTCAAAATACACTTAAATCTAGGTAAATACAAAATTTAAAATCCAGAACATACAATTCAAAATACAAAACAGAATTTAAAATTCAATGTGAAAGAACTTAAATTTAAAATTCAGAGTCTGGACCAATGTTCCTAAAATTATTTTAAAATAACATGTCAATTTCTTAAGATAAAATTTACAAACAAGAACAGTCCAGTTTCAAGACATTAATTCTTCAACACTATACAAACATTTTTCCAGTAAATATTCACGTTTTTTTTAAATAAGTTTGTACTTTTACTTTCTTTATTATAGTTTGGGCTCCATAGAGAGAGGAGAGTTGAAAGATACACTATATTATTAAAAGGTATATCAAGGTCATTATTAGTTCTGGTATTGAGTTGATGTCTATCTTCATGGAACTGAATAGAGTACCTTTATTATCAAAGAGTATAAGGAGAGTTCAAAAATGACTAACGAAGGAACTGTTTTGAATACTATGGTTTGAAAGACGTTTTTACAACTTGTACGGGCCGATATATTGACGAGAGAGCGCAAAACTCTCATTTGAGCAATGAATACATCGTGTGAGGATATAGTTAAACCCCATAGACATTAACCATATCGCAATCTACTGCCAACTTGTGCATAATACAATGCAATAAGTTGATTCATTTCTATTATGAATTCAGTTTGGATATCAGTGACTGACAATTTTTCCAGTCCATGTATGAATCAATTTGGAAACCAAGGAAGTTAGTCACCAGCACTCGAGACATTGGTGTTGAAGAGCCATCTGAGCCGAATGTAATTTCTTCACAGGATTTTTGACGGTTATGAAACCACATCGATTTTATTTTTTCCACATTCAGATTAGCAAAAATCTATGAAAAACTATTACATTTATCTCTCAGGTCTGCATCGGAGTTATCTGATATAATAACAGACGTATCATCTGCGTATAGCGTGAATGACGCCGGTATCGATAACTTACCCAAATCGTTTATGTATAGGATAAACAATACTGGGCCTAAAACTGAGCCCTGCGGCACACCAAGATCGATGTCTTTCATTTCAGAATTATGATTTTTAACGATAACATATTGTTTTCTCTATATGAAATAGTTTGATATCCAATCCAGTGATATCCTCTGATACCATATTTGTCCAAATTCTCAAGTAAAAGAGAACACAATCGAACGCCCTACTAAGATCACAAAAGATCTCCACAGGGCACTGGCCTGCCTCAATAAATTTGACTATTTGATTATATGTAGTATGAATGTACTGCTGTTGTAGTTGATCTCTTACCAATGAATCCATGTTGGCTTTTCGAAAAAATATTGAATTCATAACAAAATGACAGGGGTCTGTTCAGGAACGCATATTCAAATACTTTCTAATTAATGGTACTGGTCTATAGTTAAAAAAAAATGTTTCTTCTTGAATACTGGTGAAATTTTACCTATTTTTAGCATGTTTGGGAAATGGCCAGTGGAAAAAGATAAATTCACCAAATATTAAAGTGGAGTGCATAAAACATGGAGTGTTCTTCTCAAAAGAAACATGGGTATCTCATCGTGACCTGAAGAAAACTGTTTCTTCAATTTCAGTCGCAATATAGCTCTGGATGGTCGTATGGAGAGGCGAAAAATGAGTTGCGTGATGTTACAATTTTTCGAGTAAAGAAATCAGCGTCTGTACCTACCTTTACATTTTATTTGATTAACAATATGTTTGGGAACTTCTATGAAATTATTATTAAACAAATTTGCTACATTCGCTGGTTCATTGTGAAAAATCTGTCTTATTGAAATTTCTTCTTAACATTTTTGTTTTGTTTGATAATTCAGCAACCATTTGCCATGCCGATTTCGTTTGGTTGTCGGATCTATTTATTTCATATTGGAAATATTCTTTTTTTGCAGTCACGATCAAATGCTCAAGTTTTTGTTTCTCCTTTTTATACTTATCTGTTAAAAGGGTCCACAGACGATGCAATTTGTTGTACAACCGAACGATGCACTATAAATCGTACAGACAGATCGTAGAGAGTTTTGCCCTCAGACGTGAAAAGAATTCAAGCGATCGGTTGTACAACTAATCTTGTATATTTTAATTGTTCACCATGGCACCGACTGTTTCAAAAAAGGAAATAGCCGCTGTAGTTGTTCTCGGATGGGACCAATAAAAATGTGAAAAAGAAGAAAAAAGTGTGGTGTAAAAAATGGTTGCTGCACAGACATATGTATTCACACATGAATTTACTTAACGAACTGCGCTCCACAAAACCAACAGATTTTAAGAATTATCTACGAATGGACTCCATTTTAGCGGACAAACTCTCTACACAATGTTAATTTTTGAAATGAAATCGTATCAAGTCACCAAATAGATACACACGTTCAAACTTGTTGTATATCCAACCGAGCTGTACGACATATTTTTAATGCTAAACTTTCATACGACTCGACCGCGTTGTACGATTGATTGAACGATAACGCCACACACGTTGCAATTGTCGTTCAAACGGTTGGACCAACCAAGATTGTACAACAAATTGCATCGTCTGTGGGCCGTTTAATTCTGGGCACTTTAATGGACAAATCGATATATCAATTATAAACTCGTCTCTTAGTGATCACAAATTTATAATAACAAATAGGAAAATAAAAGTTGCAAAACTAAAAAATCACATAAACTCTTGGAATATAAAAACTTATAATGTAAAAAATTTGAAAATAGAACTAAAATTACTAGTAAACCAAATATGTGATATAAGATCCTGAAGAAATTTATAACAAAATGATCAGTGTCTTTGAGAAACATTCCAGAAACATAAATATTAAATTCAATGCGAATTCAAAACCATGGTTCAATAGCAAAATTGCCCAAATCGTTAAACAAGAGATACATTTTATTATAAAAAGAAAACCAATCCAGGTGTATCAAATTTCTCGCAATCATACGAATATTATAATAAATTAGTGAAACAAACTGTCGTTAAAACAAAAAAAGTTTATTTTCAAGAATTATTCAATGATACATCACCAAAAGCACTTTGGAAAACTGTCAATATTCTTTTTTTTTATTGGTGCCCCTTTTTACCCATTTAAAGCACGCCTCAGCGTGTTTAAATCGAACTTTAAAAAACGCGCGTTTTTTAAAGGTAACCATGACAACATCAACAAATCGAGAAACGTGAAGTCTAAATGATAAATTTTTGATTATTGATCTGACAGGAGTACCTTGTAACGTCAAAATATTACTCACAATTCGTTCATTTATATGTGCTCCTCCATCCATTTGATGAACTTTTCATATTCTTTTTTATATATATCACTGGATTTTCGCGGTATTAACCGCGATTCTGCCTCACTATTCAAAAAAATCGATATTAGAATAATCCATTTTTGAGCTCTGGTGACTACAAATATTGATCTTTGGTAACAAATTGTAAAGGAATGTTTTTCTCATTTCCATGACAACGGAAGGTATACTGATGTCACATCACGAATTCAACCTTCTTGCATTATTAGTTCTTATTTCTATTTTTTGTAGTAATAATACCAGTATATATGATTTCAAAGTGCACCAATAAAAAAAAATAACGTAAAGTATTCGTGGATAACTGGTCTTAAAAACACTTGCTCTATTTCGAGCACTCCGGCTGCGCCGTCGTGCTCGAAAAATCGCGCGTGTTTTAAAGCCCTTTTTATCCACTTATACTTTAATATACTATTATTTGTAAAACAAGTGGTAAATCATCTAAAAATAATATTGAATACATCACCATAGATGGTAGACGAATTGAAGATCAAATGGAAATATGTGACCATTTCAATAAATATTTTGTAAATATTGGAGCTGAATTATCCAGAAATGTAACAGATACCCAAATCCAAGATAAGTTTTCTACCTGTTCCTCTCCCTCTTCTATGTTTCTGAATCCCACCGATTATCAACAAATTCAAGAAATAATTGACGAACTAGACGACAAGAAAGCAGTAGGAGTTGATGGAATTAATGTTAAGATTATCAAAAAAGTCAAAGATGAAATAATACAATTATTAAATAAATTGATTAATACATCTTTTGAAACAGGTATATTGCCAGACAAATTGAAAACAGCTAAAGTAAAACCAATATTCAAAAAAAATCACATAGGAAATTACCGTCCAATTTCAATTCTGCCAATATTTTCAAAAATTATTGAAAATATAATGGATAGAAGATCGAAAAAATCAAAATTTCTGTAGGCAGAACTATATGGATTTCGGAAATCTAGTGATACTGAGTCTGGGCAGTAGACATGATATCAAGAATAAAACTGGAAATAGATTCGACAAAAAAATGCGGCTTATTATCATTGGATTTACTGAAAGCATTTGATATGGTTAACCACAAAATCCTTTTGAGAAAATTATATGATATTGGAATAAGGGGAAAGATTTACTTTTGGTTTAAAAATGATTTGAGAGACCGAAAACAACTAGTATATATCGAAAATACACTTGGTTCAATTAAAAGTATCAAATGTGGGGTACCAGGGATCTTGCCAGTTCTATTTTTGATATATATAACTCGATATCAGAACTTAATTGAAAGGTCAAATGAAAGTTTTTGCTGATGATACAACAATAATATATTGTGCAGAGAACGAATTCGAAACTCTATCTAATATTGAACACGATCTTCAAATCTTATCTCATTGGCTCATCGCTCATAAACTGTTGTTAAGTTTTATGAAATTGATTCACCAAGACCAATAATATTCAAAAATTCTCAAATTCAGTATACCAACAATACAAAATTCTTGGATTTAAATATCGACACAACACTCTCTTGGTTCAATCATATCAACAATCTGAAGAAACAACTTTCACCTTTGATTGGAATACTATTCAGAATAAGACAATATACCCCACTAAAATATTTAAAAATCATATATTTCAGTTTATATCATTCAAAATTGCAATACCTCACATCTATTTGGGGCTCAGCCGAAATTTCTATCATGAAACCACTACAAACTTTGCAAAATACATATACCAATTGCCATTTTTAGAACCCTCAAAAAAATTATATAAACCTAATAATTTACTAAATCTTCGTTCTTTATATGAATTTAAAATTTCAATTTTCATTCACTATGTTGATACAGGAAAAAAACATTCGGATCTTACTTTTGATCATATTTCAAATATTTATTAGGTATCATAAAACAAGAAATGTAAATAAAATAAACACATTACGTTTTAAATCAAACTTTGGAAAAACCTCTATTTTTTACGAGGGAATTGAGATATATAATAAAATACCACATCCTTTAAAAGAAATAAAGACTAAAACTAAGTTAAAAAAGAAATAAAAAATTTATACTTGACAAGTACTTTCCAATTCCTATAATATTTCACCTTTGACTGCTTTGCTTTTCTTTTCTTTCTATCAATTGTTTGATGTATTCATTAATTTATGTTTCATATGTATAGCCGTTATTCAATTTATGTAAAAAGTAATCCCTCTATAAACAGCAATGTTTCTTGGGATCAATAAATAAATACAAAAATATACAGGTCTTTAGAAATATGGCTATATTTATAACATCTCCGGTGATATAAAAAAACAATATTATGCACACTGACCTTTTAAAAGTACATAAAAATTAATCGATGAAAAAAAAAATACTCTGCGCGTTCCTGTATCTTCCATCTCCTATTTCCTTAATCTAAGAGAAAAATCACCACCGTTCTCATTTCACTTACCGATAATTGATAACAATTCGTATATCAAATGCTCCAGTTGGAATATATTTTCAGAGTAGGGGAACTGAGTAAACACAAAGATGGTTTGGAAAGAGAAAGAGATCGACTCATAAACGAGGTAACGCAGTTGAACACGAAGTTGCAAAACGCTTTGGGATACCAAGAAGAACTTGAGAGAAAGAACTCTCAAGCCGATATGCGAATCAACGAGATTTGTGGTCAACTAGAGGTAAATAATACACCACTAGGCCAATCAATAGAGAGTTTCTGCTCTATTGATTCTGTGACAAAAATACTACCAGGAAACCGACTATGACATCATACGGATCTGTTGTTTCCTACTCCCAAACTGTCATTGCTAAATTTGTTATAAACATTTAAAAGCATTTTTATCGTATTCTATTTGTAACTTGAAAACTAATAAAGCGATCTCGATACTCTCGATGGACGAATTGTAGAGAATCTAAATATAGAGAAAATGAGCTCTAGCTCAATTTGATCGGATTAATAGTAACGGAGAAAAACCGGAAAAACAGCTTTTTTTAAAAAATTCATAACTCCGCCACTTTTTAACACGTTGAATGCCGCGGGTATTTTTGGAAAAGGTCCCTCAGGCCTCAGGCCACACCAATGTTTAAAATTAATTTTCCAAAGAAAGATGTATTTTGTACTATTATAATGTAAAATTACATTTTTTGTTATTAAGCTATTGCATATAGCTTTTATCGCGGGCCTTGAGCGCGGAGACCGAATCCAGAAATTCCGTAACGAAAATAAACCTAACACCCCCACTCCGACCGGCACAGCGGTTGGCGTTAGGCACACTCCTCTTTGTATTTACTTCATGGTACGACTCTACGAAGCTCGCACGAATCGAGACAAGCTGCTCGAAATCAGACGAATACGTAATCAGCTGTTTGTGAGAAAGTATAGATGTTAATGTTAGGAGCTCATTTGTTGGAGATATTTGTGCGTGCTTATGCAAACTTAGAAATGGCCTACACATAGTCATGGTAGCAATTTACATTTCTCCGAATCCAAAATTAGACGAGGTAGAGCATTTTATTCATTGCACTTTACTGGAGTACACTGAAGAAGGGTCGAAAATACTTGGTACAAATGGTAATAAATTTCCACTTATCTTGGCTGGCGATTTCAACATCAACTTCGCTGATAAAAAATCAGAGCGGTTGACAAGTTTTCTTTCGAAAATATTGAATTTGAAAATGAATAATGATCCACAAGAATCCACAACAAAATATGGAACCACCATTGATGCGGTATTTTCCAGATATTTAGAAGATATCAAGTCTCAAACTTATGTTTCTTATTTCAGTTACCATAAACCTATAGTTTCAATGATAAATATTCCTGAAGAACCGACATGTATTGAAAGATAATAAAAATATTTTGAACAATATTAACTTCTCATTTATTTAATAAAAGTAAAAAATTTTTTTTCTTATCGGTCACCACGCTCAAAGTGTAACTTGAATTAATATCAAAGAAAAAAAAATACTGCATAAATAAATAAATATAAATTATAATTGCGTAAGTTGATAAAAAATGCTATGCAATAGCTTTACCGCGGCAGTCTCCGAGTGCCACACGTCTTTTTTTACCCTTTTCCACCCCCGTGTGACTCAGCGATACAAGTTTCTTCGCGATGTCAAACATGCACAGATGAGCCATTGCTATGCTTAGAATGTTTTTTTTCTACGCATAATATTACATTCAAGAAATAGAATATATTTTTTATTTATATTTTGTATGTTACTATACCATAAGCTTTTTAATTTTTGTTCTTGATATTACCACAATGTTTGTATTTTTGTAATTATGAACTTTTTCACATAAAAACCTTGTATTTCAAATATATTTTCGAATTTTTTTTGGCCAAGTTGCTAGACGTGCAACTCCACGCTACGCCAACCATTCCGCCATAAGAAACCTATCCTAAGCGTGCCCTAGTAGCATACACATGGCCAGAACCAAGTTATTGTTCGTGTATACGAAAGTATACACGCGGCGTACAGGACCCAACTTGCGTGTATACTTTTATATGCACATGGCAGTCAACGTGTTACGTTGTAGTGATTAATATGTACTTTATGTGTGAAAAACTGAGGCGATGTCGGATTCTTAGTTTTGGCATATTTGCAATCTGAATTTTTTAATGCACTTTATTGCAGCAGACCTGGATGCGTCATAGGTGGTCAGATTCCAATTTTTTTTTTCGAGAGTACCCAGCAAACATGTTATGCTTGGGCCTCTAGAGGCACTTTAAAAACAGCCGACAGACAACATAAGCGGGCCATAATCATGATACGTCGTCGGCCCGGCTAGCCCGTGTTGCGACGGCCATCAGTAGGCCTCCAGACTACCACCCGCTTTATTACATAGCGGGACTTCAGCGGATAGACAGAGTTAAGATGAACTGATATTGCATGGTGCAGATTATGGTGCGATTGCGGGTATCCTACTAATCAACTGCGTCATTCCACTGTTGGGATTTCATCAATGATCTATGCAAATATACAGGGGCGTCCAATTCAAAATGCAGTACATGGAAGTATAGGGTATCTTGGAAGGCAATGAGCATAAAGACGGTTTCAATGAAAACAAAATGGCCCATATAAGCGCCTAAGAACAATCTAGCATTATATCTTCGAAAACAGTGAAACTTCAATGAAGATAGGTCATTATTATACACAATAAATTCACCAAACATTCAGAATCGACTGATTCATGGACTAGATATATACAATTCACTGTTTTCACTCTCTGAAGCCACTAATTGTAGAGGATTTCTGAAACTGTAGAGCCAGATTGTTCCTGTTTACCTATACAGACAACTTTTTCTCGATTTCAACCATTTTCATTGTATCTCAAATGGTTTCCAAGATACTCATCCATATTTCCCAGATATTTCATTTTAAACGGGCCTGGAAAAATATTTCACTGAATAGATAGAATGACAACACACAAATCTGAAAAAATTCTCGCCACTGTGATTATTTTTCATGACCATATACCACAATGACCCATAGACATATATGTCTATGCAATGACCAGACAAAATAGAAAATACCCGATTTGACATCCTACACGAAATCAGCAGTAGGGCCAACTGCCAACGTGATATTCAGTAATGCCAATGTTGCATTTTCATTACAGAGGTCCAGCGGTGCGGCGCGTAATGCCAATACTGTGTCAAAACGATATCGGCGCGATTATCGCAAATCTTTAACGGGTAATTTCTGGCTAAATTCAACATCCATAATAAATATACGTATGTTCAGCTAAAGCGGCAAAACTGATATCATTCCAATTATTTACCGACATCGGTGTGCCGCTGCCGACATCTTACCGCAGTTAACACCAACGGCCCCTGTCTATTTACCGCTCATTCATGTTTCCTGGGTAGAAGTATAGTACTACAAAACGTATATCTCATTTCGCGTTAAAATGCTGCAAAACAGGTGAACAATACTTGCAAACATGATTGAAAATGGGCGAGAGCGTGAAAGCGGCTGAGTAGTGGGGCTAGAGCAGCAGTCGCGGGAAGCGTATGTATAGTAATACAAGCGCGCTGCGTCCGTTAATGAATCTGCTGCTCTACCCCCACTCCCGAGCCGCTTTCAAGCATTCGCCGGTTTTCGGTCATGTTTGCAAGTCATTTTGTAGAACTATACTTCAACTCTCAATATCTTTTAGACACATTGAAATCGGACCACCTATGACGCATCCAGTTCTGCTGCAATAAAGTGCATTAAAAAATCAAATTGCAATTATGCCAAAACTGAAAATCCAACAGTGCCTGTGTTTTTCACACATAAAGTACATATCAATCACTACTATGTCGCGGAGAGCCTGCTTCAAAACTTGAAAAATGGTGGTGTTATGAATTTAAAAAAAACGCAGATTTTTTCCAGTTTTTCCGGTTTTTTCCCCGTTACTAATAATCCGATCAAGTTGTGCTAGGGCTCATTTTCTTTGCATTTTGATTCTCTACAATTCGTCCATTTCAACTTACAAGTCAAAAACGATAAAAAAAATCATAAAATGCTTTTTAATGTTTATAACAAATTTAGCTATGACAGTTGGGAGTAGGAAACATAAAAGGGTATAATTACGGACCGTCTTCCGTATGATAGCACTGGTAGTATTTTTGTCAGGAAAAAATCTCTATTGACTGCATTCTGTGAACTGTACTTTTCTCCTATACATACAAACTGCTCCCTGTCTGATAATAATTTTTAAACCTTTATTCAAAGTACTCATTAGGATTTTGTGATCTACTGAATCAAATGCTTTTCGAAGATCCAATGACAATATACCGCATTTTTTGTCTGAATCTATATCTAGTTGGAGTTCGGTGATAACATCTAGAATAGCTGATTCAGTATCACTTGATTTTCGAAACCCTTATTGCTTGTTAAATAATAAATTTGATTTTTCGAGATATTCCAATAATCTGCACTGTACTGCTTTTTCTATAATTTTTTAAAGTACCGAAAGAATAGAGATTGGTCTATAATTCATCATTTGATCTTTTTTACCCGTTTTGAAAATTGGCTTGACTTTGGCAAATTGTGATTGATGGATTTGATTTGAATCAATTTTATTTTCGAGAAAACAGTGGTACGCAAGCAGCAGTACTCGACAAAGAAAATTATGTTTTAGCTGTTTTTTGGACCTCAAGAAGGCTTTCGATATAGTTGACCATATGATTCTCTCCAAATATCCTGATTAATGGGTTACAAACTTCATATCTAACTGCAATCCAGGAATGTGAAGTTTTATTCGTGTTTTCAGGTTTTCAGAAATTGAAGTTTCTTTAAATTGCCATTTTTTCAGGATCAATCTGGTGAAATCAACCGTCAGAAAAGGGCTAGAGAGAAGGTCGAAAATGATATAACGGAATTGAAATACAAACTGGAAGAAAAAGAAGCTCAGGCAAATGATCTAAATTCGCTGATAACCCAACACTTGAAGCTGATTCAACGTTTGGAGCAAGATATCAAAGATGTCAAAGCATCTCACGACAGAATAGCTAAGGAACATGAAGCGACTTCGGTTAAATATGCAAAACTCAAGACGATTATAATAATTCACTTTTCGAAACGGATAAAATCAAAAGAAGTTTACAAGAAAAACTTTTGGACATCAAGGCAAGTAGAACTATTTGAACTGACGTCAAACAAAACAGTTTTTGTTTTTTATTTTATTTGATTGTCTGTTGTTTTTGGCAGCTCGGAACCAAAATGATATCGCCGACCCTACTAGGTATTGCCACAGTTCGATTGCCAAAACAGACACTCAATTTGTTTTATAAATTTAAACCTACACCGATCTGCATAAAAAATTTAAAACCCTTAAATTTTTTACTCCTTTTTTGCGCCGCCTCTACCGTTCTGTCCAAAAATCAATAATAGTTGGGTATGGAACCAGCCAATACCAAGATTAACTGATTTAGAGGGTCTAAGATATATTAAAAATTCTTGTTTCAATTTCTATCGATTTAGACCAGGGTCGATAATTTTTGAAACAAAAAAAAATATAGTAGAATGAAACTCATTGGAAAAGGAAGAGAATATAACAAAAATGAAAGGAAAAATAATTTACGGGCGATCTGAGGTCGGGAAGTGGAAGGGGGTGAGTTTTTAAGGGTAAAAAACGGTTTATCTCGATTTCCGGCAAAACTACAAGTCCTATGGAAAATAGTTGTGGGTAATAGAAAGATCTACAACTTTGGTATTCACACTTTTTCCACATAATCTCAAAATTTATGTGAAAAATTAAAATAACCAAGTTTTTGGTTTTTTATTTTTACCTTTTACAAAAAAAAAAAAATTCACGAAATTTGGTGAAAACTACTTTTTTATGTCCCAAACACACTCTAATTTTTTTTTATTTGAAATATTATTTTTCCACCTTATTTTGACTTAATATCGAAAAAGCACCCTAATTTTCAATCAGAAATTCTCCCGTCAAAATATCAGGTTTTTAAAAAAAGTCGGTGGGCTTTTTGTTCGTTGGAATCTCTACTTTCTGATAGTGTAGAAAAAAAAATACATTACTATAGTAAATGTTCTCAGAAAATGCAAAGAAATAACAGGTAGTAAGGCCCAGACCCTCCTAGCCCCTTCCCCACTTCTCTATGAAATACCTTTTGATGGGCTAAAATTTTCCGTAGGTCACTCAGGTATATAAGTTATCTTGAAATAGCAATAAATAGGCATCTACGCATATAATTTAAAGAAGATTCTACAATTGATTTGTTGAAAATATAAACAGGATGTTCATAAAATCAGATGTGGAATCATCTGCGACTGAAAGATAAACTTTAGTCACTATCTTCCATCGTCAAGATAACCTCTTGTGGGGTATTCATGTTGAAAAGGGGAACATTCTCAATTGAATATTGATAGAAAGATTTTTTTTTTTTTTCTGTGAATTGAAAAATCCACGATTAAAATTCTTTAGTCACTCTCCATCGTCTAACAGAAACAACTACTTCCGGCTAAAGCCACGCTGACATTGAACTACATCTGATAGGTATTCTGAAAGGCCCTCACTCAAAGAAAAATCTGAAATTAAAAATTTGCATTTTCATTCAGATAGTTATTCGATTTTATATTCCAGTCTTAATTAAGAACTCATAAAGATGAATGAGGCAAAGAAGAATGTTTTCCAAGAGCGAGTACTCACCAGAAATCATTCGTAACATTGACGCAGGAGAGACATCGCATTCACTAGGTCTTCAATACATTTTTGTCGACGAAAATCTATTTCACGCTTCCACGATCATCAGGAAGACCGGAAGAAATAGGAAACACATTTTCAAGGAGCAATCTCACTTTGCAAAGATGGAAAAAGTTAGAATCATTTCTTTTGGAGAGACACTTTGAAATTAGTGTTTTCTGACATTAAAACCTGTCATGGGGTATGATAGATTGATTTGTTGAAAATATAAACAGGATGTTCATAAAATCAGATGTGGAATCATCTGCGACTGAAATATAAAATCGAATAACTATCTGAATGAAAATGCAAATTTTCAATTTCAGATTTTTTCTTTTGAGTGAGGGCCTTTTCAGAATACCTATCAGATGTAGTTCAATGTCCAGCGTGGCTTTAGCCGGGGAAGTAGTTGTTTTCTGTTAGACATTCACAAAAAATAACTTAATTTTAATCGTGGATTTTTCAATTCACAGAAAAATCTTTCTATCAATATTCAATTGAGAATGTTCCCTTTCAACATGAATACCCCACAAGAGGTTATCTTGACGATGGAAGATAGTGACTAAAGTTTATCTTTCAGTCGCAGATGATTCCACATCTGATTTATGAACATCCTGTTTATATTTTCAACAAATCAATCTATCATACCCATGACAGGTTTTAATGTCAGAAAACACTAATTTCAAAGTGTCTCTCCAAAAGAAATGATTCTAACTTTTCCATCTTTGCAAAGTGAGATTGCTCCTTGAAAATGTGTTTCCTATTTCTTCCGGTCTTCCTGATGATCGTGGAAGCGTGAAATAGATTTTCGTCGACAAAAATGTATTGAAGACCTAGTGAATGCGATGTCTCTCCTGCATCAATGTTACGAATGATTTCTGGTGAGTACTCTCTTTTGGAAAACATTCTTCTTTGCCTCATTCATCTTTATGAGTTCTTAATTAAGACTGGAATATAAAATCGAATAACTATCTGAATGAAAATGCAAATTTTCAATTTCAGATTTTTTCTTTTAAGTGAGGGCCTTTTCAGAATACCTATCAGATGTAGTTCAATGTCCAGCGTGGCTTTAGCCGGGGAAGTAGTTGTTTTCTGTTAGACATTCACAAAAAATAACTTAATTTTAATCGTGGATTTTTCAATTCACAGAAAAATCTTTCTATCAATATTCAATTGAGAATGTTCCCCTTTTCAACATGAATACCCCACAAGAGGTTATCTTGACGATGGAAGATAGTGACTAAAGTTTATCTTTCAGTCGCAGATGATTCCACATCTGATTTTATGAACATCCTGTTTATATTTTCAACAAATCAATCTATCATACCCCATGACAGGTTTTAATGTCAGAAAACACCAATTTCAAAGTGTCTCTCCAAAAGAAATGATTCTAACTTTTTCCATCTTTGCAAAGTGAGATTGCTCCTTGAAAATGTGTTTCCTATTTCTTCCGGTCTTCCTGATGATCGTGGAAGCGTGAAATAGATTTTCGTCGACAAAAATTTATTGAAGACCTAGTGAATGCGATGTCTCTCCTGCGTCAATGTTACGAATGATTTCTGGTGAGTACTCTCTTTTGGAAAACATTCTTCTTTGCCTCATTCATCTTTATGAGTTCTTAATTAAGACTGGAATATAAAATCGAATAACTATCTGAATGAAAATGCAAATTTTCAATTTCAGATTTTTTCTTTTAAGTGAGGGCCTTTTCAGAATACCTATCAGATGTAGTTCAATGTCCAGCGTGGCTTTAGCCGGGGAAGTAGTTGTTTTCTGTTAGACATTCACAAAAAATAACTTAATTTTAATCGTGGATTTTTCAATTCACAGAAAAATCTTTCTATCAATATTCAATTGAGAATGTTCCCCTTTTCAAGATTCTACAACTTTCTCAAAATATTGTAGATGTCTTATTAAATTCGGATTCGAGTTTTTTTCGTATATTTGCATTTTCTGTCATAGTAATGTACTTTTTTTTATACCATCAGAAAGTAGAGATTTCAACGAACACAAAGCCCACCGACTTTTTTAAAAAAGCTGATATTTTGACGGGAGAATTTTCGATGGGAAATTAGGGTGTTTTTTCGATATTAAGTCAAAATAAGGTGAAAAAATAAATATTTTTAATAAAAAAAAAAACAGTGTGTTTGGAACATAAAAAAGGAGGTTTTCACCAAATTTCGTGAAAAAAAATAAAATTGTTGTAGAAGATAAAAATAAAAAACAAAAAAATTGGTTATTTGAATTTTTCACATAAATTTTGAGGTTATGTGAAAAAAGTGTTTTTTCCATAGGACTTGTAGTTTTGCCGGAAATCGAGATGAACCGTTTTTTACCCTTAAAAACTCACCCCCTTCCACTTCCCGACCTCAGATCGCCCGTAAATTATTTTTCCTTTCATTTTTGTTATACTCTTCCTTCTCCAATGGGTTTCATCCTACTATTATTTTTTTTCACTTTTTACCATTTTCAAAGGCTTCATGGTCTAATTAGAAAATCGCCTTTTTCAGGTATTTTCTGAGGTGTTGTACTGTACATTTATTTTGAAAAAGGCGGATTCCTATCCTGGTCAGACTTTATTCATCTCCAATAAAAAATTAAAACCTAGTCAGATAAACTCCACAGTTATCCATACTGTGAGTAGGAAATAAGTTTGAAAATGGTGATGATTCACACAGTCAAAAACTGCACTTTCCAAGTATATTTTTAGAAAGTCCCAAGGCACTTGTACTCTTTATGGAACTCGTTGAAAATCTTTTAATTTCTCTAAAAGTCAGGATTTTTTTCTGGAATTCTAAGTTTAAACAATCTGTGTTGAGAAAAATGATTGGATATTTGAAGTTTCGGAAAATATTTCCCTAGAATCCAGATATTATGGCAGCTAGACACGACTTTGAAGTGAATTATGAAGTGGTCATAAACCACCCAAGTAGCACAGAGTCATAAAATTAACATAATGATTTCTTATACCGTCTTAAAGACCACGTATTTGTATGTTTTAAAACCAAAAAGTTAATGTGCGTTTTATAACCTTCAGGCGTTGCTATGACGTCGTGTAGTAGATATAACGAAAGTACAATAAAGAATTCTCGAGATGAAGTTGTACTGTGGTTTGTATGTAAATAAATTGTATGTGTCGTTAAGTAGAACTTAAGAGCAGTCGCTGTGAGGTTATTATGACAATGAACATATGTGGTTCTAATGAATAGATTTTTGCAATTCTACGACTACATATTGTACTCATGTAATGTAGTTTTATCAACTGATGAACTTTGGTCGTAAAGATTACATTATGTATCTATGGTTAGATTATTTTTGTTGGTTATGTTATTTTTGTTGGTTATGCTATTTTTGTTGGATAGGTACCTATATTGTGTTATGTATGTAGAATATTCAGTTCCGTATGAATGATTAAAATGCCCAAACAAAAATCCAATCTGCCTTACAAGAGAACTGGAGCGTATAGAAAAATATAAAGAGGAAGGATGAGTGCCTACCCCAAAATTAACATCTGAAATAATTAATCAGTCTATCGAGGCACTGCAAAAAAATGAAGGTCATCCAGTTCCTTCAATTGTTTTCAAAACAAGGAAAGACATAAATAATATGTATGTGCACTTCGAGTGATAAATAAAAAATATTTAAATATAACTGTTCAACATCAACATAACCTCTATGGTAAATGTCAGTTATTTTAGCGTTTTCCATTAGGCGGAACTAGCAGAATGCTTATGCATATTATGTATATCTTTTTCTGTTTTGATAGCGTTACGACGTTAGTACAACAAAACTTGCTACTTGTGGTCACAGCGACTACATTACAACTTTTTTATGTGAGATATTGCGATGTCTTTGAGACCCTCGTAAACTATTCTATGATAGTACATACCGGAGTAATTACAACTTTTCGACACTAGAAGGACGGCATCCATGTTTTTCGATTGATTGATAACATCATTCTGGTAGCCATATTGGAACAAAAATATTTAAAATAAAAAATATGGGACTCTGGGTATTATATCAATTTGAAAATCATTGGAGATGTGCTAATCAAGTATCTTTCGTAATATGGTCTACATATTTCAATGATTAATGAGAAAAATTGATGAAATATATTTTTTCTGAAATGAAAATAAATATTTATATCTCTTCATTTCCGAGGCGCATGAATTTTAAGTGAGTAGAATTGGATTTTGATCGTAAAAATGGATTTGTTTGGTCACTAGAGTTTCAGAACAATTCTTAAAGACACATAAATGAAAATCATTTTTGTCTCGATAACTATCACGGTCACAGAGTATCATGAACGTGTAAAGGAAGGCTGACTTATATATTATATTGATATTATATCAAATATTTTGATATGGTATACATATTGTAATACTATATCAGAAAGATTATGACCTTCATGCATAATGATATAATGACTACACTAAGACCACAGAACGACCCTTTTGCGACTGGCTTATATAAGTCTAATACTTTATAACGTCGATGTGACGTCGCAAGAGTTGCCTTTTTGTCGTATTGGCATACATAGCATATTACAAGACATAAGTCATGGACTTTTGCGAAAGGTCTAATAGACGTCTGTACAACCGAATTATGACCTCTGTGTGCTACTTGGGAACCACCATATATTCACAGCGAACGGGTCTCATCTAGAAAGGTATGGTTCCAAAATGGACGAAAGGGCTGGAGTGGGAGTAACGGGTGCTAATTTTAGGCTCTCAAAACCACTAGGCAAAGGCCCAACAATTTTTCAAGAAGAAACCCAGGCTATAGAAATTTTCGCCAAAGAATGCTTTGAAAGAAGCTCTAGGGGGGTGGGCAATGATCTATATCCCATCAGATAGCCAAGAAGCACTAAAAGCTCTAAGGTCTAGACTGACTTGGGACTGCAAACTCTCCCTAAGGCTACGAACCAGGTCACTCTAATGTGGGTGCCAGGTCACAAGGGAATCAAAGGCAATGAGGAAGCGGACAGCTTTGCTAAGGAAGGGGTAAACACTCAAATTTCTGGCCCACAACCCTTCTGTGGTCTATCCAAAGTCCATATCAAGGAAGAGTTTCGGCGCTGGGAAGCTCACCAAATTAAAACCAACTGGAATCAAGTTCCAGGGCAAATAAAAGCGAAAAGGCTTCCGAGCTCATCGCCAAAGAAAGCTAAACAACTGGTTTTATATTCCCCGATAAATTAGAAGTACTTCTTTCTATACTACCACCTAAGAATGTTATTTTAGTCTCGACATAACTATGATGATACATCTTACAAACGAACTTAGCTATCAGGATGGTTAATATCTGCTCTTAAAATTAGTGTGATAGCTCATTGGATCCGGAATAACGCCTAGAAAAATGTGCCAAAAGCGTGTTTAGCACATAAAAATTGCAAAAGTTATAAACAATTGAAGATGAAAAAAATGCATTTCGTTTTGCCAATATTTCATAAACTATCAATATTTAGAAATTTCAAAAAAGATTCGAAGAGGAGGAAATTTCAATAAAACTCAGCTCCGGAACTCTATCTCCATTATTTATAATTAATTAACGCTGAAAATGGGTCTCCGAGCGACATTTTAGTTCGCGGCCGTCAAAGCAGTACGACATATTCATTAATTATTTAAGGTATAAAATTTTTTTTAAATATAATTATAGTGTATTCTGAAAATATAAATAATTCATTTCCGTTGGAAATTTTACTTAAAGTTAATTTTTCAACAAGTTAAACGATTGTTAACTAACAAAATTTTCTCGAACTTCTGTCTTGATTGTAAATGAAAAAATGTTTAAATATTTGTCGTAAAATTTTCGCTTCGTAAGCCTTTCTTATTACATACTAACAAGATCACGCCATAAAGTTGAAAAAATATTCATACTTTGTTTATAATAGTTTTTGTACTTGAACAAAAACTAAAAAATCCAAGAAATGTTGTTCAAAATTTTTTTTTTCCTAATCATCGTATCATCGTTATATTATCAATACAAAATATAAATAGATTTGCAAAAAAAAGAATTATACATTTTATATAAACAAATTGATTTCAATATTAAAAAAAAAAAATCACAACTTTATTATATTACAAATATTATGATTTTTGAAAACAAAAATTCCCAATTTTTTCCAATTCCAATTCCCAAAGTACAATAAAAAATTGGAAAAAAAATTTTTTCTATACTTTGTTATATATGGTTGTTCTTGTAAATTTTAGAAGTTTCGGAAAAAAATCTAACAAAGTTAAAAATTTGTTTATAACAAATTGGTAAGTTAATAAACAAAGGAATTGTTGATAAAAAACAAATTGTTACTTCATAGAGGACTGTCAATTATGATTTTTAGAAAAAAAAAAAAAAAATTAAAAATTTTAATAAAAATTTAAAAAATTGAAATAATCAATTTGTTTATAAAAAATGTATCAACAAATGGCGGTAAATTTTTTTTTTGCAAATCAATGTATATCTTGTATTAATAAAAAAACGATAATATGATGATTAAGAAAAAAGATTTTTTTTAACAACATTACTTGGATTTTTGTTTTTTTCAAGTACAAAAATTATTATAAACAAAGTATTAATATTTTTTTAACTTTATGGCTGATCTTGTTAGTATGTATATAAGAAAGGCTCTACGAAGCGAAACATTTTTAAGACAATTATTTTTAAAAAAATTTATTTACAATTAAGACAGAAGTTCGAGAAAATTTTGTTAGTTAACAATCGTTTAAATTGTTGAAAAATTAACTAAAGTAAAATTTCCAACGGAATAATCATTTATATGTTCCGAATACACCATAATTTTTTCAAATAAAAAACATATTTATACCTTAAATAAATTATTAATATGTCGTACTCGCTTTGACGGCAGCGCAACCTAAAATGTCGCTCGGAGAACCATTTTCAGCGTTAAATTAAAATGATAAATAATGGAGATAGAGTTCCGAGCTGAAGTTTTATTGAAATTTCCTCCTCTTTCAGAATCTTTTTGAAATTCTTAAATATTGATAGTTTATGAAATATTGGAAAAATCGAAATGCCATTTTTTCATCTTCAATTGTTTATAACTTTTGCAATTTTTATGTGCTAATACACGCTTTTAGCACATCATTTTAGGCGTTATTCTGGATCCAATGAGCTATCACACATAATTTTAAGAGCAGTATCTCTATTTTAGACCATTTTCAACTTGTCGAGTAGACTATTACTAACAACATTTAACTTATCCATGCACACAAATGCAACATTTCGAGAGCGAAATAGATTACATATGTACAAATTTTAACGAAGATAATGTTACGTGCTCAGTAATCTCAGCAAATATTTCTGACCATGAGGCAGTCCATTGTAATGTCGAGGTTTTCTGCGAAAGTGGTGAGAATAAATTCAAATTTGGGAGGTTGTTCAGCAAATCAAATTACGAAAATGTTTACAATACATGTTTGTATGTGGATTAGAAAGCAAGACAAGACAAGACAATTATTTTATTTTCTTCTATATCACTTTTTCTGATTCTTTTGAATCCTCCTTCCCTATTCAGAAAATAAATAATAAAAAAAACAACAAAAGAGTAATTCTTTTGGCATTCTTCACAACACTTCTATAAATTCTCAAATATTTTAAGTAATGGTTATGTATAGCCATATCATTATAGTATTTCCTGATGTAATGGAGGCTTCTCAGATTCCTTGCCAAAATTCGAATTCGTTTGGTTAACCAGATCAAAGAAACTTGACACGTGGTCAATAGATTTTATTTCTCCATATCTGAGAGACTATCTTAAAACATCGAAGCTGCTCCAGATCCATTAGTGTATCTGACTGGAACGTATATTGCAGATACATTTATGCTCCTCGATTTTTCTGCCTTCTGATATTTTTTCAAATGTCCAATTCTTTTCATCCGACCAAAAAAGGCATCCTGTCAATGGCCAGGCCTTCTACACATCCGCCAGAAACGACCCTGGTTGTAGCATTATTTTATCGTTTTCTCTTCCGATTAATACTCAACAAATGTTCACAGGGTTTCAACGAAGATGCATCCAGATTCAGAAATGAGATCTCAAAGTTGATAAAGGTGAGAGACTTACTCGAGAAAAGAATACTCGCAGCGACTCAGGAAAAAGACGAAGTCACCTCAGATCGCAACAATCTCCGTCAAAGAATATGTGTTTTCGAAAGAGAAATCGACGAGTTCAAGAAATACCTCGATGACGACAAAAGAAATATTGATGTTCTATTAAAGAAAAAGATGTTATGAATAAAACGTTGCTGAGGCAACAAGCCGTTCAAAAAGATCAAGCCAAACTTATTCAGATTCAAGCGCAGACGAAAAAAAAGTTGGAACTAGAACTGGATAGTTTTTTCATTGAAAGCGGAAAACAGAAAAAAACGATAAGCCAGCTCGAAAGGGACAGGGATAGATTAGCGGAAGAACAGTTGGATTTGACACGCACCATCGCAGACAACAAGGATGATATTAGATTGAAAAAAGTTAGAAAGTTCTGTGCCATCCTGTCCGTGAAATAAAATAATTTCAATTTTCAGGCTCTCATTTTGATTTGAAAAAAAGCGCTCTTGAACAAGAGAATGACCTTAGGCAACAGCAAAATTTATATGAAGCCATGAGAGCTGACAGGAATTCTTTACAAAAGTCTCTTCAAGAATCCAGTGCCGAAAATTGGGAGTTGAAAAAAAAAATGAAAACTCTCTCCCATCAAATCGAGCAATTGAAAGAGGATATCGGAATGAAGGAAAAACTTCTCATAAAAGATGAGAAGTCATGAGAAAAATCACGAAAGAAAAGGAAAATTTGAAGTAATCATGAATAAACTGACAGAGAGTTATAACCAATAGTTTTTTTTTTCAGAATAGAAGTGATGACGGGATTAGACAATATACGAACTTTGAAAACGGAAGTTAAAGAGCTCAGAGACGAAGAAAAAAGATTACATAAAACAATAATGGTGAGGAAACAATTGTTAAACTCATTCGAAAAGATAACCTGCTTTTCTCCCAGGACAATACATTTACGATGAGAGAACAAGCCAAAAACTTGGATCAACTGATGAATGAAAGAGATGTATTAGGGTCACAATTAGTGAGAAGAAATGATGAGATTGCTCTTTTGAACGAAAAAATTAAAATCCTGCAAGCCACTCTGGCTCGGGGTAAGTATTACTGAAATTATTTGGAACTCATTTTTTTAAAAGAAAATCGAAATTGGAAACCGTAGAAAATCATAAAAATCAAAGAAGTCTCAAAACCCTGGTTCAATAAGAATATCTTCAAACTAATCAAACTCCGTGGTGAATTCTATTACAAAAAAATATAATCTACTCAATTGTTTATTCATATGATAGTAGTAGGTTTATTCAGATACGATATACAGTGCTTCTCAAAAGTCCCCTCCCCACCTTTTATTTTTGGAACGATTATACTTAAACAAGTGAAATTTGGAAAGTGAATATTAAAGGTTGTGAACTTCCCTACTAGTGATGAAAATGACGAAATCGTCAAAGATGACGTCACAAGGCCATTGTGACCAATAATTTTGAATGGAACCCTACGGCAAGCGACACCTCTTTTAAAAGGTATCGAAAAAACCTATTCAATGATACTAATTTTGTTTGTGTTTATGGCAGTTTTGGCAACTCGCTTTGAAAAACGCAAAGTGATGAATTAAATCAGTTAATACTAAAATTCCAAATTCAAGCTCCGCCTCTGGATAAATGTCAAATAAGCTGACGTTTTTGTTAGTCTCCCTAATTCGACGTTTTTGTAATTGTCCTGGTTTTTGTACATTTAATAATTTGTGTATTGTTGATCGAACGTTTAACTGTTTTAGCAGCTTTTGGTACTTTTGATATTTTTGTACATTTTAATAATTTGTTAAACTGTTGTGAGCCGAACGTTTAGTGCTTCAAGAAGCGAAATGGTACGTGCTTTAGGTGATAAAGTAGCAGCGATCCTAATTCTTGGTGAAACTGGACAAAATATTCATGCAGCAGAACGCATTTTTAATGAGAGGTTTCCCGATCGCCCCGTTTTGAGGACTTATTTAAGGGAGCTTCTTCGTAAGTTTGAAACAACGGGTAGTATTAATGATGCGAAACGATCTGGTAGACCACAAATTTCTGATGAGAAAAAAATTGATATACTGGCAGAAGTAATAGTTAATCCTACTTCTTCAACAACTCACGTTGCATCTACCTGTGAAGTCAGTCGAAGTACCTACAGTACACAGGGTGTTGAAAAAAAACAAATTTCATCCATACAAATTGAAAATGGTTCATCAACTCTCAGACGACGACCCAGACCGAAGACTAGAATTTTGTGAAAATATGGAAACTTAAATTAACCAACAGCCAGACTATGTCAAAACAATTTGTTTTAGTGACGAAAGTACTTTCTATCTAAATGGAAATGTAAATACACAGAATGTGAGGTATTGGAGTGACGCAAATCCTCACCTGTTTCGTGAAACACATACCCAATTTCCCCAGAAGGTGAATGCTTGGGCAGGTATCCTGGGAAACCACATCGTTTGGCCTCTTTTTTTAAATACTAATTTGACTGGTGAGGTTTATCTGGAGCTGTTGCAAAATGCAATAGAACCGTTAATCCTTGAAATTTTGGAAGATAATCCAGATGAATTCGGCAATTTGGAAATAACATTCCAACAGAATGGTGCTCCTCCACACTATTACGGTGCAGTAAGACGGTATTTGGATGAGGAGTATCGTGGTAGATGGATTGGACGACGAGGTTCAACGGAATGGCCAGCTCGATCACAGGACCTCACACCTTTGGATTTTTTTCTGTGGGGGTACCTTAAATCGAAGGTTTACGCCACTGAACATGACAATATTGACGTTTTAAAACAACGTATTGTTGCAGAATGTGAGGCTGTTTCCGCACACATTTGCAAAAGTACGAGAAGAGTTTAAAAATAGGATATTTCACTGTAAGGAAGTAAATGGAGGTCACTTCGAGCAATGTCTTTAAAGATACTGATTCTTAAATCTGTAATTAATATCATACTGAATGGAATTTAAATTTTAATGTTTACTAATGAGCCATTAAAACTGCCATAAACACAAACAAAATTAGTATCATTGAATAGGTTTTTTCGATACCTTTTAAAAGAGGTGTCGCTTGCCGTAGGGTTCCATTTAAAATTATTGGTCACAATGGCCTTGTGACGTCATCTTTGACGATTTCGTCATCTATCAACACTAGTAGGGAAGTTTACAACCTTTAATATTCAGTTTCCAAATTTCACTTGTTTATGTATAATCGTTCCAAAAATAAGAGGGGGGACTTTTTGTCCGTTTTAAAAATGTAGTATGTATTTTTTTTATTTAAATATTATTTTATACTTTTCAGTCCGTTTTATAAACGTGGTATATTAAAAAATTTATTAATATAAATTAATTTTTCGGATTCTATCATTTATATAATTCTCTCATAATCTTATACATTTCCTGGGAAATAAATAGTTAAATTGAATTAATTTTAGGCGGATTCAATTCAATCATAAGTATTTTCAATGTCAGACATTTTTGGACTTTTTTATATTAGAAAATCCACTAGTTGCCACTTTTCAATGATGTTAGACCAAATTTAAGTCACGATGATGTGGCATGAGTGATTTATTGGATTCTGGATAAAATATATTTAACATTTCAATTCAATAACGTTTTTTCTCTGGCCGGGCACTCTTCACTTTGAAAAATATGTTATTAATTTTATAGGTGAAACGCATTACGATCAGAGATTGGGAGACATAAGATTGTTGAAACTGGAGGTGAGAAGGCTCAGGCAAGAGAAAAACCTATTATCGAAATCTATGGCGAATATGGTGGATTTGCGCCAGGAAATATTTCATTTGGAAAGAGATTTGACGAAAAGCAGGCTGAAATGCAAGGCTCTCGAGCAGGAGGTCCAAAATCCTCTGAATATCCATCGATGGAGAAAACTGGAAGGGTCGGATCCTGAAGTTTTGGATTTGTTGCAAAAAATACAAATCCTTCAAAAGTGAGTACAAATACAAGAATAAGACTGTTCTTTAATGAACTCAAGCACTCATATGTTTTTTTCAAGCTGTTTGTATTATGATGGAATGGTAGAAAAACAAACACCTGCCTCCAGTTTGTACTCATTTTGTACAATAATATCCTAGAACGCATTTTTTTTTAAATTCTGATCATTGCAGTAAAATTGTATTTACTTAGATACAAGTTGAACAAAATAGAATTTTGTATACAAAAAATCAATATTAATTTTTACGTAACTTTACATTTCGATATTTGTTTCAAAACCTCCTTGTACCATAAAAAGAATGAGTCATCACTGGGAAAAGGTTTTTTTTAACTTCCTTGAGCACGTTCAATCTCCTAGAAGTGTCCCCTCCATTAGTCCTTCTTGGATTTCCTTGAAGCTTGGTTGATTTCAGTTTGCACTTATTATAGTCGTCCCATTTTCTTGAATTATTTGCACATTTGAAAACATCTTTAGTTTGTACTCTGGGATAAGCTTCCTGCAGTCGGTCTACTGCCACTTTAAGGTCGAATAAGTTTCCTTATTTGAAGTCCACCGTTTCCAAGCTACTTTCTAGATTAGCACTGTGAGTTTATCAGCTAGTTTTCCGGAGGTTTTGAAGAATTTTAAATGATGTGGTGAACCACCCTTTTTTGTAGTAAATTCGCCTATGATGTGAGCAACTCTCCTCATCGGACATATAGCAGTTTTGAATAAGTTACACTGTCAAAAATCTCATGTAAATGGAGTGCAATTATCGCAAAATTACAGCGACAATTCAACTCATCTATAAAAAATCGCATATGCCACAGTGCAATTGTCAGTTTGACAGCGGCAAAAGTTAGCTGCAACTTTTACAGCGACAAATGCACTAGTGGTTTTTTCACTTAGTCATTTGTTTATCAATTATCGCGGTGTTGGTTGCCAAAATAATTAGTTTGACATGTTTGTCAACAACGTATTGAATTTCTAAGCACTAAAAATGAGTCGATTCGGTGAGTCTACGAACGCCGAAATTAGTCAAATTGTTAATACCTCTGTGTGCCTACTAATACAGTTGCGACGCAATCATCAACCTGGCGACAATTTTCTACGTTTTGCGATGCAAAAATATATAAATTTGAGCCAGATACTTCTATCGAGAAATTGAATGTAATATTGCAAGATTGGGCATTTAATATGCCAAAAGGCAACGGAGAAGACTACAAAGAAGCGGTAGTTAAAACAATTTGGAACAACACCGCTAAAATGCTACAAAGTAAATATTATAACGAATTCAATATTGTATTTAGCCCTTTCACCGACGTTCAGTTTAATTCATCACGAACTGGACGTAATGCTAAACGTAAAATCCTACAAGCACGACCCGAAAAGAGAAAATCTAGTGCACAGTTCTTAATAAATCTGAAGTATTTGCAATGGCCAGATTATATGACGAAAATGAACCGGAAGGACTTCCAAAAGAAATTATATCACATTTTGGCGTTTGAATTAGCTTGGCGCGGAGGAGAAGCAGCTTACTGCAGAACCACTTATTTCGTATCTAAAATTGAAACTGGACGTATCGAGTATAATCCTCTATTTTCGAAAACGAGACAAGGCGGTTCAATAAACTATGTGACAGCAAATGGATTACGCCTAATATTTTAGAGGAAGATATTTGCCCAATACGTTTATTTAAAAAGTTAATGGAAAAACGAGACATTTTTATAACATTGGACAGAGTATTTTGTGAAGGGGTCTCTACCCCGCCTATCAAACTTTGGCGCTTATCACTGTTCTCGGTCTTACCTCGGGCGCCACCTTTTGATTTATAGTGGAAAAGGCCACTTTTGCTCCGGGCAGTCTCAGTGAAGAAAGACACTCCAGGGGTCAATATAGTCGTGACACTGTAACAGGGCCAGCAAGGCAGGCTTTAATTGCCCTTAACTGGGTTTCGGACCTGGGTGGCGACTGCGCACTAAATGTTTAAATTCTACTCAAGATAGTAAATGAAAGAACACTAAAAACAGGATAAACAGGTATATTAAAAATAAAGAAATACAGGAAGGGCGGCTGACGGCGGCCTCAAGTTATCACAACAAATAAACACATTGCAAGCACTATATACAGAGAAAGCGGGGACCAAAAGCTCTTGCGGTGGGGGGGTGGGGGGTAGGGTATCGTATGGACTCGTATGCAGAAATTACCAGCGCAGCATTGAAATGCATATGTTGTGCCTCTTGCAATCATGCGCACATCGCATCTGTGGTACTTACAAACATTTCCTGATATCTTTTACCTGATACAACATATTTACCCAAACTCCGATTTCACTGCTTCGGCAAGGCCCGGGACGGTCGTGGACTGCTTCGGTCTTTGGCTCACACTCTGGATACTAGTCGGACGCGTGACTGCTTCTGCTGGGCTCGGCAAGCTACTAAATCTTTGATATATGTCGAAACGGAACTACAGCCGGCTTCCCCCTCTATGCGCGCGCCGTTTTGTGGACTCTGTCGATTGCGATACAAATTATACTTTCATAGAATTATTACCCAGCTTGTAAAATCCTTCGTGCTGTGACGTCAGCTTGCGGCATGCGTCTCTGTCTCGACTCAACTGTACTCTCGAGCCCCTGGCGGAAAACTGCCTCTGCTCCGCTCACTGCTTGTGAAATTCTCCTAAGTGGGAATCCTCGTGATGTGACGTCAGCTCGGTAGCGTGTGCTTTTGGCTCGACTGGACTGCTGCCTCGTGCTTCTATCGCATAACTGAATTCTCTTGAATCTCTTGTCGGCGTTTGAACATAGCCCAGCTTGCTCGATCAAAATGTGTTCTCGAGAGTCGATAGCCGGCGCAGGTTATATTCGTGCGTGCTATTTAGCTACGCCTCGCGGTGTAAGCGTAATCTCCGGAAGGCGTTTAGTCTGTTTATTAGGATATAATCCACGGATTTATCACGAGCACGAATGATATTTCTAGACCTATTATTACTGTCAAGAGGATTTTAATTCCTTACAGGGAGCTTTTGGCTGATAATATAGCGGGAAAATAGTAACTTCGTTACAATTTCTTACACCAAATCCCTTTTGGAAGAAGAAAAATTCTAAAGGTTGGTATAAGAATGTGCTGATTGGAATTAATGAAATTTACAAATGGACTAAATGCTCAGCACAACGTATTGGTATAGATGTCAAACGTGTCAAAATACAAATCACTCAAATCGAGCGGCAGCAGTTAGCGAATTAAGTAAAAGCGGAATTGAACAAGCTCTAATAAAAATAACAGGACACAGCAATTCATCATCAATAAAATCATACCTACAAGTTGACAAAGAGTATCATTCGAACATTATTCAATCAATTCAAAAAAAAATTGAAGAAACAGGTCATCACCAGAAACAAAAACAAATATGGAATATAGTCAGAGAAAAAATAGGAAATTCAAGATTTACATCAAATATTCAAATAAAAGTAGAAAATGAAATAGTTGAGAACAAGAAAGTCATTGCAAACGCTTTCGGCGCCTTTTTCTCAAACAATGCAAAAAATTCCATAGAGCAACACTTCGGCTCGAAAGTATTCAACGAATTTACTTCAATGTATAAAACTAATACATTCTATTTTTTCCCTGTTTTGGGCTGTGATGTCCTAGATGCAATAGGTTCACTGAAAAATTCTAACTCAGTTGGAATAGACTGTATATCCACCAAAATCATTAAGAGTATCGCTGTGTACATCGCTGAACCTTTAGCTTATATTATAAATCGATCAATAGAGTCAGGAGAATTTCCAAATTACCTAAAACAGGTTTAGTGACTCCTATTTTCAAAAGGGTGATACATCTATCATGAGTAATTTCCGACCAATAAATGTACCGACTGTGATAGGTAAAGTTATTGAAAGATGTGTCTATAACAAAATGTATGCATTCTTAACCAGATTTGAAATTCTATCAAAGTACCAACATGGTTTTGTCCAGAAAAGTCGATTGAAAGTGCTTCCTACAACTTTTGAATATATTTACAATTCTATAGATAAAGGAAAATATGTTGGAGCACTCTTTTCGATCTATCGAAGCATTCGATATCATTGACCTAAACATTATCGAAAGCAAACTCTACTCTTTAGGATTTCGTGGTAATTTTCTGTCGTGGTTAGTCTCATACATGCGTCTTAGAAAATATCTGTCAAAATTGAAGAGCATAGGTCTGATTTCTATTCTATGGACCTGGGAGTTCCTCAGGGTTCCATCTTAGGTCCACTGATTTTTTATTGGGAGTTCCTCAGGGTTCCATCTTAGGTCCACTTCATATAAGCACACAATGTATAGTTCTCTATGCTGATGATTCAACTTTGGCTGCTGATGCTGACAGTCCCGAGGAACTCCGAAGGTAAATTGAATATATTGTTAAAGGAATTCCCAACCTGGTGTGAAAAAAATTCTTTAATTGTGAAGTCAGACAAAACAGTGTGTATGCAGTTCTATCCCAGATCAAAAATTGTAACAAATTTTCAAGTAAGAGTGATGGATGATGTGATTTATCTCTCTGAAAATACTAAATTTCTCGGAACTTTCGTAGATAGTGATATGAGATGGGAAGCAAATATAAATGCTGTTTGTAAAAAGTTAAATAGTGGTTATTATGCCATTCTACAACTGAAAAATATTTTTGATATAACTCAATTGATCAATATTTATTATGCCATAATCTACTCCCACATCTCCTGTAATATCAACATCTGGGGCAGCTCCAGCAACTCCAACAGAATATTTATTCTACAGAAAAGAGTCATCAGACTCATTTTCAATCTAAAGATTAGAGATTCGTGTAGAGAATATTTTAAAAGATTCAATATCTTAACATATCCATGTATATATATTTTTAAATGTATAATGTTATTTCTGAAACAGAAACATATGTACGACACTGTTTCCCAACATCATAACTATTCCACTAGAAACGGAGATCTCATCAGGATCCCAACTCATAGCACATCATTCTTTAAAAACAGTCCGTCATATACAGGAATTACATTTTCAACAATCTTCCAACTGATCTAAGGAAAATTCAAAACAAAAATATGTTCAAATCGAAATTGAAGAAATATCTGTTAGAAAACTGTTTCTACAGCATTTCTGAATTTTTTAACTCGAAATAAAATGTTAGTTCTGTCTGTGTATATATGACATTTATATTTTACATTTGATTTGTTTTAAATTCCAGATAAAATGTTAGTTCTATCTGTGTATATGTGACATTTATATTTTGTATTTTGGTATTTTGATTATTTGTCTACCTTTTTGTGTTCTTGACGTATCCTATATCATGTATTTGATCTTAAAGGATTCAATAAATTATTATTATTATTATTATAATTCGTTTGGAAAAAGAAAAAACTTCAACATCTACTACAGAAACGATTAGCTGTGGCACCCGTAGCGACATCACTGTTCCTAGTATGAATTTTAATAACTGCGTTTTTAATAATTGTACATTCCAATAAAAATGTGTTTATTTTTAATGTTTCATAAATAAAGTTTGCATTGATTTGTTTCTAAATTTCTTATTCATTAAATTGTCCTCCCGAATTACATTCGATGTTTGTATTGATATCAGGTAAATTTGTGTTGTTCAAATTCTAAACTGTTTCCTTCAGCAATTTGACTCGAAAAACTGTCAACCTAAAAACGCTCCACCTTCGGTGTCGCGTTTTTAATAGTTGACAGTTTTTGTCGTCTAATTGCTAGGCAACAGTTTCTCATTAAACAACCCAAATTTACCCGATAAAATACAAACCTCTCGTGCAATTATGAGTGAAAAATATGCTTCTCGATTGTATACTTAATAACAAAGTAGCAATGCTTCAATCATGTCCCGCGCTATAATTTAGGTAGTCTACCAAAGCCACCTTGTACTGAAAGTAGACAACGCTTATTCACAATAAGTTAAATGAACTGCTTGTAGAAAAAAAAATTGCTTCGTAGATTTTCAATTGATGCCGTAAATGCAATAATTCACAGCGGCCTGCAACAAATCGGCGCAGCGACTGCGGTCGGGAGACCGTGCTTTCCGTTGAGTCTACCAAGGCTTTAACAACATCAGATTTTCGGTAGACAAATTTTTTTGGTCGTTTTATTAAATAAACTAATGGAGAAAAAAAAATGTCAGCCTTGTAGAAATGAGTCAAAGAAGTTTGTATTTTCAACACCTTATGTGGGTGGTAAACCTTTGATGGTAACGCTTTCGACGCAGTAGACTATCATTTTCTTGTTCTTTTAGGTATCCTTTATCACTGTAAAAAGTTTCAGTCTTGTAGGTATAAGACTTCTACATTTTACATAAATTGTTATTAATGTTTAAAGCAATTAGTAAACTAAAAATTAGCTTTGTAGATATGGGAGTTAAATTTATGTCGTCGCCTCCCTTACTATTAAACAAATGAAATTTACTCACGTCTATTTAATAATCCTGATGAAATTTATTTCATCTTTTCGAGTGTACAAAGCCGCTCGTGGTTATTTAAGGAAGCAATTTTCAATGGTTTCTTGCAATAAACATCTACGTTTCCCATGGACTAATAAGAACAAGAATCATTTATCCCAATAAATTTTTTTTTTTTTTTTAAGATTAATTTCCATTCATTTGTTAATATTTATTCTTTTGTTTATGCAATTAGAATTCTCGAAACAACCTTGGTATTTTCGTTCATTAACCTTATACCGACCCACCTTTTATTCATACACTTACCTGTATAATATTCTATTTATGTATTTCTTATTGAAAGTGGTTATCCAACCAGTCTTAGAAACAAGAAGCCGGAAATGTAGGTAGATTTATTAAAAAAATATAAATGAGCATTTCAAGTTCAAAAACATCACATAATATATACGTGCCTTGTCTTCATTCTGATTATATTCATTCTTACCTTTGTCCTAGATGATTGCTGGAAGGAAAACTACTTTCAAAGAGTAAAGTGTTAAAAATATAATTCAGTGCAGGGGCGGTTCCCAGTATATTCACGCCATTTGTAATCTGTAGTTCGAGAACACTCAGGATTACGATTTTTGGAACTTTACAAACTAGAATTTCGGGATACTGTTTGAAAAGTCGGAATCCCATCCAATAATGTATTATTTTTATTCTTATATTTGAGTCGATATTATACTGTCGTTCCAGGCACCACACATGACATCCCTCTGCACTATCTTTCTTTCTTCCTCAGCCTTCAGGAGCTTCTTTTCCTGAGGATGGGAAAGAGAAAAGTTAAAAAATATTATATTGCTCAACAATACAAAATTCTTGGGTTTAAATATCGACACAACACTCTCTTGGTTCAATCATATCAACAATCTGAGAAAACAGCTTTCACCTTTGATTGGAATATTATTCAGAATAAGACAATATACCCCACTAAAATATTTGAAAATCATATATTTCAGTTTAATTTATTCAAAATTGCAATACCTCATATCTATTTGGGGCTCAGCCAAAATTTCTATTTTGAAACCACTACAAACTTTGCAAAATAAAGCTATAAAATGCATATACAAATTGCTATTTTTAGAACCCTCAAAAAAATTATATAAACCTAATAATTTACTAAATCTTCGTTCTTTATATGAATTTAAAATTTCAATTTTCATCCACTATGTTGATACAGGAAAAAAACATTCGGATCTTACTTTTGATCATATTTCAAATATCCATTATCATAAAACAAGAAATGTAAATAAAATAAACACATTACGTTTTAAATCAAACTTTGGAAAAACATCTATTTTTTACGAGGGAATTGAGATATATAATAAAATACCACAGCCTTTAAAAGAAATAAAGACTGAAACTAAGTTCAAAAAAGAACTTAAAAAATGTATACTCGACAAGTAACAATTCCTATAATATTTCACCTTTGACTGCTTTCCTTTTCTTTTCTTTCTATTAATCGTTTGATGTATTCATTAATTTATGTTTCATATGTATTGCCGTTATTCAATTTATGTAAAAAGTAATCCCTCTATAAACAGCAATGTTTCTTGGGATCAATAAATAAATACAAATATTGGAGTTTGAATTCGGTTCCACGAAAATATTTTATACAAAATTAAGGCAGATAAAATTCCCTACAAAGAAGTCTATACATATTTTTCATTTTTTACAAGATCACCAAGGAAATGACTTGCAATCTCTCATGGAAATTGACGGGTTGATATAATGAATAATGAAGTGGGAATACTGCAATATTCAACACAAATAATGGGCAAATCTCAAAATCTCTATCCTCCCTTCTCATTTTTACAAGCTTTTATTTAGTTTCACTTTAGTTCGTTCGTTCGTTAGTTCGTTAGGGTCAAATCTTGCAAGTGAATTTTGACCGACTACTAGTCGTCCGATTAATTTGAAATTTGGCAGGTATTCATAATCCGGTGACAATGCATTATGAAATTTTTGTTGGAGAAAAAAAAAATGGCGGCTTCAAGATGGCGGACGAGATTGTAATTATGGTCCGATTTATTCAAAATTGGTATGTGGGGGCTTTCGGGGTCGGAGATTATAAAAATTTTGTCAAAATTAATAAATCTAAGATGGCGGCTCCAAGATGGTGGACGAGTTGAATTATGGCCATTCATTCAAAATTGGTATGGGGTTTCGGGGTCGGAATTTAATTTTTTGTCAAAATTAATAAATCAAGATGGCGGCTTCAAGATGGTGGACGAGTTTGTAATTATGGTCAGATTCATTCAAAATTTGTGTGGGGTTTTGGGGTCGGATATTATGAATTTTAAAATAAAATTTCCAGCTCAGATTAAGGCGAACTAACTAAAAAGCAAAAAATAAAATAACAAATAAAAAACCTTTTTAAAGACAAGCTTTTATTTAAGCCGTGTACGTATAAAATAAGTTTAAGTCATCGCTGATAATGATTTAATTATTTTTCATTGAATTATTCGGTTTCAAAAAGCTTATATACTATATCCGTAAATTGTGACTCTCATACCAATTCGAGTTCAGAAATGAAAATGATGCATTTATCCTTGATGTTTTTATTCCTGCCAGTTCTTGGTATTCGCTACAGAATAATCGACGAGCTACAAATGAAGCAAAGTATCCATATATTTTGAAATCATTACGAATAGAAACCTAGTCCAAGTTATTTTAGAATATTTTTAAGTAAGTCCAACTGTGAAAATATATGCAAAAAACACTACAATCGGTTGATGGGGTCGGTTGATCAATAGTATACCTTAGGAAAAATTATTATTCAAAAGTGCTGTGGCAAAGTAGTTTTGTTGTTTATTGCTAAAATTACAGTATATCATGTTTTTTTCAATTGGAACAATTTTTGTTGTAAAACAAATACTTTTGATTCAAAATATTCTCATACTCCTTTCCCTCTTTCTTCTTTTGTCTCTATATTTTGTAGCGCGCCTTTACGTTTTTATATACAGTATCGGAAACATTTTATCTGGGGTGTAGACAGAAATCTACACGAGCAACAAGGAACGCAATGATATGATAATACCACATAAACAAGAGAGACGCACTGCTGTGCGCCTCTCCTGTTATATACCCCACCCGACGCATTAACTGACTACGTGGCAATGCGACACAGCGCACAGCGACTCAACTCATTCTTGCCGAGCCGTGGTTGCGAAAACAAAAGACCGTGACAATTATTACCTTTTGAAACATGCCGCCTATTTACACAACCGCAGAGAAAGTACAATAGATTCGGCTATTGTTTGGCCCAAAAAGGTGGTTTGTTCGAACATTTAATAAAATAATTCGTACACAAAATATTTAATTCGGTTTATCTTTTCTTGTAAATATTTTTTTGTCTCCATTCAAGAAATAATTGTTTTTTTGTTAGAAATAAGTTTTTTGTTTTTATTGTCTTACAGAAATATCGTTTGCTTTTGTTTATGTTTGAGAATTTTCTTTTGTTTTTGCGGCCACCACGTCACCAAAGATATTTTGATCTACCTGTCGTCCGACAGATTAAATTGAATCAATGATTCAGTTCAATTTGTTCAAATCGTCAATAATTCTTCTTCATTGCACATTCTCCCGACTGCTGCTGGTATGATACTGACGTCCTGAGCTGACCGCCGGGACCGCCCTGACTCTCCTACCTCTGTGTCGTGACGTCGATATCCCTTCCTCGAGCGAGTCGAGGAGAAATTGTAATGCTCTCTCAACATAAAGCAAGCTATTCTTTACGCTCTCATGAAACCACCGTACCCAAGATAAATACTTTCCGATACTGTATGTTACAGTTTCTTGAGATTTCATATATCGGATGTACATGTATATGTAGGTGTTATATTTGTTAATCTTCTCTTGTTGAATAAAGAAGCTGATTTGTATGAGCAATTGTGTTTTATCACAAATTGATTATTCCATTTAATTTATATATCTTTGAATATTATTCATAATAGAGAAACCAATAAAAGCAACTTACGAGGTTCATCTTCCGAAAATGTCTTTATAACTTCATGAATAATTTTCTGATTTTTTTATTATTTGAAGATCTGTGCGCGCTACCTGGCTACCGTTAAATAAACGATACACACGTCATTCTACTGAGATACTTATGATAAGTTTTGCAACTAAGACCGCCGTAGATAGTCACCTCACGATTTTCAGTATGAATTTAAGATGACAGCATACGCTTATCCCGTACTATTTTCCGATTGGATGCGGAGTGGGAATTTCTCATTCAGCAGCTAATCAGAAAACATGCCGAACAAAGTTGTGTGACGTAATGCCAACAACATTACAGTTCCGAATTTGAATAATCGATTTAAATCGCCAGATTCTAAAGTTGCTATTAATTCTTTCTGAAAAATTATTTCTTCTATCGATTCGACGATTCATCTCTAAGATTTCGTCTGAAAAAATAGTTTGAGTTTATTTTTCGTACCCTCGAATCGAAGGCGCATATTACAAAAAGACAGTTTTCCGGATTTCGTTAGTATTATCCGCATAAAAATCCAATTAAAAACCCCCCTCGGTACGCCTCTGTATCGATGCAACCACTATATGGAACTGCATGCAATCTATGCTCACTCACAACACCTTATGTAACGTCTGCTTCGAATACGATAAATATGAATTCTCAACACCTCGCAGGCGGTTGTTGCAACAAGGCTCCGAAGCCGTGGAGCGGGAACGGCAGCTCAAGGAAGCCGAAAGACTGTACCTCAATCTGAGGAAAGTGTTGTCGAAACAACCCGGACCTGGAATCCAGGAAGAGCTGTCCAAGACACAGAGGGCACTCAAATTGCGCGGAATTAAGCTCAAGGTGAGTGTTTTTTTATGATCTTCAAAAACGAGGTTAGTGTTTCGCATTCATATAGTCTAATCGAGAAGTGAGTTTCCTGCGGAAAATAGTTCCAAGTATCAAAAAAATATGAGTAATAGGTCATTCGATTTGGAATGCAATTCTGAGAAGGACACTTTTTTTTTCTGCTGACGAAAATTGCAATTGTTAGTAACAAAAAACAAAAAAGAGGTTCAGTGTTTTGGGAATAACTGAAAAACTATAAGAGATAGCAAAAATCGGAAACAATATTCTTAAAGAGGACGAAATTCACAATGGGAAAATCTTGACTATGGAACTCTATCTCTATTACTTATAATTTTAATTTAACGCTGAAAATAGGGCTCCGCGCGATCGCTACGGCATGCGCCGTCTCTAAAGAGAGTACACCACATAAAATATTTTTTATAGTACTAAATATCATTTTAGAATTTTTTATAAATTATGGGCTGTTTTTGAAAGAACAAGATCCGGTTAAAAAAATAGTTTTTTTTTCAACAAGTTCGGCATTTCTTAATTAGTCCTTATTTTTCGGAACTCGGTTTCCATAAAAAACCACATAAATGTTTAAATAATAGCTCTAAAAAAATGTTCGCTCCCTGGAGATCACGTTTTAAAAAAAATTAACAATTGTTTATTTTGTTTTTTAAATTTTTTTAGAGTTAACAAAAAATGAAAATTTTTAAAAATATTGTAATTTTTTTTTCATCTATATATTTTGCTATTGCTGTTTTTGCATCAAACGAAGGCATTCAATAACATTTGAGAAAAATTGTTCAGGATATTTGTTTATAAATTGTTTGCCAATCAAAAAAAAATATTCGAGACTGTTGCATATGGTTGTTTTTGTAATTTTTTAGTAGTTTCAGAAAAACATATATTGAGATTTGAAATTTGTTTATAACATTGTTGACTTAATAAACTATTGATTTCAATATATTTTTTTTATTTTTTGTTATTCTATTGAGAAATGCCAATTATATTTTCAAAGAAAAAAAATGTGTTAACTAATTATTTAAATGATGGAACTATGAAAAAAGATTATAAACAATTAAAAAAAAAATTGAAGAACATTTTTTTTTGTAAATAATTATATTATCTAGACAATAAAATGGCAAAAAAAACTTTTTTTAAATATTCAAATAATCAATTTGTTTTATAAACGATTTATAAACAAATGAAAAAAAAATTTTTTTTAATGAAATGCCTTCGTTCGATGCAAAACAGCAATACAAAATATATGGATAAAAAAAATGTTTACAATATTATTTTATTTAACTTAAAAAAATTATAATAAACAAAATAAACAACTTTTTAAAACTTGCCTAACGTGATCTTGTTCAGTATATATATATATATATATATATATATATATATATATATATATATATATATATATATATATATATATATATATCTTCTTCAGGGGTCTAATTACGGAATGACAAAAAAGAAAATGATGGTCATAGCGCTGGTACCGGCGGCCCAATCGCGTGGGCGTTAATCGAACGTGTCGGATAAATAACGAGTGTCGAACGATTTATTCCACAAAAATGCTTGTATTTTCCGATAGTCGAAAAAAAAAAGAAGTAGGCGGTAGCGTAATGCCATACTTCTCCGGTGTGACTTACAGCCCGCCATACCGACGCAAATACATTAATTTAAAAAAAAACAATTCAACCATTTGTTCCAGGCTGATTTTTTTACAGCTAATCATCGTCGAGTAGCCATTCACGAAATACACCATGCCATACTTTTCTGAAGGTTCCAAATGGCCGCCATACCGCCGCAAAGGAGTAATTTTTTTTTTTCGCAAAACAATTTGTACCAGTATTGCATTTGTTTTTAATTTTCGAGTAGCCATTCACGAAATACACCATGCCATACTTTTCTGAAGGTTCCAAATGGCCGCCATACCGCCAAATGTGACCATTATTATATTTCCCATACGTCTAGTAGGGGAAAAGTGCGCTAATCTTGAAAACTTATTTATTCGACACGTTTTGAAAATACGACTGTAAAATACGTAAAATCGTTTTTTACATCATGGAATCATTGTATTCTGTTCGTTTGGATGTAATTCTACCTAAAAAAAAATTATTCCAGATTGTAACCATGGGGCGGACGACTGTCGGACTTAAGCAAAGATGTTAAAAAAAAATTGACGATTTGTACCAGTATGGCATATGGATTTTTGGAAATTATATGATACAATGTGACCATTATTATATTTGCCATACTTCTAGTAGAGGGAAAAAGTGGCGCCATACTTGAAAAACTTGGTTTTTCGACACGTTTTCAAGGTACAAGACATAAAATCATTTGTTACAGTATGGCATCATCGTATTCGGTTCGTTTGAATAAAATTCAACCTAAAAAAAATTATCCCATACTGTAACTATGGGGCGGAAGTCTGTTACACTCGAGCAAGATACATACATTGTGTCTTACGAACACGATGAACCAAGACCTCCACAATTCGAGAAATATTTCGAGCGCCGGTAGCCTTACAATATTATACGACATAACATCTGGTTATAAGACAAGATTGCCGCCACCTAGGTGTTTGAAATTTTGTATTTATATTCGTTAAACCTCAAACTTACAGGAAAAATTAGTGCCATACTGGTACAAATCGTTCGAATTACGAATAAAATCTTAGAATTTTGAAAAAATATTGTACATATTCGCCACCTCCCACAGGTATGGCATGATCAGACTTCTATTTATGATCATACAAAGAACTGTTAAAAAATGTTTTAGTATGGTACAAATCGTTTAGCAAAAAAAAATGTACTCCCTTGCGGTGGTATGGCGGCCATTGGGAACCGTCGGAAAAGTATGACAAGGTGATTTCCGTGAATGGCTACTCGAAGAAGATTAGCTGCGCAAAAATTAGCCTAGTACCAATGGTTTGGGCTAGCCCCACCATGTGACTAGGCCGGCGGGAGGGGAGTATCTGCGGCGATCCCAGACACCGTTGGGTAAAGTCTAGGTCCCTCTCTCGGTAACATGGTAGCGTGTTTAGTAGTCATGGCGAAAGCCATGGCGAACCCAAGGTTATCACGTTACACGAGTTATATCAGGTCGAAAGTCTGATATGGCGGTGGGTATGCAGGGGGAGGAGGATAGCCCCACCGGTTGACAGCCGGTGCCTCTCCACATGGCGTTGGACTCTGGGGGGGCGTGGTGCTAGATAGTGGACCAATGGAAAACAACACCGTAATTCGGTAGAGCCGGGGGAGTCCTTCACCTATGGGTTGAGGTGATTGTATTCCCTGCTGCTCGGCGGGGAGCGGCGCATTAACCCGCTCGGGTACTGACATCCCATAGCCAGTAGCTTGTTTTATCAAGCGGCCCCACCGTGGCTGAGCTATAACGGTAGCTGGGATTACCTAGCGCGCTGATTGGGCGTATCCCAATTTCGGATTCCCTCTATTAATTTAGTAAGCACGGTTAAACTGAAAAGTAGGTCCCGTGCTGCTGATGGGAGGAGGAAGAGCGAAGCCCAAACTGGCTGCAGGAGGGTTAGCTTGCGACTTTACGTCTGCTCACAGACTATTCTCTGGTACAAATGGTAAATTGTTTTTTTAAATTATTTTATTCGCGTCGGTATGGCGGGCTGTAAGTCACACCGGAGAAGTATGGCATTACGCTACCGCCTACTTCTTTTTTTATCGACTATCGGAAAATACAAGCATTTTTGTGGAACAAATCGTTCGACACTCGTTATTTATCCGACAAGTTCGATTAACGCCCACGCGATTGGGCCGCTGGTACCAGCGCTATGACCATCATTTTCTTTTTTGTCATTCCGTAATTAGACCCCTGAAGAACCGCCATACTGGTACAAATGACCTAATATTTTGTGTCACCATCTCCCGGTCTATACGGTTTTCCATATATTGGGATATTTGTCCGATATATACTTTGTTGCATTTTGGGTCGTTGCATGGGATTTTATATATTATATGGGTCTTTTTATTTTGAGGGATGTGGGTTTCAGTTTTGAAAAATTACTCGAAAAAGTCTTTCGTGGCCGACTTTTATGTCGTGGTTAGGTTGACAAATGTTTATAGCCAGGATTCGAACCTGGACTTTATATTCTATATATGATATTATCATATATAGTTCTTATTAAACTGGGATTCAACCATAATATTGCAGTTCTGTGTTGAAGTGACGATTAGGGTGTGAATCGCCGATTTCACAAGCTTATCTGAGAGTCGTAGAAACTCGATCACACCTTCAATCAGCGGTATACTATTTGCGTTGAATCCGTTTTCTAGTCTGAATGCCAAGAAATTGTTCATTGATATTCAATTACAACAGTCTGATTTCCAATTATATATATATATATATATATATATATATATATATATATATATATATATATATATATATATATATATATATATATATATATATATATATATATACACGAATGTATGTATGAAGTGTTCATTTTTTTTTTCAGTGCCTAGTCTCCGAATTGAATATGGCAGAACTGAAATCGACTGAGTACAAATCGGATTTGCAACGAGTAACTGAAGAACTAGCAGAGCTAAAGAAGAAATACCTGACAGAAAAAAAAGCAAACAGAAGTAGACGAATGACTTATGAATCGAGTCGAGAACTGAGCCACGGACGAGGAGATTCTGGCGAAGTAAAATTCACTGGAGGAGGATTCCGAATGTCTGTTCAGCAAATATCTTCAAAATAGCCAAAAAAACAAATATATAGTATTTGTAAGTTTGTACATACTTCAATGATCTCTGATTATGATATTATATTTTTTTTACTAGTAATGCGATGTTTTTCTTTTGGGCTATAGAGCACTAGTTGGATTATTTCCGATTGAAATCCCTTCGATTCGAAAATAATAGGGTTTGCGTTTCTCTTTAGAAAATAAGAAGTACAATCAAATTAAAATTGATTAGCCCAAATTCAAACAAATACTTTCTGATAATTCAAAAAAAAACCCAATGTAGAGAATTTCAGGAATCAATGAATATTATTTTAGAAGCTAAAGATCTATTTTCTACCATGAGAATTAACGCGCTCGCTTCGCTCTCGCGTTAAAATATCTCAAACGTTAATTGTCACCAGTAATAGAGCTCGTCCAGTATTGAAATGACCACTTTGGCCTTCCCCTACCTAACAACCATTCTTCTCGAGGATGCCCGAACTATGGCTAGTAATAGAAATTCCATAGCTTACCAAATTATTTGGTATAGCGATACAGAGAAGTAGAGAACTTACACTCCTATAACTTCTGAACGGAAAAAATATTTTTCGACAAATCTGCCAGAGGGATATAGATATATTTGTATACGAAAATTCAAATAAATAACTGCACTACCTATTTATTAATCAAACAAACCTAACCTTTCAAACGCTGCATGCCAAGACACTGGTGAAGATTCGCCATAGCACTGCAAATCGTGTCCAATCGTGTTTTCCCCCTCTCTACCTACCAAACGGTCGTTTCAATACTGGACGAGCTCTACACTAGTTGATTAAATAACTATTAGTGCGAATTTACACGATCCAATAAATTGGTCGATTTTGTGACCTTGAATTTTATTGATAGGTGTGAATACAAAATTTTCGTCAATTTGAACTTGACTAATAAATTGATGAGTTTAGAATCGGTTCTATTTTTCATCAATTTTTAGTGACAATTTGCAGTAACTTTCGGCCATGAATTGGATGCCTGCTAGAACAAAGATTTACAGGTTATGTTATTATTTACGCGATTTCACATACCCTATACCCTAACCGCGAGAAAAATGATTGTGCGAAAAAAAAACAGAATTTACGTTGCATTACATTCGCAGCAATGTGCATTGCTGAATATAAAAGACAGAGATGTAGAAGATGGTGGATTATATCTTGGATTGAGAAGAGAGGGAAAGGAAACTCGACATTAGATCACGAAAAATTCCTGAATGCAGATCCTAATCAATTCAAACGATATTTAAGAATGGATCCGAGTTAATTCAATAAGCTATTGAATAATATTCGGAACTTTTCCTATAGTCGAACCAATGTTTAAAAATAGTTGAACCATTTCTTGTCAGTATGTTGGTATTCCTGAGTGACCCAGTAAACACATAAGGTGTCTGAAACATGTCAACGGAACCGTAATAGGTACCATTTGAAACATTCAAAAGATACGTTCCAGAAATATATAGTAAACATTTCATGTGCGGAGCAGTGTGTTTGTGATGTTTCAAATGCACAGATAAAATCCAATTATTTCGTATAAAATAATTGGCTCCCAGGAAACTGATAAACTTCGTAAGGAGTCTCGGAATCCTGGGCCTCGAATAGATGTAGGGTGATGTACAAAAGATTTTATAGGTCGAGGTACAGAGAGGCTGAACAGCCATACGACTCCCATACAATCTAAAATCTTCCATACTATCCCCTGATGCTAGATATCTGTAACCAAGATTATATATCAACATAACAATAATTAAGTACACATACAAAGATAAATATTGTACTGAACTTAACTCAGAGTGCAGGCAAGCCGTTGTGCTGAATTTATGGGTTCTATATTTAAATATATGTTTATATCAGGACCAACCAGAGCGAGTAGTTCTTCAAATTGACTTGGTATTATCCTCAGATAATTAAAATATTTTTCATTGTCTGTTAATCGCATTTCTTCTATCAAGTTGTAAAAAGCCCCTTGACTTTTTCTCTTTAAATAGATCCCTCTCACTCACCATCGTTTGTGCTGGCGTTTCCTTTTTACTTTATGCAATGCATTAATATGTCTACAATGCATATAGTAATGCAGTAGTGCAAATTTTCTGTGATTTATTCATTTATTTTAAAACTATAACGAGAAATCAACACCTAGGCTACAATTGAAATGATGACATCGGTTACCCAACTGTGTAAAATGAAATATTACTAGGTTCAAAAACGCTCCGCTTATATGAAAACGGTATTTGAACTGCGGACAGTTCTGTGATTTAAAATTAAATTCCGCCATCCGCTATCTGCCGTTGTGAAAACTTTCCTTCACTTTGGCTTCGATCACAGAACACGTTTCATCTGGACTTTGCCTTCCCAAAACATTGTATACATGGTTAATTTCAAACAATTCACCACTTTTACTTTCAATAGCATCTCTTAAGGAATTTCATTTACGATAACAAATCCCAAATACAAGTTTATCCATTTTTCGTTTGTGACATTCCGCCGTCACTATAGCCACAGCTTAATAAGTTTAGTAAGCTGTGCCATAGCTGCAATCTAGAGGCACAGTTTATAGCTATAAACTGTGCTAGAGGCAAGTCTCGTATGTAATTAATGTAAACGTTACCGGATAACTAGACATGGCTTTGTTGTTTTTCGATTTCAGATGAATGGTGTAAACGAATTACGAATTGGAATTTGATTCTGATGAAAGGTGATCCGCAAGTAGAAGACGTAAGACGTATTATATGAATATACAACCCAAGGAAACTACGTAATAGATTCCACCAAAGTAATAACAAGAAATCAACAATGTCTTCGAGTAATCAAAAACGAATCTGTCTCCCCCAATCGGGGTTGACTAACGTCTTCGATTTGACTCACAGAATATTTCATGGATTGGGAAAATCCACGAAAAGAGGAATCAAAAAATGTTCCAAGTGTGGAATTTATAACGGCACTAGAAGCGCAATGTGTAAAAACAAAGAATGTGGGGTTATCTTGAAAGATTCCGAGGAAAAGTTGAAAGTGGATGTAGATGCTGTGAAATTGTTAACTGGCACTGAAAAGCAACTGTATTCTGTACGTGTTAAAGACATGGGGCCAGACTATCGAGGATTCGTTCAACTTCCTGTCCTACAATCCCATTCCGAAGCAGCAAACGTTTGTTCCGAAGTGGCCCTATGTTTTGTCGAATCCTGCCAAAATTCCTTCGATAATTCAATTTTGAGATGTCACGAAGAAGAACAAGATACTAGTATTATTCTATGCGCTCATATAAAGTCGGCTTTGAAGAGCCAGAGTACTGCTTCGCCGGCTGAATTGAAAAATGACGTCTTGCATGCTCTCAGAGTTGGAAATGACGTTAAAGAAAAACTGTATTTGTTGGCCACAGAAAAGGGTGGGTGCCTTGTTCAGAGAATTTCCAAATCCATTATGGCCGTTAAGTGTCAAGTCAGCCTCAAACACCCTCTTGGGTACCTTCATTTCACTTTTTTCAAAGTCAAAGGAAAAGATTATTATGAAAAATATTTTTGTAGCTGTACTGATTTTGTTGGTAAGTTTATAGTTAGTGATTCTTAAATCCTATTTGAAAGTCTTTAGTATTTTGGTTTTTGAGTACTTATATTGTTAGGTATATTTAAAATTTTAAAAAAATAATTTCTGAAATGAATATCTTGTACTTGAGTTTTTTTTCTACAACTATAGTAGTCTACTCATTGTTTGAATGCAATCGACGAGGAAAGATAGTCGCTTGCAGATGCTTTTTCATTTCAGCACTACTTTTATTTGATCTGTTCTGAGTAAAATATAGAATGAAAATGTTTCTACCAGGTAAGGTGTTGAAGGGTTATTGTTAAATGAATTTTCTCAACGAGCATAATATTTTGACAAACAGCCAACATGGGTTCCGACATGGTAAATCAACAACAACTGCAACCTATGACTTCTATAACAATCTGATAAACTGTATAGACCAAGGAGAGGTCCCAATGGGCATTTTCTCTGACCTGAGTCGGGCTTTCGACTGTTCCACGATTTTATGATATCTTAGTTGTATAACTATGGAATTAGAGGTTTTGTTTGAAATGGCTAGAATCGTTTATTGAATATTATTCTCAGTATGTAAGTCTGAAACATCATGAAAATAATGTACCTTGGAATATTGCATCTGCCATTACCAATATAGGTGTTCCCCAAGGCTCCGTCTTGGGCCCAGTCCTTTTTATTTTATATATAAATGAAATCACAAATTATTTTTCGGATATTAAGATGGCAATTTATGCAGCATCGAATATTTCAAACGGTAAAGTCATTAACAACTCAATTAATATAGGTTATTTTCATATGTAATAAAAATTATTGCAAAATTACTTTTCCTGATATTATTGCACTTGAATACTGTTGGTTGAAGGCTGACGAGCCAGAGACAGGGTTGGCACTTAGCTTCCCTTGACACTGCGACCAGCTGGGGTCTATTGTATCACTCTGTCGTCAGTGGTTCCTCATTCAAACAGGTTTGTGCCTTTAATTAGGTTAAGAAGCCTGTTGATAAGGTTCTTCGGATTCATGCCTGTTTCGGGCCTCTGTCGTCAGTGGTTCCTCATTCAAACAGGTTTGTGCCTTAATACCGTTATCCTCTTCATCACACAGCCTACACTCCACGGTTCCCTGCATACTCCATGGTGTTTAGGTGTTTTCTTAGGCCGCAGTGTCCAGTCAACAGACCTATTATTATACGAGCCTTCGTTCTGTTCAGGTTCAGAAGGTCAGCCGTCAGGGTCCGGTTTGGATGCCCTACCATGACTTTGCTGTGTATTTGCCCGACAGTTTGATCCCAATATTGTTGGTGTCTTCTTTTTATCCACTCGTCAATCAGGGTCCTGCATCGGTTTTTGCTTATCCCGTGTGCAGGTTCTGGCCCTGTGAATAGCGTTTCAGATGCTTGTCTAGCTAGCTGGTCCGCTTTGGCGTTGCCTTCAATGCCTCTATGACCTGGCACTCACATCAAGGTGACCTTGTTGTGTTTTGCCAGCTCGATGAGGTTCTGGAGGCAGTCCCAGACCAGTTTGGACTTTATCTGTATAGAGTTGAGTGCTTTGATAGCACTTTGACAGTCAGATAGAATGTAGATGTGTTTTTTCCTATAACCACTTTCTAGATTCTTCTGAATGCATGCAGTTGATTGTGATTCTATACTCGGGGCCCATCCAGATCCATCAATTCGTGTTTCGAATGGTTTTTCGAATGAGTATAGGGGTTGCATGTAATCTGAAATCATTTCGAGTTCTTCAATGTTGATTACATGAGTGATTCTGGTATGTCCAGTTGTTCGGATTCTCCAGTTTTTTGTTTGTTTCAGTCTGTATGCACTCATCCTGGCCTCTCCAATGACATGTAAGTCAAGGGTTCGAGGTTTAGGATGATTTCCATTGCAGCTGTTGGAGTGCTACTCATTGCACCCGTGATACAGAGACAGGCAAGCCTCTGGATTTTCCCAAGGTTGGTTTTGCCTGTCTTTGATTTGTTTTGCCACCATAAGAGTGAGCCATAAGTTATTCTTGGTCTTATTACGCTGTGTAAAGCCAGTGCATGGCTTTCGGTTTAAGCCCCAGGTTTTCAAAAGCTCTCGTGCATATCATGAAGGTTATCTTGCTTTTGTTGGTTACATGTTGAAGATGAGGGTTCCAGGTTAGTTTGTTGTCAAGAATCAGCCCTAGAGATATTTCACGTGCTGTACTACTTGTAATGTTTCACCGAATAGTCTGGGAGGTATGAGATCTCCCATAGTTTCTTCTCAGGTGAAGGGAATTAGTGTTGTTTTGTTCGGATTTGCCCTTAGGCTCTCTCTGTTACACCATTCCTCTACTGTCCTCAGTGCATTTTGCATTAGCTCTGAGGTTGTTCGAGTATTCTTTCCCTTGATGAGGATGACCAAGTCATCTGCATACCCTTGAGAGTAATACCCTTGGTTATTCAGAGAAATTAGCAGTTCATCTACAACCATGTCCCACAGAAGGGGGGAGAGTATGCCCCCCTGTGGGGTACCTCTGGAAATTTCAACCTGCTCTGTTTCCTCGAACATGTTGGATTGGAATACAGTTTTATTATCTTCATCGTGGTAGAAACACTTCTCCCCACCGAGGCTGTGCTGAAAACTTTACCAAAAATGTAACAAAAAATCGGTTTTCTCATATTGGCTACCTTAACTCTATATCGATTTTTTTGTATTATTCTGTTTTTCTTCTTTGTCTTCGCATTTATTTGTATATTGTATGAAATGAGCTTTGCTGAACATTTTTTAAATTATTTGAAACCAAAATATATTCCATATTTTACTCCAAAAGGCAAATTAAATGAATTTAAAAGAACCGCGTGTGATCAGGTCAAATAGAAAATGTATTTTTTATTGGAAAATATGTTATGGTAATGGTAATGAGAATTTTTGACAATTTAGGAAAACCATTGAACTCCTACCGAAGAAATAATATAAATGGAAAAGAATCCAATTTTATGAATAATAAAATGGTGAATATGTCGATTAGCAATAGTTCATTTATTTTTCAGATTCTGAACCAGACAGAGATAATTATAGTAATAGAGAACACAAATGTATTCACTATTATGCTTGCATATGGGCTATAGCAAGTGATATCAAGCATTTTGCAGATTTCCCATATTTTCATTCTTGCGAATTGACTATTGTTGGTGAGTTTGTACTTATAGCAAAATACGGAAATTTAATTTAAGATGCCTTTGCTAAATTAAAGTAATTTATATCATGAATCCAAAAGTAACAAATTTCTAGAAGATATTGTTATGAAATACCAATTTTTTACATTTCAAGAAAAAAATTACTTTTATTTTAAAATTTCCTAACGTTATTTTGGTTTGGATTATACTTCATTTCTAATTTTCTTCAGTTATTTTAAATCTTCTTCAGAATTATTGCTAACAATTATGCACATGCTCTGCTTTCACATAAAATACCACACTATTTCAAATGGTTTGGCCACTTCAGTTTACAGACCAGGTGTTGGAGCAAAAATCTAATATTGTTACAACTGAGTTTCCACTTTTTTATATCTTGTTTCCATAACTAAGTATAGTAGCATGAACATTGTTTCAACCTGATTATCAATCAATATTCATACAATGCTTTATGAAGAAAGTGTCTCAAAAAAGGCTTCAAACTGCTATGTTTTTTAGTATTTTATTTGGAATTATCATGAATAATCCCATTATTTGTCATATAATTTTGAAAAAAGATATTGGAACTGAAGATACTAGCTGGTTTTCCTTGTTGGGGATTATGTTTTTGATAATATACATATTGTGTCTCAAAAAGTTGTCTACCAATGGGGGAAAAATTATTCTACATTCAACAACAACAAAAATGGGATAGAAAGTCCCGCATCACTTATAAATCTAGAATTAAATTTGTTAAATATTCGGTGGTACCTTGGAATTTGAATACGGAACAAATGGATAATGTTACTAGAAATTAAAAATTATGTGCAATTTTAGATTCATGTCCTATTTGAAATATTGGATATAAATTCAAAGACTTTCCAATAAACACTTTACCAACTGTTGAATTTTTTCCTGACTAGAGGAAATCAAAATCATTTAAAAACAAAAGAACTTACAAATTATATCACTTATTTTTAGGGAAATTTTGATAACCTTTTCTTCTGTTTGCAAAAATGTATAATAATAGTATTGTTAATTTTGAAAATGCAACATCACCAGCATGAAATTGCATTAGAAATAAAAGTAGAGCCACAACAGCAAACATGATACTGTCACATGTTTCATTAATTTCTCTATTCATTTTCAAATGGGTTCTTTCCAGATTCCGAGCAGCTGAAAAAAAACATTGGTGCTACTGGAATTATAAGTTTGAATATCCCAAGTTTCTTGAAACAATACTTTCATACTTGTAAATGTTCCTCTTATTATTTAAGACAGGAAAGCTTGAATTATGTCTCTGCCCATCTCAATATGTCTTTAATAAATAGTTAGGGATAGGTTTACATAATCCAGCTATATAACCAGCTATGGCTTAGAATCTTCTTTGTTGAATACTTAAAAAACAACGTACCAGGGACATTGTATACTCGAATTTAATTTAAAGTCTTGACCAGAGGAGCTGACTGCAAAAAAATGAGATATATAAATACTGTCGAGTGTCTTGTGGCCTAGCTTTATACTGAGATTGCAACACTATTATGAGTGTAATATTATGTCAAATATGAGCAGACAGTTGCCTATCTCTATCACCTGATAGAATTAAAATTTTGACAATTGAACCCATAATAATTAATGCCAATGGGAGTCCAAGAGGGCAAACTCCTTGCCACTTCCTGATTCCTTTGACGTTGAATAAATATATCATGAGTTTATAATTTCAGACAATATTCCTGTTGGTGGAAGTTCTATACCAGAAAAAGAGTTGCCTTCTCTAAGCCCAATTTCAAATATATCTCAATATAAATTCAAACAAAAAAATAAAGTCTGGAAAGAAATTCAAAAGTAAGAAGTATATGTGTGATCTTATACTAACGAATAACTTTACCTGCTAGTATGTTTTGACATTAACACAACTCACTTTGTTTGTTAAGTTTACATTGATTTTTTTCTGCCGTTGAGAATTAGCAACTAAAAAAGTTTTATAATAGTCTTTTTGAAACAAAAATAAATACAGAGGTTATACAGTGTTTACTATAGCTGGGATCAATTAAAAAATAATCCTCGGTCATTTCCATATTGATGATTGATGTGTAGATGCTTGATTTTTCGTCTAACAAATATTATGGCTTGCTTATCAGTGTGTGACCTGGATAAAAGATTAGGACCACAGCTTATTTCGCAACATCTTGGGAATTAATTGTATAACCACCCAACATATTTTTATAAAAAAAACATATTTGCATACTGCACTTGCATTAAAAAAAACCATGAACAACTTGATTATTACCTATATATCAGATATTACATGGACAATCTACCAGGGTATCATTTTGTTTTCCTATATTCTTCAATAAGTACTCTATGCATTAACATAATAGAAAAGTGAAACAGGAAAGTCAAAACTTTTTCTCTACAAACCGTTAACAGGAATCTGTTAATAATATGGGTTCCTTAGTAGGCCAACCAATAGAGATTTTCTGCTCTAGTGATTCTGTGACAAAAATACTACCAGGAAACCGACTATGCCATCATAAGTAGTTATATCTTGTTATGTTTCCTACTGCAAGTGTCTGCTAAATTTGTTTCGCCACTTTTTGAGATGAGTGCAGGCTTTTCACGACATTGCAGTAATTGATATGTACTTTGTGTGTTAGAAATTGAGGCGCTGTCGGATCATTAGTTTTGGCATAATTGCAATCTGAATTTTTTAACGCACTTTATTGCAGCAGACCTGGATGCTCCATAGGTGGTCCGATTTCAATTTTTCCAAAATATTTTGAGAGTCGAAGTATAGTACTACTAAACGTCTATTCTCATTTTGCGTTTAAATGCTGCGAAATAGGTGAGAAATACTTGCAAACATGACCGAAAATGAAGCGGACAGAGTATTTAAAATTCAAAAAAGGGCCCTACGTGTTATGAAAGGTCTTAGATATTTGGATACATGCAGAAACCATTTTAAACAACTTGGGCTAGTCACCTTTCCTGCATTATATATTTTTGAATGTATTAAGTTCGTTTTCCTCAATAGGCATTACATCACAGAATACAGAACTCAGTACTCCCATAACACCAGACATAATATAAAATTTAGTGTGCCATCCCATAGATGATCTTTTGTTTTTAAATTTCCTTAAACCCCACTTGACTTCAATGTAATAAGAAACCACTAATCATCATTCATTATGGCTAGATATTCTTAGTTTACTCATTCCGTTATACTTTTCTATGAATGGCTTTTACATTTTTGTAATGTCAAGTGCAATAAATTATTATTATTATTATTGCCCTTATGGAACCAAAAAATATGAAAACAAATAAGTGTGTGAGTATATCTGTCCATCATCAACATGCCTAAACTGTTAGAGACTGATTTTATTTATTAACAAAATAGCCATTCAGAATAATGACAAGAAGAGGTAAAATTGAGAAAATGTATAAGGCATCCCATACCATTTATTTTTCAGTCCATCATTGAAAAAAAACTTTGACAGGCATGGTAAAAGTTTGAATTCCTGTAAAATATTCAATTTATAATGGAAACATATTGTAATGCTACACTATGGAAGACCTGTATAAAATTCAAGATAATGAATGCACAAAACCTACCAATAGAATTCCTTCTATTTCTGTCCTGGTGTGTATCTGCATCCGCAGTAAAAACTAAATATTCACTTTATTCGTTAAAAATGTACAGCATGAGGATTTTCTAATGTCCAAACAAGTGTATTATGAGAATTATTAACTGTTTTGTATTATTGTCCTTTAAAAGCCATTGAAAATATTTAATTCCTAGGGGACGATCTTGAGGTTGGTGAGCGTGTACCTTTCAATAATGTTATAGGTAAAATTATTACTGTCATATCGTCTTCCATAGTTTACTGTGAGTAAAACTATTGGTACAGGCCTTCCCGTTGCTCCACTTATCACAATCCTTTGAACTGAATTCGCTATGTTTGTTTTTGTAAACATAACCAATAATTACGAACCGGTTGACACTGGAACATATTTAAACTCTACTATAACATAGAAATAGATTGCAGTGGCGGATGCCAGCATCATATTTGAATTTTATGAAATTCTCAATTAATTATATCTCTGTTATTAGGCAACTTTTATAGGTAATTTTTGGTCAAATCACTTATTTTTACGAGTTCTACATCCTTAAAAAGTTACCTCAACTCTATATACTAATCTAACTTCTTCAAAAAAAAATAAACAGATTTTCCTTGGAATTTTTAACCACTGGAAATCGTTATAAAATGGCATATACAATCGTCATTCACGGGTTTGCAAGAGGTTAGATTACACCCTGTATATATTCATATATATATATATATATATATATAATCACACATATGAGATATGAAGGCATGTTACTTATATATTACAAAATAAGTGCGAGCAAAAATGTCTGTTACCTGTGTAGTACAAATACCTATTTATTCGAAATTGATTTGCAAAAGGAACTTGTCATAGTTCCTTTTTGAGTTAAAACAATCATATCGTGGGCATGACATAATACGAATTTTCAACATAAATGTATTATATATCCGAAAATGTTTCAGAAGATGCAATTGTTAAAGAGGAGAGAAATAATTGCAAGAAGGTGTCAAAGAATAATGCCAAAAGTTATTCCGATCGAAATTAAAATTCTCAATGATCCATCAGAAGATAATGGTGATTCCTGGAAGTTCATGGACTGGTTGTCGTATGTCACTGAATGTATAAATGAAACGATGCAGTTTGATAATTGTGGCTTGCTGAATACTTTAGGCTTCCAAATTCCCGAGGTAGGTGTAAATATTTCAACAAAACCTACCACTACCCATTGTAATAGGGTTTTATATTAAACGCTTCTATGCTTCAATTGATCAATTATTTTAAAAGCAGTATTGTTCAAAGTTATCAAACATTAGTCATGTTTTTAACTAACTAACTCTCAATCCAAGAGATGCCAAATAATTTTTGTATTATGGTGTGAAATGTTTGATAGAACACAACTAATATTCCTATTTGATATTTCCATTTTGATGAACTCTCAAAGGAGTAACATGGACTCAAGTACTGTTTGAAAAAACCTCTTTTGGAAACTGGAAATTGGAGGCCTTAATGTTGTATATTGATTTTATTGGTGGATATGGAATATGAAGTAATTTAGGAGTGAAGTATCGTCTTCATCTTCAAAATACTTCGTATTCTCAGGATCTAGCCCCATCTCAATGAGATATTGGGGCTTACTGAGGACCTAAGAGGACCTTCACTATTACCCTGATATCCTGATCTTTCAAAAGGAATAGGGAGCATCTTCCTGAGCCCCATACATTCAGTGAAGTTTTTTTGCCTCAAACTCCTTTTGAAGACAGTAGATTATGAGACCAACAAAGATATACTCTGCCTTCATCTCAAGTTGATGCTTTGTGAATACTTGATAATTTCCAAACTTGCCAACTGTGACTGTATTTATGAACGTGGCCTTATAAACAGCGATATGGTTATGATTCCGAAATTTCAAAATGTATGTCTTTGGTTTTCTCTAAGTATATGTAAGTTTGAAAGTATCATATCAGTCTTCCAAACAACAACAACAAAAAATGAATATTCGAACCCTTTACCAATAAAGTCCTCACAACAAACATTCCATCTTATCTGAAAGCAAAGCTCAGATGTTTTTCATATACTAACAACATCCCAATGGGAATCCGCAATATTCTTGTTCCAAATCACTGCTCTGCTATAAATTTCAAGAAAAAACTGAAAATAATGCTACAAGCAATTAATTCAAGTTCATAATTTTTGTTTTGTTTTTAATTGTAGTATTGACACTTTTCCTAAATTTCATGAAAAAAACTTGTTGGTTCATTTCGTACATATGTAACACATAACAAATATCAACTGTAATTTTAACGGATACTATTTATAATTTACTAAAACACTGTAAACTGACAATCCATCCACCTTTTCATTTCGTATTAATAAATACATTAATTATCATATGAAATAATCACATTTTATCCTAATCGGTTATTATTTTTTTTAAGATGTCAATGAATCATCAAAATTCAGCAGATTCATAAAATCTCAAAATATTTTAAAATCATATTTTTGATAGAAAAAAAAAAAAAAATTATTCGTAAAAAGTCATTTATATATGTAATTGTAATGTCGAAATTACATTTTTTCTGCATTGTTGCTTGCAAGTATCATTTTCAAGAACTTGTGTCTAAAAGAGAAAAATGAAAGAAATTTATATTTCAATTATTATTCATAAATGTATTACCAATATTCATAACACAATTTCGTAAGTCAGAAAATTCTACAATAGAATATGCAGTTTTTTTTCTCCTATTCAGTGAACTTCTAAATGTACAGAAGCTGCTAGTAGGAGGTTCTTTTGTATTTCTGGGTGAATGTTCTTGCCACCCTTGAATTTTTTTGGAAATATGTCGTTTATTGTTGATAGCATTTTCTATGTACCCTCCAGCAACAAAACTCTAACACTTCATGTCTTTTGGTTATATTGTCTCTTGCATCGGCTGGGAAGGTAGCACAATCTAAAACAGTGACCAATTAATTTAGGTGTAGGTGTGTATTTATATCTACTGATTGAACACTACGTTTCAAATTTCTGTAGGCAATGAAAAATCGATTTTTATCAATATTTTTTGGACGAAAAAACATATATTTTTGAAACATTCCCAAGAAATTAACTTCAACTATATATCCTTCATATATTGTGAATAATATCGAAACATTAGTCTTTGTATTAGGAATGGTAATTATAAAGAGTGACGTTCCTCCTTCCTACAGGCTCTGGATACACAAACGATCAGAATAACTTTTATTGATTAATATCTTTCATTATCTGCCTCTTTCATGAATTTTACCAAAATATTACACTTAGGTCTGTAGCCATTATATTGTCTTTTCAGGATGCAATAACATTTGTGTATGTATCCACATTTTCTTAAGATTTAATGTAGTGCGTAGCATCAAATAATTACTCCATGAAGTGGAAGGCACACATCTAAGGAATAAATTGGATACATGCTACAAAATAATTTTCACCAGATGTCAATTTTTTTTAAGTTTTTCCGTAACGTTTCTTTATTTTCTGTGGTTTCAGCAAACATACCATAGCTTATGCTTCATGTTCAATAAATGAATTTTCAGAGTCATTAGAATCCTTGGAATCACACTTTCAAATATATCAATATATCATTTGACAGCATCACGATTAATAAAGTTTGTGATACCTCACAATAGCAACCAAAACAATTAATCATAAAAACCACCTAATAGCCAACTTATATACCTCGATTTCAATATAATACAACAATAGGGAACATGCATGTGCCTCTTTTCCAAAATATTTTGATTTGCAGATAAATATTACCACCTAGAAAACTCTGCAATAAACGAAGAAATTGAAAAAATGAATGTTTTTCATAATTCGAAATTGAAAACGCCAATTTTTTCATCACATTTAAAAATGTACCCCTAGCGCCTCTGTCAACTATAATTTCATCTGTCTTCGTTTATATGTTGTACCAATATTTTTATTATTATAGTATTTTCAATTGTTACTAATACATCACATTAAAGGAGAGGTTGAATTAATGTTTGGGTTGTAAGAAATAGTATTGTCTATCAATATTCTTGAAACAATCACAATTGGTGCTAGTGTTTGGGGGAAGTGATTCAAGTGAAGGTCAAATCGAGTTTGAATTGTCGAGCACCATTAAATTTGAAAAATTTCGACAAAACTTTGGGATTTGAGAAATTATTTTCCCACTGTAATTTTTGAAGACCGAACTGATGCAAAGGAAAAATAAAATCATGCGTGTTCCCTATTGTCGATAAAACAGACATATTACTTATTTGCTTTCACTGAAATAACTGTTAAGGAACGTTTATATGCAAGACACTTTTATTTTGCAACTTATATCAAAAATGGCTATTATTTTATTGAAATAGCGAATCATGTTTTTCATTAATGGGTTAACATATTCTTCCACATTCATTAACTGACAAAACTGATATTTAATGGAGATCAATAATAAAAACCGTATTAAATCTGGAGATCTTGCTAATTAATATTTAATCATTCTGTTCAGTACTTCATTCAATATATCTCAATAAAATTTTCAATAAGGCCAATTTGGCATTTTGAAAACTATAATTTATGTGATGGCATAATTTGATAGAGATAGAAATAGAACAATTCTATGTTTACAAATGGATTTTTATCTAAATAAAATTTTCAAATATAATCCACTTAATTTGAATTTTTCGGCCAGTTTGAAGCTACCCTCACTATTATCTACTTCTGACGTAGTCCAAAGGTATTGCTTCAACCCACTTTGTAACCTACTTTCATTCAGTTATGGTAAATTGGCCCATTAAGAGAAATACACGAATATCGAGGATGCTGATGTCACAAGCTTCCTATTGCTTGTATTTATTAATGTTTCATGATGTGTTTGTTTTTATGGAGGAGGCAATGTATAGCTTATTTCCAGAACTTCTACCAGTGCTTTCTGAAAAGGATTCCCAAGGAGTATATTGTATCGAGGATTGCAAACTTATTCATATACAATGTGATGAACATCTTACACTTGAAAGAAATATTTGATACTCCTCAGGTAACCGTGTTATTATGTATGTAGGTTTTCGTTTCTCTGTACCAATATTATTTTCAGGTTAAGCTGAGAATTTCCAAAAAATTCGTTCATGAGGATGCAAGGGGATATGTCGAATATGATGAAGTAAAAGATGACAATGAATTACAAAATACAAGTTCCCAATATCCTTTCATCTTTTTCTTCAATGTGGGACAGTCTACTGTCGATGAGAGTGACAATACGAATAATTCTTTCTATATAGAATGGATGCCTTCGGTGATGAGGTTCACAAATGTTGGACATTTGAAGTTTCAATATAAATATGGTCGAAAGAGCACCTAACATATTCATTGTTTTCATTTCAACATAAGAAATAAAACTTGTATTCCTGAATTATATGGCGTTTCTTTAGAATAACAAGTACATCAGCATTTTTTGTTGACGAGTGTAGTTCTATTTTTACACGCTTTATATTAGCTTCACTTGTATGTTTGTTTGTAACCGACTCACTTGTATGTTTGTTTGTAACCGACTCCTTTGGGCGCGATTTTGACCCACTTCCAGACGTCCGAATGATTTGAAATTTGGCAGGTGTTCATAATGCCGGTGACAATGCATTAAGAAATTTTTGTGTGAAAAAAAAACAAAATGGCGGCTCCAATATGGCGGACGATTTTTGTGATTATGGTTCGATTCGCTTCAAAATTGGTATCTGAGGGTTTTCGTGGTCGGAGATTATGATTCTTTTGTCAAAATTGAAAAATGGAAGATGGCGGCTCCAAAGCTTTCTTCTGATGGTCCCGATACGATGGATAATTTTAGTTTTGATGGTAACTTTTCGAAGACCCTATATGATCCTGTCCTCGAAGGTGAGTACGAACGTGGGGGTGTCCTGGTAGGTGGTACCCTTACCCTGCATTCCCTCTTGAAATGTCCGCTCTTACTATATCTGAAGCAGTTTTCTCTTGAATGGTTATTGGTGCTGTTGTTCCTGGGTTCAAGTTTTTCTATTATTCTGCCCAGCATATGCCTTGATATCGCCCTCATTTGCGGCCTGGAGGTGTTGAAAGACGCTTCTACTTCCAAGGAACTGTACAACATGCCACTATACTATGTGACTTGTCTTTATTTTAATTTTTTGAAGAAAAAACTAAATTCTAAAGAAAAACTATTTTGCCGATAATTCTCAATATTTTTCCTAACGAAAAATATATCGAAAGATTTGATAACATAATGGAATTTCTTACTTATATTATCTCAACTCCTCGTGTAAAGAATAGTCACACTCTCTTTGTCCAAAAATGTTTCAACATATAATATTTACATATTATAAGGGCAGCTTTGTCACCAGGGTGTATGTAGAAAAATGGATTTTTTTTCACACAACACCAATTTTTATAGAGTGTTTCTTTACTATAATGTAAGGCACTGATATTTTGTTTTACCACTAGTCCGTCGGACTTGGATTCATGCCCTCGCTTAGTATCTGAAGGTCTTCCTTTGAATAACTTCTTTATATTAAGATTAGTACTTTTGTCTTTCGTCTCAAGGGACTTTTATTTAAGTGATAATATAACTTAATATTTGACTTTTGCCTCTCAATTAAAATAATCTGATTGAATTCAATATCCCTTTCCTCAACTTCGGTTGAAAAAATAATACACAAAATTAACGTCAATACATCTATTAACAAAAGGTAAAACTATAGTACAGCTCGGCGCTTGTCGAATAAAAATAATGGTCAATCATAATATATAAAATGCAAACAAGAAAAAACAATCTCCTTTTGAGAATAAGAACAACAACGAATAGTTTGAAAATATTACATATCTGTTCTAAAATAAAAAGGAGCTCATATTTCCGATATATATAGTGATTTCCTATTATCGAAATATAGAACCAGTTTTAATAGACGAACTCCCAATATACCCTGTTATGTATACCTCTAATCTGGTATTAATTGTGCATGAGGTTCACCCCGTGAATCAATAGTTAAAAGCTATGCATCAAGTTAGATTTTCTACTTAAGCCAGCGACTTACCCCTGTAATACCCATGTTTCTCCTAGTCTCGAATATAATTCCCATTTCCCTCGTAGCCGTCTGTGGACACTCGAATCAGATTTCTAATTTAAACACACTCGTCTTCCCAACTGACCATTGAAATAAAGTTTCCGACATCTACCCGCGATAGTTCCTGCCGTGGAACCATTATATATCTAAGGGCGAATTTCTTCGATATAGTTTCTGGTAAAACCAAAAACTCGGCCCGAATCCCGAAAGGACCCACGCCTGCGGCGGAACCCAATTCCCTCGAGGTTCGCGAACAGACTCCCCCAGCCCTCTTGATATTTTTCCATTCTCAAAAAGAAGCGAAGCGCCAACTGGCACTCTGATTGGCTAAGTCCAATTTGTCGTTGCAGCGAATATATTTCGCGACCCCTGTATATTGCCCATTCGACACTTTGCTTGAATGAATAAAGCTTTGTTTAATATTTCCAGACTAAACAACAGTTACAATGTTACAAATCTGTAACTGGCAATGACTCCCAAAATGAATGAACTCGTCTGCTCGGCAGAAATATATTTTTTATATCCGCGACGACCCATTTATGCATTTCAAAGTATGAGCTCCCTGTTTCATATTTATTCCATCCAAGAACTGGAATAATGAATTATGAATTAAACATTTGAATAACTTACCCTGAGACCAATAAAAAAAATCAAAAAATAACACCTAGAGGATGTTACAGAACGAACCAAAGTTTCACTACATTTCTTAAAGTGTATCAGTCAGGGTCCTTTGTATTTCAATGTCCCTTCATCCACAAATGAATACCTGCACCGCCATTTGTTCCTTGAAATCCTCCGGGCTTCTATATTATATAGTATGCCTAGTAGAATAACTGTTATTCAGTTACCTTGGCGATTGCTAATATTACTACTTTTGTCGAATTAATAGTTGACTCTACTATGAAATCAAATAATTGAATGGTTCCTTATTACAATGTACATATGTATACTTTTCCAAATTTTCTTACCCACGACTGGAGAACACACCACGTTTTAATGTTACTTGATTTTTATTTTGGATCACCGGTTTTTATTACGCGTTCACTGGTTCGTAATATGATTATTTAGCTTCTTTGGAATATTTGAATTCTATTCTTTGAGTTATTACTGAGATGATTTCTGTTGTTTACACTTCCACTATTTTCTGCTTTTTTGATAAACTGGCTACTTTATGAATAATTTACGAAGTCTACACTTGTTTAGTATCAGAAATAGCTATGCATCTTCACTAGATGGAATTTGATTCTACTCTGATGCGCTTCATTTTCTGAAGACTATTTCTAAACTGAACTCTCTGTACTCGCTGAACTCTGATCTGTCTTGACTCCTTTGACTTTGTTCTTCTATAGAATCTCCCCACTATGACCCCTCTTCGGTATTGAATAAGAGCGGTGTTGTTCCTACAGTAATAGATTATAACTTCGGACAGTAATTTCCTCTTTGCGCGTTAATATTTCATCCTGGCTGTCGGAGAATCGTTAATTATCTATCGCGGCGTGGAGCTCAATAGTAATAAAAATAAATGTCCTGTCGTAATGGGTCTCTTTTAAGTTTTAGGTCGTCGCTGTCAGTGGTGAAGTTGAAGAAAAATACGAATATATATGTATATATATATCATGCTTCTTTTATTATTCTGAAACGAGTGTATTGCTTTACATCTGGTTGTGAACAGATGTTTTGTGCGCACAAAACATCCGTTCACAACCAGATGTAAAGCAATACACTCGTTTCAGAATAATAAAAGAAGCATGATATATATATATATATATATATATATATATATTCGTATTTTTCTTCAACTTAAATTGTTCTACATGAAACATTATGCCAAGAAAATGTCAGCCCTGAAAAATAAAGAATTGAAAATGTCCCCGGCCGGGGACGAAACGTATTCTATTAACAAATAGACCTTTATTACTAAATGAATCCAATAACCCAAGAAACTCCTCAAAATTAATACAAAAGGATTCAAGAAAAAAACAAAATATATATATATATATATATTATATATATATATATATATATATATATATAGAGAGAGAGAGAGTATGCTTATACAAAATATACTTAACATTATAGGACTGGATTGTTATCTATAGTTTCCCTTTCGAACCTTAGAGTTGCCGATCGTAACCAGGTAGCAGTGTGTTTTTCAAATTACGTGTCAGACATACTAGGAAATCGCTTTCGCGCAGCATCTGAAAAAATATTTCAAGTGATCACCATTTCGAATTAATTAATCTAAATATTATTTTTGCAAAAAAGCTATATCTCTTGTCATCGAAAAAAAGGCAACATTAAATTGAATACTTCCATCTGATTATTGGGAAGCCTCCATATTTTGTAGTCATTGAGGAACCATCCACCTTTCAGAGTTATACCTAACTATCAAATTATTGAGGGGATAGTTATTTTCTCATACCACGAAAATATTCTCATTAGGCCTCTTATGATCAGGTCATTGGAGAAAATACAGTCTCTTTCTTTTGAAAATTATTTCCCTATCCATATGTATTGTAATAATAACCAGTATACATACATAAAGCTGAAAAGCAATGTTTTAATACATAAAAAATTATTTGAAATGTCAGCGTTTTTAAAGCGTGCTTTTGACTGCGTTCACCATGGCACACTACTAAATATGTTATACGATACGGAATCAGAGGTAATATTTATGACTGGTTTAACTCGTACTTAAAGATAGAGGTCAACGAGTAAAAATATCCGAATTGGAAAATCTGTTTTTTAACTACTAAATATGTTATACAGATACGGAATCAGAGGTAATATCTGTTTTTCATCAATGGACATTAATGCACTAGGGGTTCCACAAGGATCTATATTGGGCCCTGTACTGTTTATCTTATATATAAATGACTTGCCCTTGATTTTATCAGATACTTTTACCACTTTATATGCAGATGACTCCACTTTACTAATTAAAGATAAAAATTTTGACTCATTACAAACAAAAATTACGAGCTCAGTCAACAAATTATCTGCTTGGTCCTCTGACAGATCGTTGTTACTTAACTCTGGTAAAACCAACTATACAACATTTCATACTCATCAAAACTCAAACATACCGACACTAAACGTCAAATTAAATAATACTACCATTGATTTAATAACAGATGTCAAATTTCTAGGAGTATTCTTTGATTCCACCCTGTCTTTTAGAACTCACTGTAATAAACTATGTAAAGTTCTGAATTCTAAATGTTATCAATTGAGAAACCTAAAAAGTGCATTAAGTTTGGAGCATCTCCTAAAATTCTACGCTGAAATTCACTCCAGAATTTCTTATGGAATTATTCTATGGGGAAACACTCAGCTGCACATAGTGTCTTCCTATGTCAGAAGCGTATCTTAAGATGTCTCGTAGGCTGTCCACCTGACCACTCATGTCGAAACATTTTTAAAGAACATAAAATATTAACAGTCAGTAGCATATTAATTCTTGAACTGTTGACATATGTACATTGTAATCAAAATACCTACAAAAGGAACTGTGACAAGCATACTCACGATACTAGGAAAAAAGAGAACTTTCAGGTACCTTTCAGGCACCTGGAACTATCAAAAAAATCACCGAATACTTTTGGTTTGTACTTGTACAATTTACTTCCACAGAAGTTGAAGAGTTTATCAACACATATTTTTAAACGAAAACTAAAAAATGTTCTTGTTGATCTATGTCCTTATACAACACAAGAATTCAGTAGCAATTTAGCTTTAATTTAGTTATATAACATTTAACAGATTATCATATAGAGTTTTATTTGCATGTTTGTATGTTTCTATGACTTATAATATTTGTAAGTGTTAGACCTTTTTTACTGCTTTTATTGACTTTTTACTGTTTTTATTGACTTGTCCTATATCACATGTGATCTTACAGGATGAATAAACTATTGTATTGTATTGTATTGCACTTCTTCTCATTTGTCTGTTTTCCATTGAACGATACAATAAATCAATTAATATCGAGGTAGCAGAATATGTTGCCATCAATCTCATGTATCCACCATTTTGTGTTTCGTTTTTATCAATATTTTTCCCTTTGAAAGTTAATGTTTTCTGTTCCATCACATTTAATTGTCATTATACCATGCAATACTATACCTATATATCCTTTTTTCAAACTCCTCCGCCACAGTAAAAGGTATTTTATTCCTGATAGTACTATTCCTTATATCAAATTGACGTGCCACATGTTCAATGTAAACCATTAATTCAACTTCGGCATACAAAAAACATAAGAAATTATGCCCAAAAAAGGATATAATCATCTAAACACACGTTATATAGAAATATAAAAGAAACAAAAATATCTTCCAGGTATTACCACTGAACGATAATATTCGCATAGATATCATTTTAAATTTCCCCCAAGCAGAACAGCAGTTCGGATGGTTTCGTACACCTTCGGAATCGTATGAGCTCTTGTCACACATACTCTTATTTAATAGAAAGATACAGATAGAGAGAGAAAAAGTCGCATGGAGGGGCATAACGCTTTTTTCTTACGTGACAATTTCTACAGTCAACACCTACCGCAAGGAACTTCGTTCCAAGGCCTTTATATTTCTTAGGGTACTGAAATTAAGATTTCATCTCATGAAACAGAATCGATGTGAGATATACCTACTACCAATTTTGAAGATAATTGCAATATGATAAGATATTTTCTTATAATAATTGTATATCTAGGAAGGAAGATTTAGTTGAAATTATATTTAGAAAAATATTCATTTTCACAGTGATGCTTCAGTTTTATCACAAACCAAATACTTCTATTTGAAGAGTCAATACATTTCAGTTCAGTATAAGTTTGTTGGAAAACATGAGGAGTTGTTTTTTATTTTCCAACTCCCATAATCTGAAAACTAACAAAGTTCCTAATGGAAGAATGTATAAAGAAAACAGGTCGTTTTTTTCAAGAATCTTCAATGATACAGTTTGACCATGTCTTTAAAGATTCGAACACCGTATCAAAAAATATACATTGTGTGCTTTTGAGGTTATATTATGTTTCTGGATTATGCTAATACATTTAATTCATGATACTTACTTTATTTACTTTTTCATTGATATCAAAAATGTCTATTATATAGTTGGTAATGTTCACTACACTTCAAACAATCATCACTTTCCAAGTATTTCTCAGTTGAAAATTTAAAAAAATGTTCAACGTTCTGCAATGTTTATCAGGTGGCCAAATTGTAACATGGCGGGAATTTTGAAATGAAAGCAAGTCATTTGGACATTGTTTTTTATTATAATGAATAATATTGGTTTCATTTGCTTATGAAAATATAATTATGTTGTTTCTGTCCTGTGTAAAATAGGAGGTATTAAAATGAAAGAATACAAAATTAAATAAATAGTTGAAAGTGAGGGGTCGAATAATATAAATATTCTATGATTTAATTCACATGAAATTTTTAACTTTTTGTTGTGTGAAATGATCAAGTTATTAATTTTTTTTTTATCGAGAACCATTATGAAACTAGACAATAGTATATTCAATATCTGGGATGATGAACCTATCAACATCCACACGTTAACATTTTTTTGACTTCGCTAATACCTCTCGCTGTAGGCATACAAAGAAATGCCACAGAAGAACAAATACAATACTTTCAACATCCTTCAAAGTCCTCTTTGGGAAGTGCATATTGTGTCTCAAAAAAATATCCTCATGCCATTTTCAAAACCAGGGATGTTTGTGCTCGCTGGGATATTTCTATATAATGTGACTCAAATCAAAACAAAGAAGTATAACCAGCACACAATGATATAGACAATACTTACTTGAGTTTCAATTTTAATATCACTTGAAAAAATAATAACTAATATTTATTTATTAACCGACGAAACCAAAAAGGAGGAGGTTCTCTAGTTGACGATTTTTATTTTTTATGTATGATCACGCATAACTTTTTACTGAGACGTCCGATTCCGATAATTCTTTTTACAGTGGATAGGGTGTACTTCGAAGGCGGTCCCATTGGAATTTAAAAGATGAAATCCACCCCTAAGAGTAGCAAAATGAAGGATAGAAAAATCGAATTTAAACGGTTTTCTTCACATAAAGGATTCAATATAAAATTGAACCAGAGAAAGGTAGATCTCAGGTGAAAAACAACTACTTTCCTGGCAAATACCACGCAGAACGTTGAATGATATTCACCTGAAAATCATCATACTTCCATATAATATCAATGGACATTGATGCAAATGTTTTCGATAAGCTCGATTATGTTTAATTTATGTCGTTCACTAACATCGCATACCGGTTTCAGTTGCCTCATCAGTACGGAATCAACCAGCCAAGGTACAAAGAACTCTGGCTGAAGTGAGACAAACGTAAACAAACCATCATCGATCTTGTAACACCTATAGGTACGCCGGAAAAGATAAACTTTAACTGGCGGTACCTAGTGACAGAAAGAAACACTCCGAAAATCTCCCACCTCGATAGGTTTCTAAATAAAAGATTCCTTCTCAGTAGGAGTGGCAATTTTATATTGAATCCTTTATGTGAAGAAAACCGTTTAAATTCGATTTTTCTATTCATTCCACTTCACATGGCACTTATCTCTCGCTATATGCTAGACGGGCTTGCCACTCCTACTGAGAAGGAATCTTTTATTTAGAAACCTATCGAGGTGGGAGATTTTCGGAGTGTTTCTTTCTGTCACTAGGTACCGCCAGTTAAAGTTTATCTTTTCCGGCGTACCTATAGGTGTTACAAGATCGATGATGGTTTGTTTACGTTGTAGTCTCACTTCAGCCAGAGTTCTTTGTACCTTTGGCTGGTTGACTACTCGTACTGATGAGGGCCAAGAAGCCTGAAACCGGTATGCGATTGTTAGGTGAACACGACATAAATTAAACATAATCGAGCTTATCAGAAAGAAACATTTGCATTCAATGTCCATTGATATTATATGGAAGTATGCATGGATTTTCAGGTGAATATCATTCAACGTTCTGCGTGGTATTTGCCAGGAAAGTAGTTGTTTTTCACCTGAGATCTACCTTCCTGGTTCAATTTATATTGAATCCTTTATGTGAAGAAACCGTTTAAATTCGATTTTTCTATTCATTCCACTTCACATGGCACTTATCTCTCGCTATATGCTAGACGGGCTTGCCACTCCTACTGAGAAGGAATCTTTTATTTAGAAACCTATCGAGGTGGGAGATTTTCGGAGTGTTTCTTTCTGTCACTAGGTACCGCCAGTTAAAGTTTATCTTTTCCGGCGTACCTATAGGTGTTACAAGATCGATGATGGTTTGTTTACGTTGTGTCTCACTTCAGCCAGAGTTCTTTGTACCTTTGGCTGGTTGACTACTCCGTACTGATGAGGGCCAAGAAGCCTGAAACCGGTATGCGGATTGTTAGGTGAACACGACATAAATTAAACATAATCGAGCTTATCAGAAAGAAACATTTGCATTCAATGTCCATTGATATTATATGGAAGTATGCATGGATTTTCAGGTGAATATCATTCAACGTTCTGCGTGGTATTTGCCAGGAAAGTAGTTGTTTTTCACCTGAGATCTACCTTTCTCTGGTTCAATTTTATATTGAATCCTTTATGTGAAGAAAACCGTTTAAATTCGATTTTTCTATTCATTCCACTTCACATGGCACTTATCTCTCGCTATATGCTAGACGGGCTTGCCACTCCTACTGAGAAGGAATCTTTATTTAGAAACCTATCGAGGTGGGAGATTTTCGGAGTGTTTCTTTCTGTCACTAGGTACCGCCAGTTAAAGTTTATCTTTTCCGGCGTACCTATAGGTGTTACAAGATCGATGATGGTTTGTTTACGTTGTGTCTCACTTCAGCCAGAGTTCTTTGTACCTTTGGCTGGTTGACTACTCCGTACTGATGAGGGCCAAGAAGCCTGAAACCGGTATGCGGATTGTTAGGTGAACACGACATAAATTAAACATAATCGAGCTTATCAGAAAGAAACATTTGCATTCAATGTCCATTGATATTATATGGAAGTATGCATGGATTTTCAGGTGAATATCATTCAACGTTCTGCGTGGTATTTGCCAGGAAAGTAGTTGTTTTTCACCTGAGATCTACCTTTCTCTGGTTCAATTTTATATTGAATCCTTTATGTGAAGAAAACCGTTTAAATTCGATTTTTCTATTCATTCCACTTCACATGGCACTTATCTCTCGCCAAAATGAAGGATATTGATCACTCACCCTCTGAATTCTGGTCCGTTAACCGATTCTATCAGGCATAACTTTGTACTGGGTTCTTCGATTGGGATGATTCTTTTTTTAATAGATATGGTATACCTTATATTTGGATTTCGAATGAAATTATCCACCCTTACGGGTAGAAAAATAGGGGATAGTTGAATTTTCACTTGTGAACATTGGCACACACATACGTAGTTGACAATGACAGATCGCTACTGACATCCACATCCGTCAAAATCATTATATTCTATGAGAGGATGGAATGATATACAAAGTAATGAAATAAACTAACCAGAACAACAAAAATGATTTATATTACAACAAATAGTAAAAGTAGATAATCATATTATTTAACTGGTAATAGTTGAGGTAAGGTGGGTAAGTAAGTATTTTGGAAGTAATAAAAAAACAAGTAGGTAGTAATTAGTAGATTTTAGTCACAAAAAATTTAAAAATAAAAACTTTTTGACAAAAAATTAAACCGACAAAATACGGAACTGAAAAGTAATAAAAACTTTTAACAAAAAATTAAACCGACGAAATACGGAACTGAAAAGCAAAAAATGAAATAAACCTTCTTAGTCTCAGTAACTAAGCTCCTAAACTAATGTAAGTAACTAATTTTGAGTCGGCGCCAAACAAACAAGCAAATGAATTAGGTAAGGCGTAAAATGATGGCATCGAGTTGCGCGGTGACATTCTGATAATTTTTTTGAAGTAATTTAATGATGTTCGTTGATTGTTCGTTTGGCGCCGACTCAAAATTAGTTAGTTACATTAGTTTAGGAGCTTAGTTACTGAGACTAAGAAGGTTTTATTTTTTAGTTCCGTATTTCGTCGGTTTAATTTTGTTAAAAAGTTTTCATTACTTTTCAGTTCCGTATTTCGTCGGTTTAATTTTTTGTTAAAAAGTTTTCATTACTTTTCAGTTCCGTATTTCGTCGGTTAAATTTTTTGTTAAAAAGTTTTTTTAGTTTAACTTTGAAATCGAGAGATGTTAAAATAAAATCATGTTCTGTTTGTCGGCGGAAGAAAAATTCAAATACCTACTATCTGATTGACAGGGGCGAATGAACATCAAATGAAAGGAGCACACAGGGTAAACAAACATTATTAAATTCTCATGACAGGTAATTTCCATTTTTTATTTGGGTGCACATCTTACAGAAAAACTTGTGGGGCTCATAAACTCATGAAATAATATTCTTTCTCGAATATTGATTAAAAATTTCCCATATTGAGAGATATTCGACTTTCCACTCGAATAAAAAAAAAATATCATCATAACTCTCTACGATTGAGTCAAATTAATCTAATCAACTCGACATATTGTAAGGATGAGATCATTTTCATTAAGAACATACTCAAAGATTGATTTGTTGAAAATATAAACAGGATGTTCATAAAATCGATTGAGAATGTTTCCCTTTTCAATACTCAAAGATAATACGTACTCCAAAAATTTCATTGATAGGCAAATAAAAAAAAATCAACAACACTAACGGACCCCTAGCAACAAAAATAACTTTATCTCGAAAAAATAGCCCATAATATGAGTGTAGTCGTATATTATTGATCCATGAAAACTACGACCTTGTAATCAACATTTATGTTCACCAGGTCCCCGACGATAAGATAAGATAATATATAGAAGGTGACCCATTAGTGTGGAGAAGTATGTCTCTCTTATTATAAAGAATATGGAAATGTTTCAATTGAAAGTATTATGGGTTTCTTTGTTGCAAATTTCAAAACTATATAAATTGTTTGAAACGGGAAAACCTAAAGTATCAGTTGTTTCAATGAAACATCCAGTAAATTATCACACCATTGAACTAAGCGGAAAATTTCACGCATAGGAGTCCTTCCTCTTGAAAAAAAATGTGGCATCAAGTTATTGGAGAAAGTATGGCATCATAAAAACTTTATTAATATAATACAAAAATATTTCGGAACTACAACAAAAGCGAGTTTAAATGTCACTAAGGACTGAAAGTAATATTTCATACACAGGGGGTTTTATATAACTTGACAAACTTAAATCTGAAACTTGTTCTTTTGGCGCGTTTAGTGAAATTGGGAGCTGAGCGCACACGCCGTTTCGAAAATCTTGAAGAATGAAAGTTAGCCACGAAAGAGGCACAGATTCTGAGCGTGATAGGGATATACCCAACGGCTAAGCGAGTATCGTCTAGCTATACAGAAATTCAAGGTATATATTTAAAATCGACAGAAAATCAATTCATGCACCCTAACTTCGCGATAAATGCACAGTAGCTCCACGGGTCTCAAGTGAGGCGATAAATAATTAAGGCAGAGCATTCGCAGAAATCTTGTATCGGCAATCTGGTCTAGTAGCTAGGGAATTTGCTTACTATGCAGGCGGTTCAGCTTCGAATCATGTTATTGTAACTTTTTTTTATAATGATTTCCGGAACAAAATTTTTTTTCGTATTGAATAATTTATATATATTTCATAATTTTTAGTGAGTCAAAAAATGGAAAATCATTATTTATCGATATACAGTGCTTCTCAAAAGTCCCCTCCCCCCCCCTCGTCAAAGATGACGTCACAAGGCCATTGTGACCAATAATTTTAAATGGAACCCTACGGCAAGCGACACTTCTTTTAAACGGTATCGAAAAAACCTATTCAATGATACTAATTTTGTTTGTGTTTATGGCAGTTTTGGCAACTCGCTTTTAAAAAACGCAAAGCTGTGATGAATTAAATCAGTTAATACTAAAATTCCAAATTCAAGCTCCGCCTCTGGATAGTTGTCAAATAAGCTGACGTTTTTGTTAGTCTAATTCGACGTTTTTGTAATTGTCCAAGTTTTTGTACATTTAATAATTTGTGTATTGTTGATCGAACGTTTAACTGTTTTAGCAGCTTTTGGTACTTTTAATGTTTTTGTACATTTTAATAATTTGTTAAACTGTTGTGAGCCGAACGTTTAAGTGCTTCAAGAAGCGAAATGGAACGTGCTTTAGGTGATAAAGTAGCAGCGATCCTAATTCTTGGTGAAACTGGATAAAATATTCATGCAGCAGAACGCATTTTTAATGAGAGGTTTCCCGATCGCCCCGTTTCGAGGACTTATTTAAGGGAGCTTCTTCGTAAGTTTGAAACAACGGGTAGTATTAATGATGCGAAACGATCTGGCAGACCACAAATTTCTGAAGAGAAAAAAATTGATATACTTGCAGAAGTAATAGTTAATCCTACTTCTTCAACAACTCACGTTGCATCTACCTGTGAAATCAGTCGAAGTACAGTACACAGGGAGTTGAAAAAAATACAAATTTAATCAATACAAATTAAAAATGGTTCATCAACTCTCAGACGACGACCCAGACCGAAGACTAGAATTTTGTGAAAATATGGAAACTAAAATTAACCAACACCCAGACCATGCCAAAACAATTTGTTTTAGTGACGAAAGTACTTTCTATCTAAATGGAAATGTAAATACACAGAATGTGAGGTACTGGAGTGACACAAATCCTCACCTGTTTTGTGAAACACATACCCAATTTCCACAGAAGGTGAATGTTTGGGCAGGTATCCTGGGAAACCACATCGTTGGGCCTCTTTTTTTAAATACTAATTTAACTGGTGAGGTTTATCTGGAGCTGTTGCAAAACGCAATAGAACCGTTAATCCTTGAAATTTTGGAAGATAATCCAGATGAATTCGGCAATTTGGAAATAACATTCAAACAGGATGGTGCTCCTCCACACTATTACGGTGCAGTAAGACGGTATTTGGATGAGGAGTATCGTGGTAGATGGATTGGATGACGAGGTTCAACGGAATGTCCAGCTCGATCACCGGACCTCACACCTTTGGATTTTTTCTGTGAAGGTACCTTAAATCGAAGGTTTACGCCACTGAACCTGACAATATTGACGTTTTAAAACAACGTATTGTTGCAGAATGTGAGGCTGTTTCCACAGACACATTTGCAAAAGTACGAGAACAGTTTAAAAATAGGATATTCCACTGTCAGGAAGTAAATGGAGGTCACTTCGAGCAATTTCTTTAAGTAGATACTGATTCTTAAATCTGTAATTAATATCATACTGAATAGAATTTAAATTTTAATGTTTACTAATGAGCCATTTAAACTGTCATAAACACAAACAAAATTAGTATAATTGAATAGGTTTTTTCGATACCTTTTAAAATAGGTGTCGCTTGCCGTAGGGTTCCATTTAAAATTATTGGTCACAATGGCCTTGTGACGTCATCTTTGACGATTTCGTCATCTATCATCACTAGTAGGGAAGTTTACAACCTTTAATATTCAGTTTCCAAATTTCACTTGTTTATGTAAAATCGTTCCAAAAATAAGAGGGGGGGAGAGGACTTTTGAGAAGCACTGTATATATAATAGTATATAATGTATATCTTTGTAATTAAAGAAACAGTCTGGTGCACACGCTTTGTCCCACGTCTCGCAAACAAATAGTATAGAAGTTATAAACAATTTAGTTAAAAAAAAGAGGGGTCGGTTCTTTTGCAAATATTTCGAAAACTATTGCATATATCGGAAATCTGAAAAAAGATCCAAAGAGAGCAGGAAATTTCCTGAAAAAAGTCCTACCTTCCGGAACTGTAGCACCAATATTTATAATTTTAGTTCTGCTCGGATGCTTAAACAAATAAAATTATTTTAAGTAATTAAATATGAATATTAAGGAATGAAAAAATCAGGCACTTGCTGAATAGTTGAATAAAATTTTATCTCAATTTTATTATGCTTTTGTTAATTAACAAATTTTTCCAAGTTGGAAGTAACCAAAAAATCCTCGATAATTTATAAACCGAAAACCAGAAAAATATTTTTTTTAGCTGTTTTTTAAAGGCTTTAGAAAAGATCCTCATAAAAAAATTTAAAAAATATATTAACAATTGAAGATGCTGAAAAAGTAAAAACATAAATAAAACGGTTTTTTTCGCCAGTTATCCCGATGGATTTGTATTTTTATTGTTAGAAACAAATAATTAATAATAAAAATAATTATTTTTAAGAAAAAAATCGTTTCTTAAAAAAAATGTATTGCTTAACCCTTTGTTGACGGACGGTACTCTGAAGTACCGGATTCATTTTAATTCATATAAATCATATGTTACCATTAAAGCTTCTCCCAGTCGGGCGGTACTCTGAAGCCGGGATGCAACGGCGCGTGGATTGGCACTCCTCGCGCCAAACTTGCCAGTTCACGCGCCGTCGGATAGGGCAGGCTTGGCGATCTTCGGTCGGCGCGTCTGTAAATGAACACGGTATACCGCTCCAACGTCGCGGCTAGACGCGGGGTACTGTGAGTGCCGCCGTGGTAACTTTCACCATGGAGTGGTCGAACGAAGTGGTGTTTTATCCCTCTATGAAGCCCACCCGATTATTTGGAACACACGAGATCCAAGCCATGGAAACAGGAATTTAATTCATGATGCCTGGAAGCGAATTGAAGAGCAAATGAGTGTAAAATATCCATTAGAAGAATTGAAACAAAATTACCGCCAACACTACCGGCGCACAACAGACTACAACCGCTGCGTGTCCACGTCTGAAACCGCGATCCCACAAGCGTCGTGGGAACGGCCCGACACATTTCGTTGCGCCAACCTTGACACTCAACCCTCAATCCAGGATTGCCACTCCACGCGCCGTTGGATCCCGGCTTAAAGTTTACTTGAATAGTCACTGTGATTGAGTTGCCGCTAGAGAACAGCACTATGCATTGTTCATTTCATAACTTATCGGTTGGGTGAAATTGTTAATGAGTGTAGTTGCACCATAGAGAAACTAAAAATAAAGAGAGTTGTCAAACCTGCAGTAAAAGTTGGCACCACGTTTAGACAGTGGCGACATATCTCGCAACTGGCCGAACTAAGTTAGTACAGTTGATAAAACAGATTTCTCTTCAGTTACCGATTGAGATAAGGCGGGTTTTTTAAATGTGTTACTTTTATATGGTTGATATGGTATATATTTTATTAACCGACGAAACCAAAAAGGAGGAGGTTCTCTAGTCGACGCGTATATTTAAGTATTTTTTTTTTCATTTTTTTTTATGTATGATCACGCATAACTTTTTACTGAGATATCCGATTCCGAGAATTCTTTTTTCATTAGATAGGGTGTACTTCGAAGTTAGTTCCATTTGAATTTGAAAGATGAAATCCACCCCTACGGGTAGCAAAATGAAGGATATTGATCACTCACCCTCTGAATTCTGGTCCGTTAACCGATTCTATCAGGCATAATTTTGTACTGGGTTCTTCGATTTGGATTGTTCTTCTTTCAATAGATAGGATATACCTCATATTTGGATTTCGAATGAAATTATCCACCCTTACGGGTAGAAAAATAGGGGATAATTGATTTTTCACTTGTGAACATTGGCACACACATATGTAGTTGACAATGGCAGATCGCTACTGTCATTATTCCACATCCGTCAAAATCATTAATGAGAGGATGGAATAATATACAAAGTAATGAAATAAACTAACCAGAACAACAAAAATAATTCATATTACAACAAATAGTAAAAATAGATAATCATATTATTTAACTGGTAATAGTTGAAGTAAGGTGGTAAGTAAGTATTTTGGAAGTAATAAATAAACAAGTAGGTAGTAATCAGTAGATTTCAGCCACAAAAAATTGAAAAATAAAAACTTTAACAAAAAATTAAACCGACGAAATACGGAACTAAAAAGTAAAAAATAAAATAAACGTCCTTAGTCTCAATAACTAAGCTCCTAAACTAATGTAAGTAACTAATTTTGAGTCGGCGCCAAACGAACAATCAACGAAGATCATTGAATTACTTCAAAAAATTTATCAGAATGTCACCGCGCAACTCGATGCCATCATTTTACGCCTTACCTAATTTATTTGCTTGTTTGTTTGGCGCCGACTCAAAATTAGTCACTTACATTAGTTTAGGAGCTTAGTTATTGAGACTAAGAAGGTTTATTTTATTTTTACTTTTCAGTTCCGTATTTCGTCGGTTTAATTTTTTGTTAAAAAGTTTTTAAGTGATCGATTTGCCATTCTTGTAGTTCATATGAATGGTCGTATCATATGAAATACAGGAATGGCAAATCGATCCCTAATAAAATATATACAGTAATCGATTCGTAGAATCTCTTAGTTTGTTCGTGGTTGAAATAAAGTTTCAAAATAAATCTTTGTTTCATGATATCAAGAACAATATTAGAGTTCTTATAAAACAAGTATAATAAGTTGAACACTATAAAAAACACATTTTATTGTAGCTAGGACAAGGTACAACTACAGACAAAACAATAATAGAACTCTGAAAAACAACAAAATTAAAAATATTCTTCAGTCTTATCATCAAATCAACCAAAATAAAAACAAATTACATTTATAACAAACGGTCAATAATTTTGTTCATTTATTAGCACAAAGAAGAACGAGTAGGTATAACAAATACTCCAGTTTGATGATAATCTTCGTACTTCCTCAAATGGTGATAGGAAATGGAAACTGATGGATGGAAATAAGTATCAGTTGGTGAAAACATTTCTGCAACTGATGGATGGAAATAAGTATCAGTTTGTGAAAAGCCTTGTAAAAACATATTTCCAGGAATTTCAGCGTCAACTCGAATAACAAAGCATTCTATTTTCGACGTTGGGTTCCTAATTCAAGTCCATATAGTATAATTTCTATCATTAATTAATGACAATAACAGTAGAAGAATTATTCTGAAATTATGCTTGGTTTGTCATAGTGAGTTTATACAGCAAGTAAAATAAAATAAGAAATAAAATAAAGTAATTTAAAAAGTTAAAACTACCATAACAAGTTTATACAGAAATAAAATAAAATAAGAAGTAAAATAAAAGATGGTTACCTTTTATCTTTCATTTTACTTTGACTAGTTGTTAGGCACATGTACAAACTGAATAATTTAGACAAATTGACGAAAGTTGATGATAGATGGACATGATATAATAACTATCCAGTCCTAGTATATGTTTTTGTTTTCATAACTGGAAAATGGTATGTTCAGTGCCATTTTTTTAAATTTCGTTTTTAGACAATAGTGTCGTTAGATGACGAAAATTTTATAATATTGTTAGTGTTGTTAACAGTAGCTTATTTTTTATTTAATAAGCAATAACAGGTACCAATGTTACAAGTATACATCATTGAAATTGAGGTAACCTCAACATAGAATCCCAAATTTCGATTGACAGCTTCTTAATTTTACATTAATTTACTCAGCTCTATAAACACTCTGAAAATTATTATTTCTTATTTTACTTTATTTTATTTCTCATTTTATTTTACGTGCTGTATAAACTCACGTTCATAATAAAAAAACATGTGTAAACAATAAACTTCTATTTTCTGACAAATGTCGAAATTGGAAAATTATCATGTCATCACGTCTGTCGATTGCGGGCAGCGCCTCCATACGCGACTGGCCGTACCAAAAACTTGGTGGTCAAGATCGCCAATGTTTCAAACAGTCTCTTTATTTTTAATTTGTCTA